>BMAW01087014.1:70490-84460 GCA_019974015.1 Nephila pilipes
ATATATATATATATATATATATATATATATATATATATATAATTTTTCGAACTCTTATAAAAATTGTTCACTTGCCACAACATGCGGTGCTGCTAGCGTATCGCATAAATATATATGTGTGTATTAAAAGAAGGGAGAAAATCATAGACCAAAAATAACATTTGTCGTGGGAAGACCCAAATACTTTTCCTAAATTCAAATTAGAGAAAAATTATACTGTGTGCGGTGTTTACAATTTCAATTAGGCTGAATTATTCTGTTTTGTGTAATCGAGAAATTATTCAGTTGTTATAGCTTCTTTAATACCGTACACTCGTGTGGTGACCAGGTGTGAAAAAATAGTTCCACTGTAGCTCATGCATGCCGTAAGAGGTGATTGAAATGGGTACCCAGTGTCTGGGAGTATAGCAAGGTGCCCTGGCCCTAGGGATTATATCAGGGTACCTTAGGGGCCTTGCCTTCTTTAGGTATGTACGGCCATCTTCTCGGACATCATCCCTAGTGATATTTTTCTTTTTCATATGGTTTACTGCCTCTGATAAACACGGGTGACACATTCCCGAGATACCACAGTATTTTTCTATTTTCGACCCTCCTTTTTGTCAACCAGTTTTTAACTTTTTTCAATCTTTTCACACCTCTAGATCACAGCTTTTTGGTTCTAATATATTATCACTCAATTGTTTGTCTTTTCAATTTTTTCTCTCGTCTAGATCACAGCTTTATCATGTTTGGCGTAGCTAAGCCACATTTCACTCTTGCATCAGTAAACTCGATCATCACTCACTCATTCACTCTTTAATAATGTAAAAGAACACGGAGCATAAGCATCTTCGATGCTCTAAATTTTTGTTAATCTATAAGGACTTTTCTTCAAAAAACAATTTTTAGACATAGTTACAATGTGCAAGTGGTCAAATGCCGTAATTTCACATTAATAACTTTGTAAAATCTTTAAATAGTACTCTAGGGCAATTCAAAGGTTTCATGCCCTAACCCACAGATAGAGGGCGTGGTACACAACAGTTGCAGCCAATTTTCCCCCTTAGTTTTACTAAAATTTAAAATTTTTTTTTAAGTTTCTAGGAGGCTCAAATAAATAATTTGTAAATTTTGTTTTGGCGTCATTCTGGAATAACATAAGGATTAGTGACGATGGACCTTGCAATCTTGCGATCACTTAAAACTCCTCATTTAAATGTTACCCCTGTCACTAGACCGAGAATTTTGCATTATGGTTAAAGGACTCCAGTGCGAATGACCGAGCAGATAACCAATTAACTCGCCTTCCTATTGGACATCCTCGTTTTTCTCATGAAATCTTTTGTTTGGGACAGAGTGCTCCTGAGTGTCCATCTTGTCATGTCCTTTGCACTGTTTATAACATTCTAATAGTATATTCAATGTCTCATCATCATCTTTGTACTTTTTTTTTTTACTTTTCTGTTTTAAACTTGCCTGACTTGGTGGGGGAACACCTCCCCCCATAACCTGTTTGCGTTTTCAATCATATTAGATTTTTCAATCAAATTTAGAATTTAATACTTTTGCAGTGCTTTTGATATTTTTTTCTCAAAATACATCTTCTTCAATTTTTATTTGGTTTAAAAAAACTTGTGGGATTTACAACAAATGTTTAGCGCATAATAATATTTGGCTCTTGTGCCATAAACCAACATTCACTCACTCACTCACGGCCAAATGATGAGTGTGATATCAAAGTGAGGAGTTTAAATTCAATCCCATTTGAAGCGCATCATCTAAATTTTTCTGCAAGACAGATTTATGGTAGAATTATGACTCGAACACGCAGTTGGGCTTGATCATTGCTTGCCTCAAAGCAAACGACTTTGGCCCCTCAGCAACTGTGGTCGCACTGGTGCTTAAAAATCAATAATCATATAAAACATTTCTTCTAATTATAACTATAGAAACTTTCTTTATTTGAACTTACACTTAAATTTATACTTTTCAAAATAATATATATATAATGAAATGTGTGTTGCAATAAAAAATTAATTATTTGGCAAAGTTAAGCCACATTCTCATGATATAAAAGTACATAAAATGCTGTGATCATATAATCAGAACTTTACTCCAGATATATTGAATTCCATATGTATTGTTTAGCTTTTGTTATGATTTCTTTGAATCTCAGCATACTTAGCGATCATCAATTCTTAGAAATAATAGATGAGATTTCCTGACAATCATTAAGTTCTGAATAGATTTCCGAAGAAATAAACATTTTTTTTACTTCTTTATTTCTTTTATGTTTTTCAGAAATATAAGAATTGATTAACGGCGATAAATTGGATAAAAAGAGAAAGGGCATGGTCTTGTGATGCTAAAGTATGTGCATCATTAAATATTAATTCTAATTGGAATAGTTTTGAAAACTTTAGTACCAAAGTTAACAAGAGCATTTCCAGATCTCTGATTAGGTTGTTTATCTCATCCTGCAGTTACTTATTTCTTCTTCCAATTGAGCTCAAAGGATTTATTATATTAGTAAGGTAGTGAAATAAATATATTTAAAATCGATGAGAGATATTTTAAGCCTTTCTATTCCGAAAGGGTATAATCGACATACTTCAAAAATTCATTTCGTGATAGTTTCGATGGGTATTAATTATGACATCTTATTTTCTAAGTATTCCTGGAATAGATAAATTTCTTTAATTTATACAGCTTTATCAAATGTATAGAATAGTTCTTTCCTTAAATAAATTAAAAATAATTGATATTTTTACTTTGCTAATTTCATTTTTAACACCTAGCGTTTGTTTTTATAAGTTCTCGAAAAGGTAGAATTAATCAAAATGAATATTAAAGAGTGTAAAGTAAGCGTACTTCCAATCCCCAGGCACCTCAGAAGCAGTTACTATCAAGAAAAGAAAATACCTTCTTCAAATTCCTAACGCAATTTTATTTTCTCAATCTCAACTTTCTGAAGTACAAAAACAAAGTCAATGTTAACAATTAAAAGAATAAAAACATGTGATTTGGCCACAAAAATCAATTATCCAATTATGTATTAAAATAAGAGCAAACGATAAATGATTAAAGTAGACAGTAATATTCTGTTCGGATATTAAAATAAAAGCAGACGCAGCAGAAAATATATCTCAGCAATATATCAAATACACCTCAAGCAAACTAAATGTAATTATTATCATAATCTGTTATAATATCAATTTTTGAAACCTAACACATTTTGTATCTTTTATCTTATGCCCACGTCTAAACATTATATTAGCACATGTTAAAAGGAAAATGATATCTTATCTGACTTGTTCAAATCAACCGTATCCTTAAAATGCATAGAAATACACATAAAAATAAATTCGGTACTTTTTAATGGTCAGCATTTCAAATAGTGCTTGAAGGATGTCACGTGATTGGGATACTGTTGCATCTTGAAATCCTTTCACCCTGAACACCATGAATGTGAGTCGGTCGAGTGATTTCAAGTCCTTCTGAAAATGCTATATACAAGTAAAATGTATCTTCAATCTCGAGTTGCACTTCTGACGTCGGTTTCCTTCTCTTTCTTTTAGCTGCTCATCCTGTCTTTTGATATTTCTTTATTGATTTAATTCCTTTTAAATATTTTTAATAAATTATTATTTGTTACAATGTGATTTCTGATCTTCACACACACAAACTTTCTGGCATATTCTAGAGTTTGTTAGGTGACGACCTACATTGGTAACATGTACAAAATTTTGTCCACAGATCGAAGGAAAGGTAAGTTTCAGTTTCTTTCCTACAATTAAAAAGTACCTCGCCTCATCACAACTATAGAGTTAAATTGAACATATTTGAGAAACTACATAATTAATGAGTTTAAATTAAACGATCAAGTCTATTGAAGGGCGAAGATAGCGCGCTCAAGTTACCTCTCGCTGACTTAAGGAAAGTGAAAGATCATCTTTCTTCTCGCCGTCACAAGCAGGATTAAAACAGGAAAGGGAAGGTGTTAGGGGAAACGCTACTGTGAAGTATCTGTATTGAAGTTACTAAAGTTTAGCTATGGATTTATTGATTGCTTATTAACGTCACTGTGAGAAGTAACACGGGAACTACTGGCGACAGACCTCGTAATTTTGAACCTCAGCCAAATGACTAGAACGACGCCTAAGCTAAAACCTCCCTCCCCAAAACTTATGTACTTCGTATTTGGAAGGACTTGGGACTTCGAAAGATTTAATGTGCATCGATCCCGCTACTCAACGGGTCAGTGGCATCAGGTTTCGAGCCTATGTCTCGACGGAAACAATATCGGCTATGAGCCAATGACCATAGCCTCTAGACTACCGCGGGCAAGTCAGGATACATTTGGAAGCGGGATTTGTCGCTAAACATTATACGTCCCCAGTTAGCATCATTCCAACCTGATCTAGCCAAGCACCACTGTAATCTGGCTCGACAATGTGCAGGCGTGAGGGACAGGTGGCGTAGCGGTCGGTACGAGCGTAGATTTCGCTCTATCACCGGTCTGTGAATGGTCATGGAGGATACTAGTGTGCGGGTCGCCCGTCTGATGGTTGATAACGATGAATCAGGAGCTGTGACAACTGATCTGACAATCATTCTGTCCTCCCGATCTGCTGTGGCCCTAGGTCACCGCTACCATCCTGACGCTGAAATCTGCCATTGTCCACCCATTCTTGCCAGCATCTTCTAATCGCCGCATCGCTTCGACCCATATGACGAGCGATTCTCTGATTTGCCCAACCTGCTCTTTCAATCTTTCAAACTCTGACAGTTGCTCGTCATGAGATCGAATCCTACAGCGAGGCATTTTTTCAGTCGTTGAAAGGTATCCTAAATCGCGATGCAACAGAAAATTTGACCATTAGATCGAGAATCGCTTCCTGTATATCCCTGCTGAGTGCGCAGTTCCGATGCACTGTAGCTGCAGCTATTCATTCATTGGGCACCAAATTTTAATCATTTGCATGTTCGGTCCAAATGTCTTTGCATACGAAATTATTTCATTGCAATCGGACAACTCCTTCTTGGTGCGTCGTTTTTTTTAGTTATAGAGAGTATAATTACCTTGTTTTTATTTTTTAAAAAATATGTAATATCTTGATTGTCCACATGATTCAGTGTCAGTTTATTTATGTTGTTTTGCATGTAAAAATAAAAAGACATTTGGAATTTGAAGAAGATATTTTCTTTTCTTGATAGCTATTGCTTCTGTGTAGCCTGGGGCTCGGAATCGCGCTTACTTTACGCTAATTGATATATCCATTTTAAATAATTTTCCTTTTCGAGTACTTACCAGGAAAATAAAAACGTTGCCACTTGTTAAAATGAAATTAGCCAAGCCGATTTCAATTTTTATTTAATTTTTTTTCTTCTTGAAAATCAAATTGATTTATTTTCAACTGTGTAATCAAAGTAAATTTACTGACAAAATGTAAGAGAATAAAAAAAAAATACTAATTGCACAAGTCACGAAAAATTAATATCGATATAAGGAGAAACAGCTTTGAGAATGGAAGGAGCTACATTGTTAAACAGTTATGACCTCAAGGACACTGCGGTAAGTGAACTCTTTGTATATATTAAGTTGAAGTCTATGTTTATGATAAATCAGAAGTTCAACTTAAGGAATAAATGACAATTAACTCTTTGTACCGTCTATTCAATTAAAAGAAATAATTCACAAGGGATGGTTGTGCCATCTAGTGGTGATTGATTCAGTTTTTTTCTTTCTTTCAATTTTGTAATCAGTTCGTAAACTGTAAATAACATATATAATAAAATGTTTATAATAATCAGTGTGAATTGTGAATTGTAATAATATAATATGAATTGCAATATCAAAAATTATTCGTGTTCCTTTTTATAATTTAGATTTCAAGTTTTTAAAATTGAGGATGAAATAAATTTCACAGAAATATCTTTGCCATTACTAAATTTGAAAATTTATTTCTAAACTGCGTAAAAAATATATTTTTTGCGAGATTCAGCAATTAATTTTAACAGCATTAACAAATAAAGATAGATAAAAAAAATTCATTTAAAATATATTAAATAGTTTTAAATATACTTATAATACGATAAGAGCGATCAGGAATTAGCATGAAAAAATAGATAAATTTAATCGAGCAAAATAATTAATTTAATAATTTTAAAATTAATTTAAGAAAACTTTTTAAAATTTAATATGTTACCTAATATTACAAAATAAGACCAAAGAAAACTTGACTAACTACAGAAGATTATCTGTAGTTTGTCAAACACGTCTTTACAATAAAAGATTTCATAAGTTATGAAGATAATTTTTAAAATTAGATTAAATTACTTAACTCTTTTCAATTAAACGAATAAACAGGAAACTATTTTGAAATATAATTTAATCCTTACAATTATTTTTCAATATATTCAAAGAATAACTTTTTCTATACACTTCAGAAGTTTTCATTGTTCTTCATCAATTACCTTCGCATTAATTTGAAATCTTAAAATTAAGCAGGATATGCAAATATCATTAATGAGTATGCAAAAACGTAGTCTCTCTCTCTTAGTAAAAAAAAGTTAAAATTTATCTATTTAAAAGAGTTAATTCTTTTTAATAAAGTATTTTTTTCTAAAACGTACGTTGATTTTATAATTTGTTAAAAGAAAATATAAAGAATTATTTTATAGGAAGAAGAATATAAAACTATCTTCGAAGATTAATCACGTATTAAATTAGAATATATAAAGAATAAATTAGAATTTTTTTTAGCAATCATCACGTTAGGATTTTTATTCACTTATGTTACTCACATTATTGATCGTAAAACAAATTTCATTAAGAATATACACATTCCGACTATTAAATTATCGTCTGCGATTCGGATTGATAATATTGTTGTTTTTATATATAAGAGAAACAACTATGATGTAGACCCAGACGGTCTGAAAATATACAGGTTCAAAAATCTTATTCTAATGGGTTAAATATATATAATTTTGTTGAAAAGATCTCGATCTCTAAAGTAACTTTTTAGAGTGAGAATTTAAATATTTTGACTAAGAACTTCTAACTTACGAAAAATAAATCAATGCTTTGTGTTGGAAAGGGAAAAAATAGCTATCCTTTTCAACACACAACTTCTTTTCTGGACATCACGAAAAAAGAATTTAATCAAGGACACGAAAATACAAAAATTACTATGAAGTAAAAATACATATAGCAATTCTATATACTCTCTATGGGAATTAAAGTATAAGAATGAATATACTCTAGTATACTAGCTAGAGTACCCATTATTTGCCCTGGTGAATATTTAGAATAAAAAAATCTTGATGAATAAATTGTGGGAAGCAAAGATAGATTGATCAGTCACCTTTGTATAGGATGCAATATGCACTAAAGACATGCTGTTATCTTTCTTAGTGGAAGGTCAAAAAGTCGAAAAACCAAAAATTCCTGAAGTATTTTGTGCCTGTTGGCGTGAGAAAATTGTGGCGCCACTCTCTCACTGCCGTAGAAAGATTGCCATGGTAATGTGAGGATAGAATGCACTCATAACAGAAAGGTAGGAGCAGGAACGAGTTTCGAGACATAATGTGTAAATAAACAATTTTATTTTAATTGAATAAAACCGAGTCTTTGTTATATATAGCAAGAAAGAGACAGCCCAACTCCCTGTCTGAGCGTGTAATTAAAAATTACATAGAATCCATTAACTGATATTTTTCCCAGTTTCTTTTCTAAGATGTTAAAACGTCTTCAACATTTTGGGGGTAGATTTATCAAGAATGTGTATATGTATAAAAATTCTTCCAAAAAAACCCAAATATCCTTTTAAGCATTTAGTTTGTATTAGATTCGGTCTGGAACAAAAACTAATGTGGCTTGGTTATATATAACCAATTTAAAAAAAATAAAATTACATTAAAATTAAGAACTATGCACCTCTTTTGCGAGTAAAAGGTATAAGAATAAATTGTTGCATCTACTGGAAAACACTGGAACTAGAGAGGGGGAAATGATTGGGTCCGAAAATATCAACAAAAATAAATTTGAAATTTTTCTTAGCGGGAATATGCATACGGAATATTCATAACACACGTCATCGAAGCATCCCAAAAATTTTGGAGTGATACAATCGCTTTGCATATAAGACAGGCACACATACAAACTTTCAAATTTATATAGCATTATTTAAACGAGTCATAATTGTGCAGACTATCATTTAATCCTTTCTAATGAGTAAAAAGCAGAAAAGAGTTCTATCTAATCTTAGGATTAGTAGCTCTCGCTCGGAAGGGTAAGAGCAATATAATAATTAATCTTGAAGATAATCAAATAAGTCCCAAAACCAAAGGATCAAATCAAATCCTATACGCGGTTCTTACAAACCACCTTAAAGTTCCGAAATATCCTCTTCACTTAAATTTACTTTCTCAATTTTTGATCTCTATCTTTTATAATTTTCACACAAAAAAGTTTTTCTCTTTTTCAATCTCTCCTTCAACTTAATTGGTATTTCGACAACCATAACCTACGCACTGCACTCGCCCCTTCCACTTAACTTATAGCAACTTCAGAAAAAAAAATATTACTGCAATGTTCAATTTTTTTTTTCATCCTCTGTTATTGACGCTGTTGGTGGTTTTGGCGAGTTCCTACCTCGTTGATTGGTGATATTTTTTAGTCGTTTTTCCCATCCTGGTTGTGGGAGTTGACATTGACATTACAGGCAGTTAGTAAATAAACATTCGTTCATGATTATTAAGTTTTTTTTGTTTCCTATGTGGTTAGGATTATTACTAAATACTTAAGTCTTCCGTTTGGAAATTCACATCAATCCTTGTTAAATAAGCTTGTAATTGGATCAGATAAATGTATAAAGGGAATTTATGTTGCAGAAAAATAAGATCCTTCGAACTCTTTGTTGTTTTCGTATCGTAGACAGATATTATTTAAACAATTATGCGTCTAACTCTTTATTTTACGTTTTATACAGTCGAACTCATTATAATGAATCGTTGGTGGACTTAAAAAACGTTCCCAATAACCGAAGATTCTCAATATCCAATTTTGTTCATAAGTTAAATTTATATAAGTATTTGATAGTGGTTTTGTTAGAAAGAATCAATGTTATAACACACAATTTACATAAAAGTTATTAATTATTTAAGTAATTAATGATTATTCTCAGATGGAAAAATATCCGTTCGATTCGAAGTGCTAATATGGATATGAAAACAACGGCTGGAGATAGAAAGGAGGGAGTTATCTAATGACGCTTCTAAGGCCCTCCACTATTATTCTATTTTTTCAAGGGCCTGTTGGAAGAGTGGGGTATGTGTGGAGGATTAGTGAGGGTGAGAGAGTGGGGAAAAAGGAATTCTATTCGGGTAGTAGACTAGTGGTTGATTTCGAAAGACTAAAAAGAGTGATTCAAAGAGCAGGGTTTTGAGACAGAGGCTTAAGAATGCTGTCTTTCGGGATCTTAATAAAAATGTGTAAAATTACTTTTGAAAATTGCATAAAAGAAATATGAGGAAGGAAAATTTCATTTCATTATAAACGGATTTTCGTTTTCATAGGAGTTCTTTTCAAGTGTGTAAAATGACATAAGTTAAATAGGAGTTCTGCTGATGTCAGTGAAAAAGTTTACTGTAACCGTGAATTCGCTGTATTCCGGGTTAATTTTAGCGGGATTAGACTCTGTATAAGTAGAAATGACATAAAAACTGTAATTTTTAAATCGCCCAAGAAGCAATTTAAATCTTCTGGAAAAAATAGCTGAAATTTTAATAAGTCAAAAGTTCTGAATATTTTTTTACAAAAATTTGCGTATGATATGACACATATTAAATTTTTTCTTTCGAATTCTATGAAGATAAAAAAAAAGAAAAATGGGAAATTTTAGCATTTTATAAGCCCTTGATGGAAAGCAAATTAGCTGAAAGCACTTACATAATTGAAGCAGTTATCGTTTTTCTTTGAAATACATATTTTTAAACTATTTGTAGAGATGATAAGGAAATTTTTATAGCTAAATTCATTTGATTTCTTGCCAATTATTTAAATAAACATCACTCTTAATAAGAAAAATATGTATATACATATTATACCAATAAAATGTGATATTTTTAAATATAACAATATATTTTTTGTAGTAGAAACAAGATTAGAACTGGTCAATCACTCATATTCACTGATAGTGAAAGTCGGGATATTATTTAAAAAAAATAAGGAAAATCCAAATATAGTAGTACTTCAAAATTAAAATCTGCTGTAGAAAACCATTTAGGTAAATCTTACAATCCGGAGACAATTCGCCGTGTGCTACTAAAGGCAGGATACCATGGTCGGAACGTGAAGAAAAATGTTCGTAAGCAAAATTATTAACAAAAAAGATACTTATCTTTGTAATAGAGAATGTAAAACAGGACTAGATTTTCTGGAGTTCTATAATTTTTTCAGGTGAGAGTAAATTCAACATCTTTGGATCAGATGGACACCAAAAAGTGAGGCAGTAAAATTAAATGCAAAGCTCGAACCATAGAACAGGAGAGGAGCTGTTAATCATGGTGATGGTTCAATTATGGTTTGGAGTTGCATGTTAGCTGCTGGTGTAGGTAATTTAGTAATAATTGATGGAATAAGGAATCATTTCAGTTATCTTAACATTTTAAAGGATAATCTACGTCAAAGCGCTGCAAAATTAGGACTTCAGAAATCGTTTATCTTTCAGTAAGATAATGACAGAAAACATACAGATTGAATTGTACAAGAATGGCTGCTCTATAATTATCAAAAACTTCTCAAAACCCCTCTTCAGTCACCTGATATTAACCCTATTGGAAGCTTGTGAGATTACCTTGATAGACAAATTAGGAAACAAGAGATGAAAAATAAAAACGATCTCAGAAGAGTACTTTTGGAGGATTAGCAGAAAATGCCAGCTTCTGTGATCCAACACTTAGAGAACTTTATGTCACCAAGATTAAAAGATGTGTGAAAAACCAAAGGCTACCTTACTAATTACTAATTTTTAGATTTTGTAAAATAAACATGTAAAAATATCTTTTTTTTCTTTCCCAGTTTTGCCAGCATATTTATTTTTGTGACATGAATTACATATTAATTTTAAGTTAAACTATTTTTGCAAATTACATGGTAGTATTTTTGTGATATTTTTCGTGTTAAAATTAAATCTAAGTTAGCTATTTTTTAAATACATTTAAATTTTGAATGTAATAGGATTATATATCTCTTAATTCTTTGAAAAACCTCAAAACTTTTATTGTACATACTTTAGTGACTCAGTGTACATCAGTCCCGTTATACAATGATTCTACAGTGGAATCAAGACTCGAACGTGACTCGTCTGAAATGTAACTGGCTCTAAGCTTACGACCAAGACTATTCAACTACAACAATAATCGACTGAATTGTTCATTATTTACTAAATTTTTTCCATCTGTCCTTTTGCGTTTGACTCAAAGATCCGCCAAACATCATCAATACGTTTGAAAATTTAGAACTTCAATTAGACGACACTTGAACCTTTAGGAGTTTACTTTCTTCAGGTAAGTACGAACATCCCTCATCAGAGACACTTCAGTGATCTTATTCCTTTCAAATAAGGTTTCCTGTCATAGGAAAACACGAGGGACGCTCCCTTGGATACCCCAGTGATCCTTTTTTTTTCGCCACCCCTGCTTATCAACCACACAATTTGTATCTTCCCTCCATTTTTTCAAGCATCTAGATCATAGTTATACCTTGTTTGGTGCAGCGTGACCACATCTGGTTTTTACGTCATTAAGCTTCACCATCACCCACTCACTAGATGACATTTAATTGGACTGCTGTCTCTCCATCGCCGCGGTAGCGATGACCGTAACCATTTGGGTTATTATCCGTGACCAGACCATTGTCCAAGTGGTCCGAGAGCTCTCGGTCTGGTTTTTATCCATCTAATTGTGGGTATTAGATCTTCCATTAACTACCCTTGTATTGACACTAGAGCGGCATTACTTCAATTTATACCAAATTAAATAGATGAAACAATGCATCATTGGAGCTGAATAACGGATTGTTAGCGTAGGATCTAGAATCATAATAACATAGTTGATAGAGTAATACGGACTGGACCTTTATTAATGAACAGGCGAACTGCCAATCATATAACATGCTGGGAATGGCCACCACTGACGTCGATGCAGCGCCGTGTTCGATTTATCAAACCCTGAGCCATGCGTAGCTGCTCTGCTCGAGGGATATTAGCAATAGCGTTTTCAACGTTCTGCTGTAGCTCAGCCAGTGTGTGAAGATTATTTGAGTACACCTGAGCCTTCGAATTTCATCAGAGACAATAAATCATAGGGGAAGAAATCAGGCGATTGAGGCGACCAGGGGATTTTTCTGCCTCTGTTGATTGTCTTTTCCTCAACGAGCACCTCTTGCACTCATGATAAGATTGTCAAGACGGTGTGAGTTTTTTAAAAACATCCATACAGCCTTCATCTTCTCTGAGGGTTCCATACCTATTCCGAATATAATGGTAAGTATTAACAATTTGGTGAAAGAATCATGTTATGATGCGGAAACCAGACATTGTGCACCAAACACCAATCTTGTGACTATGCAACGGCTGTTCAAAGTACTGATGAAGATTCTCTGATGCATTATACCAACATAATGACACAGCATCGAATTTGGGACAGAGCATGTGGGAGATGACCATGGGCAGATATGTGACAGCAAACTGTTGCTGCATGTACATCATCAGGGCCACTTCCCATTATTTTTCATAAAGGGAAGTTCTCCTGTTCATTAATTAGGGTAAATTCCAAGTCAAGATTGCAATAATTTTCCAAGTCAGATTTATTTTGCTCACCCTGTATATGCATAAACAGGGGTTATCGAGTTCAGGTGTTGTCCTTCCAAAGATCGTTGTATAGAGGGGCTTATGCTCTATACTTCTGTCGAAGCTGAGATGATGGCGTGTCATGGATGGAGGGAGTGAAAGTGAAGGTTATTGGCGCAAGAACAAGACATGGTTATATTGCGCCAAACAAGATGTAACTGTGGTCTAGACGTGTGAATGGCATGGCATGGAGTAGATGTGAAAAGTAAGGTGCTATCTTTGATGTTGATCTCGTCATCCGAGTACACTTTAAAATTACAGGAGGTACTGGCTGTGTTTGGTGGCCCTTTGAGTTGGAAGAAAGTAAGCACGCACGGCCACGCACACACATGTTGATAAAAAATAATCCAACAAGAAAGAAAGGAGAGAGATACTTTCTAAAACATTTAATTACAGTCTCTACGCGCCAATTACATATAAACAAATAATTACACTATTTACAAAATATACAAGGCTTCTGAACAGCCTATACTTTGACTTAACGTGCTTTTGCGGTCAGGAAAACAAATTACATCAAAACAAGGAAAACCCGCCTTACACGCTCAAGATCTAAAATTACTCTGAAATATTATTCATGAACCCATGCGCTCTCACTTACACGAGACAAGGCGCCTCCTGGCCGTATCTAAATAATTTATTTCCAAGAAATCACACAGCCGGAAGCACTCAATATAAAAACAACTGAATGATTTATAATTTAAAATAAATATTAGGAGGGCGAATTAAAATTGAGATTTATGGTGCAAGAATCAAATCTGGTCGGTTCTGTGCCAAATAATGTGATTCTGTGCTTTCGTGTTTATCGAAGACAGTAAACCTGATGTGTGAAAGAAAAAGCTCACCAGGGTACTTTGGGGTCATGATTCCCGTACTTACCTGAAGAAGGTAAGTTCCTTGGGGACAGGGGAAAATTATCAGGGAGGATAATATTCTTTGTTGTTCTATGCCCCATAAAACAATCAATCAATAATTATAAGTTGACAAGAAGAACTTTTCGAAGCTGATATTTCATTCATTAAAAATCACGACGTTAATCTATATAAAAATTATGGAGCTCACACACACAATTTC
>BMAW01087029.1:0-60605 GCA_019974015.1 Nephila pilipes
AAATTTAAAAAATAATATATATATCTTTGTGGTGTCTGCTAACACACAAAAAGGCCGACGGCGTATCAGTGCCGATTTCCTGCATGCGGGCAATACGGGGCCCCAGTACCCCTCATGCGGAGGTACCTAGTGGGAGACCGCATGGGCGTGATTGGAAAAGGCCCTGGTTGGGGAAGGGTGTGCGAGGAAAGGAGTTGCGTGCGCCGTCGGTTACAGTTTCGGAATGTCATCCTATAAAATGTTCCCAGAGGGAGAGCCTTGGTTGCGTGTGGCTGGATGGTGTGACCTCCCTCCCATTGCGAGAAATCCTCCTTGGACTGTGCCTCTGCCTGGGCACGTAATGGGGCAGTTCACATTGTCCGGCTAGAACGAATCTCTCCGTCGGTTACTCATTTCTGCGTTAGGAAAGGGTAGGGAGATGAGGTCTGGCGGAGGCCCCATCGAACTAGAAGTCTTTCCGTCAAAAAAAATTTTTTTAAGGCAATATGGATACAACTAAAGGAAAATCGTTTTTGGCTCTCAAAGCTATAAAAAATTCTTTAAACTTGAAAAATGAACCATGGGCGGACCGTATTGAACGTTATGATAATGCAACTGTAGAAAACTCGGACATACCTACCGAAATGATGAACTTCCGTTTCTTTTTAATAAAAAGAGATACAGAAACTTTTGCTACCATATCTCCCTTTCTGATCCAAAAGGGAATTCAGGGCATGGTAGGAACTGTTAAAGACATAAAGAAATTGCGCTCTGAGGACATCTTAGTTGAAGTGAATGATTCTAAACAAGCTCAACTTGTTATGAAGATGAAATCCTTGGGACCTTATCCAGTGACAACTTCACCACATAGATATCTAAATTACTCTCGTGGCGTGATATCCTCAAGGGAATTGGAAAACGTGTCGGAAGAAGAGATCATGGAGAATTTTCAGGATCAGCTGGTTTGTGGTGTCCGGAGGATTATGATTAGGAGAGATGGTAAGGTGCTTAATACCCAGCACCTCATCTTGACCTTTTCGACTCCTACCCTGCCACAAACAATTCAGGCCGCATATCTCCGTCCGACCATATATTCCAAACCCTCTGAGATGTTTCAATTGCAAACGATATGGACATTCCAAGAACGCGTGTAGGGGACAATTGACGTGCGCTCGCTGTACAGCAACAGGACACGATAGTGCTTCCTGTACCGCTGCAGAGAAGTGCGTCAATTGTCAGGACAACCACCCTGCATACTCACGTTCTTGCCCTAAGTGGACAGAGGAAAAGGAAATAGCTACGGTGAAGACGCTGCAGAATTTGTCATATCCCGAGGCTCGCCGAGTAGTCGCTTCCCGTACCCCTGTACAGGGAAAAAGCTACGCAACGGCAACCCAGACTATTAAAATTTCAAAATCTACGCAATTTCCTGAACCTATCACTAAATCTAAGCAATCTAAAAATAAGAAAGCACAACCTACCGAAAAGACGCCACAACCCAAGACTCTGCAATCAAAGAAAAAAATAAATATTTTAAAAACCCCTTCCTCTGCAAAGGTTAATCAGACTAGGCCATTGGCCAGGTCAAAGGCTTTGCAGAGGCAAAAATTAAAACTTTCGGGGAAGAACAGCGTTCCTCGCAAAAAAACTAGAGTCATTGACGGGGATGCGGTAATATTACACCCATCGCCCGAAGATTATGACTCCATGGGGGTCCTGGAAACGGGACCTTCCACTTCCAGTGCGCCCATTTAATGGCTTTTGTTTCCTGGAACTGCCGTGGTTTACGACCCAGACTAGAGGATCTCAAATCCATACTATCTACGCACCAACCTGTCTGCATTGCTCTTCAGAAAACTTTTCTGAAGAGTAATATGACAACCCGCGTGCGTGGATATCATTGTGTACGACGGGATGTTGATGTCGCATCACCTTCTTCTGGAGGTGTTTGCATTTTGGCATCCCAGAACTATCCTCATAACGTCGTTACACTGACCACATCGTTGCAGGCTGTGGCTGTGCGAATTCATACTCGCACATTAATCACAGTCTGCTCCATTTACCTGCCACCTAACGATGTAGTGTCACAAATGGATTTAGACCAACTAGTCAATCAGTTACCAGCTCCCTTACTTCTGCTTGTGATTTTAATGGACACAGCCCTCAGTGGGGGTATGATGGTACAAATTCTCGTGGTCGGCAGATCGAGCGATTGATCTCTGATCACAGTCTCTGTCTGCTGAACACCGACGAGAAGACGTATTTCCATGCTCCCACTAGGACATTTCATTCCCTTGATCTAGCGACCCGTGTGGTGACCGGGGATGACAGAATAGTCTCACTGTAGCTCATGCATGTCGTAAGAGGCGACTAAAATGGGTACCCAGCGTCTGGGGGTATAGCCAGGCACCCTGCCCCTGGGGATTATATCAGGGGACCTCAGGGACTTGCCTTCTTCAGGTAAGTACGGGCATCATGACCCCGAGGCACCTTAGCGATCTTTTTCTTTCCTATGGGGTTTACTGTCTTTGGTAAACACGGGTGACGCAATCCCGGGATACCCTAGCGATCCTTCTCTATTTTCGACCCTCCTTCTTGTCAACCATTTTTACCTTTTTTTTCAACTTCACGTCTAGACCACAGTTTAATCTTGTTTGGCGCAGCATAGCCATATCTGGCTCTTGCGCCAATAAACTTTACATTCACTCACTCACTCCCTTGATCTAGCCATTTGTTCACCGACACTGCTACCGTCGCTAAATTTAGAGGTTCTAAATGATCTCTATAATAGTGATCATTTCCCTCTCCTGATCTACCAGGTTCATGGTAGTGGGGTGCGATTTCGTCCCCCCACTTACCACTTCAACCGGGCAGATTGGGATTTATTCACTCGGCTAGCAGTTATTACAGGTACAATGGTTCAAGATCAGGATATAAATAGCTCTGTCCGAAATGTCATTACCTCTATCGTGGACGCTGCTGATGCAGCGATACCGAAGAGTGGAACATCACAGAGGAAGATGAGTAAACCATGGTGGAATAAGGAATGTCAATCCTCCTACAGGGAACAAAAGAAATTGTGGGGTATATTCAGACGATATCCCACAACCGAAAATCTCATAGCCTTTAAAAGGGCAAGGGCAATTGCTCGCAGAGTAAGGCGACATAGTCAGAGAGAATCTTGGATCAGGTATGTCTCTTCCATCACATCGTCTACCACAAGTCAACAGTTATGGAGAAAGGTAAAAGCTGCGAACTCCCTGTATCGAGAATTTACCATCCCGATACTAGAAACTGCAAATGCTGTGCATTCTTCACCTGTCGAAGTGGCCAATGTCATTGGCCACTCTTTTGCTAGTGTGTCAAGCTCCGATTAATATAGCGCTACATTTTTAGCGACTAAGAATCGTTCTGAACAGACACCTATCAACTTCAGGTGTCGGCAACCACTCCCTTATAACTGTGACTTTGACATGTGGGAATTGAGAAAGGCTCTGTCCTTGGCTAAGAATACCAGTCCAGGATCTGATGGTATAACATACGATATGCTTCGCCACTTGAGCGAGGATTCACTTGTCAGTCTCCTTTACCTATTCAACCGAATATGGAGGGAGTATGTGTTTCCTAGCCAGTGGCAGGAAGCAATCGTAATTCCTATTCTGAAGCCTGGTAAGGATCCAAAGAACCCTCTCCACTATAGGCCTATCGCTCTGACGAGTTGCCTGTGTAAGACGCTAGAACGTATGGTCAATGCCCGTCTCGTTTATCAAATGGAAAAGGATCAATGCATTCCTCCGTTTCAGAGTGGCTTCCGTAAAGGAAGATCCACAGTAGATAACATTCTTCTACTCGAAAGTCAGATTCGTTCTGCTTTCGTACGGAGGAATCATTTGGTTTCTATTTTCTTTGATATCGAAAAGGCATATGACCGTACGTGGCGCTATGGGATTCTGCACACTCTTTACGATTAAGGTCTGAGAGGCAATTTACCTCTTTTTTATTAAAATGTTTTTAAATTTCAGATCTTTTAAAGTACGGGTTGGTAATATTTTATCATCATCTTTTATTCAATTTGAAGGAGTTCCTCAGGGGAGCATTTTGAGCCCCACTCTTTTTATATGTCACATTTCTCCCATTCTTTTTCATTTGCAACCTTCAGTTCATGGTTCATTATACGTTGACGATCTGCAGATTTCCTGCGAAGGATCGTCGATGCGTATCATTGAGCGACGACTTCAGACCGCAGTCAATAACCTGGTTACTTGGTGTGACGCGAATGGTCATAGTATTTCTGCCAGCAAGAATAGTTGCGTGCATTTTTGCAGGAAAAGGGGTCTCCATCCCGATCCTGACATACGCATCCGTGATACATCTATTCCGGTCGTCCCTGACGTCCGCTTCCTCGGAGTAATTTTCGACCGCAAACTCACTTTCCTTCCGCACATTTTACATCTGCGGAAGAAGTGTGAGAAATCCCTCAACATCTTGAAGGTGTTGTCCAACACCTCTTGGGGAGCGGATCGAACTTCTTTACTCCGAGTGTATCAGTCGGTGATTCTGTCTCGAATCGACTATGGATGTATCGCCTACGGATCTGCCTGCAATACTACCTTGCGAAAGCTTGACCCAGTCCACCATAATGCTCTGAGAATCTGCTGTGGTGCGTTTCGAACGTCACATGTGCAGAGTCTCTATGTCCTCTGTAACCAGCTGCCTTTGGCTTCGCGGCACCTGAAACTGTCACTCTATTATCATTTCAGAATGTCATCTCTCCCATCTCACCCATTGCAGAACATTACTATCAGCCCGTCATTAATCAGACTACAAAGCTCGTCCTTCGTTTATCCGTCCTTTTTCTGAAAGGATGAAAGACATCATCGAGGAACTCAGCCTACATGACTTGGGTATTCAACAAAGAAATTTTATTAAATTTCCACCTTGGGATGTACCACGATTTACATTTCATAACCCTTTTGCTTTGTTTAGCAAATCCGACACATGTCCCATTGTTTTCCAGAGAATCTTTGCCTTCCATCGCTATCAGTATGAGGATTTTATTCCTATTTACACGGATGGATCGAAAGGAACTGGATACGTCGGCTGTGGTGTCGTTTCAAATGACATCAGGCACAGTTACCGGCTCGACTCTTCCTGCAGTGTCTACACTGCCGAAGCAGTCGCCATCTACTGTGCCCTGAAATTAGTCGAGACATCCAGTTCTCGAATGTTCGTTGTATATACTGACAGCAGGAGCGTCCTGGAAACATTGGTTAATCTGAACGATCGCTGTCACCCTATTGTGATGGAGATTGCAGACATGGTTTGTTGTCTTTATAACAAGGGTTATATTATTAAATTCTGTTGGGTACCTAGTCATGTAGGTATTTTAGGAAATGAACAAGCGGACTCGGCTGCACGATCGGCGACGATTCCTCTGCAGCTTGCAGTCCCATTTGAGGACATTCGACGTCATATTTTAATGCTTATTCATCAGTCATTTCAGGAATCGTGGAATCTACAAATTACACTCAGTGAAGCCGATCATCGGAGAATGGCCTGTTTTTCCAATGCGAAGAGCCGATGTCAGATTGACTCGCCTTCGCATTGGACATACTCGTTTTACTCACAAACATCTTTTGTTTGGAGAAGATGCTCCCGAGTGTCCTTCCTGCCATGTCCGTTATTCTATTCATCACATTTTAATTGACTGTCCGGTGTTTGATCATCATCGCCGGACTTTTTTTCATTCATCTATTTTAAATCTATCTGACTTGGTGGGGGAAAACCCGCACCATAATTTATTTGCCTTTTTACGTCATATTGGCCTTTTACACCACATTTGATTTTTAACTTTTTATCTTTTGTGCGTTATTTGTGTTTGTTTTGCGTTTTTAAGGCTGTTACTTTTTAAATAGATTTTAACAAGTGTTTGGCGCAGCATAGCCTACTTTGGCTCTTGCGCCATTAAAATCTACTATCACTCACTCACTCACTCACTCAGTCTGTAGCATTGAAGCTCCCAAATGGATAAGCCGCTTTCAATGTGATTTTGTTTGTTTGGAAGCTGATTTAATAGGGGATGGGGTTTAGCTACATTGGATTATATTCACTTCACGTGCGTCTTAACCCCCTATCCAATAAGTGTTAATCACGCTTTATAAAACTCCTCGACGCATGAAACGAATATCACGAAGTTTCATATTATTGTTTTCTAACAATTTGAACTTTTTTTTTTTTTGAAATATGTGTCATTTTATACTATTGATACGCAGTTGTTCTCACGATCATGAAACAAGTTGTTTTAATTAAGGATAGTCGCTTTTGGACTTTGATTTTATGCATGAAAGACCCGTAGAAGGTCATTGAACATTTAATCCTTTAGAAGCGTGAATAGCAATTTCAGGAGGAGAGGGCTCTTTCTCTCTGTTTGTGGTTGTGCTCTGGCGAAACACCTAATTAAGAAGTGCGCCAAGAATTCAGCCACTACATTCGAGACACTCACACGGACACATTAACACTGACTTATGACACCCTCGAGTCACAAACACCAACATTCATGGTCATGATTAAACTTCAACGATTGGGACACCACTGTCCTCCTCCTCCAGGTATGAAATTGTTAACTTAAACTGTTTGTTTAATTAAACTAATGAGAGCACCAAATGTGAGTCCTTTCATTTGAGTAATTGTTCTGAACCTTAATTCTATTTCTTTTGTAAGCGGAGCCTCTTCTCGCCACTGTACGATCATTTCATTCGGCCAAGTTTAATTAATAATGTATTAATCTCAAAATTATTAGTTTTAATTAAACATCAAATCCAGTGAAGAGATTCCGCATCGCTACAAAAGTGACACGGCAAAACTGATTTTGATGAACTTTTGATATTAATAGTCCACAGCAAGTGATCGGGTAGTAATGAGAGGTTGAAAGTAATACATGTGATGTTTTGGTTGTTCGATTAAACTTATCATATCTAGAGAAGTCCATTGGATACTTAAATACATTGTTTCGTTTTAAAATGTTTGACGGAAGAGAATATCTGGTAGTCAATATAAAAAGAAATCGGAAAAGGGAACCCAGCTTCAAAAACAGACAGGAGCATAGAAAATATTCTTAAGAAATGTAAGCAGTTCCAAACAAAACAAAAAGGTAAAAATTTAGAATCCACACTTTTTCGTTAACTAATAAACATTGCAGAATGCCATCGAATATATTCTGAATCATACCACTCTCAATAAAATGGTATGATAGAGAGAATACATAGACATCTTAAAAGTTCTCTAATGGCTCACGCAAATTTAATATGGACAGGGATTTAACCTGTAGTGTTGTTAGGTTTGTGCACTGCTATTAAAAAAGATTTGAATACTACTAGCTCTCAACTTGTTTATGCCACTACATTGCGTTTACCATCTGATCTTTTAAGTGGCGATTGTATTGTAAATGCAACTATAACACCCATTTATGTATCTATTTTAATTTCAGTGATGAGAAAACTAAATCCAACAAATGCAACTTATCATGGTAATAACAATTTTTTTGTTAATCCAACTGTAAGTTCTTGTTCCCATGTATTTTTTAGAATTGTAAAGTAAGACCCCCTTTAACTCTTCCATATTCTGGACCTCACATGGTTAAAAATCGACCTGACAAAAATTTTGTCATTGATCTAAAAGGTAAAATTGTAACTGTCACTATTGACAGATTAAAGCCGGCCTATGAATTTTCAGAGGAAATACCTTCAAGAGTTACACCAAAAGCAATTCAATATTTTTCACCTGCTGAAAAATTGCTACAAAATGAGAAAACTCTCCCTAAAAATGAGAGGAAAACAAGATATTGGAAACACGTTCATTTTCTTGAGCCATTTTGTGAGGAAATTTAAAAGTAAAATATAATCAATTTATAATTTCTGACTGTAACAATTTATTTGTATAGTACTATAATTCATTTCTTATTGTTCTATGTTGTGCATTCTTATATTATTTTCTCTGTTTATGAATGTATCCACTTCAAAGTGATTTTCGTTCCCTTCATCACTGGGGGGATATTTTGTAGTGAATGCAATCATAATTCATATGCAAAGCAAAATTTATGTTAATTATGTTACACGAGCTAGTTGATTCTCATCTCGTGTGTGACGTCATCACAAGTGCTCTTGTACGTAGAATCCATGATCGTCAGTTTCAGTTTTCTTTCTTCTCCGCGTATATACTTTGCGTTAACACACGGCCTTGGGCCGTGGTAGCCTAGTGGTCAAGGTCGTGTACTAGCGGCCGGCGGTTTTCGTTCAGTCGTGGGTTCGATCCTTGGCCGCCAAAGACCCGCCGGGGCTGATGCACATTAAATTTGCTCGGGGCCCAAAGTCCTCCCGTTGACGTGGTGTGGATGTTAGGAGAGGGGGGTGCCAGCTCAGGTGTCGTCCTCGTCATTTGACCGTGGTTCAAAATTACGAGGTCCGTCGCCAATAACCCTTGTGTTACTTCTAATGCGACGTTAATAAAATCTAAACTAAACTAACACACAGCCATGGTTCGGCTTGCTGGAGGAATATTAAAGGTGTAAAGTTTTAAAAGAGAAGAATAAATATATTTTTCATAAACTTTTATTTGACTCAAAACAGCCACACACGTTTGTTTATACGTTTAACAGTATAACAAACATTGGACAAGACGAGTTTCAATAAAAGACATTCATTCATTCATGAGATTGACAAGAAAAGTTACAAATGGTGGCATAGATTTTTTTTTTTTTTCCTCCTTTCTCTATGTCTCTGTTGTGAATGCATGCATCCTTCACAATATGCTTCCAAATAAATGCAGTGATTTCAAATCAATAAAAGATTTTGGACGAGAAATAATCCGTGGCCTGTTATTGATGGGCTCCAAAAAAAACTCGAAAGAGATGAAGTCTTAAGTTTAAAATCTATTCCTGCAAAAAAGAGTTAGCCATATGTTCCCGTAGATGAGCGCACAGAAAATGCAAAGCATATTCCAGTAAAAACAGAAGGTGGTCTATACAGAAGATGTGCTCTCTGCAGCACATGAAAAGATGTTCATTGTTCTCGATGGCTGTGTCAGACCTGCTATTTACCATTGTGCCTTCAAGCAGTTGGTCCTACTTGCTTTGAAAAGTTCCATAGTAAATAAGTCAGCGAAATTTATTAATTTCCATATTTATTTCCGCATTAAAATTAACTACTACCCAAAATGGGGATGGACATTATCTTATAATATATGGATAATTTCAATATATATTTTAGTAAATAAAGTGATAAAAGTACATATTGTACAGCAATTTTACACTTAATTATTTTGTTATTGTTATACTAAATTTTCTTTAAAATTTTTACATGCATTCATATTAATTTTTCATAAAAAGTTGTGTGATATAGTTTATTAAATTTGTCGTTACAGGTAACCTATATGCCTTAAGTGTGTGGTGGCTAGAATCTCTAGGAAAAACACCCCTGATCTGAATTTCTTTTTATGACCAAATAATGTTTACAGAGAGTGAGACATTATTTTCATCGTGTATTTTATCATAAAAAAGTATATTTTAACTTCATGCCCATGAAAGGGTTGAATAATCTTCTAACTGAATCTGATCAATTTTATAATAAGGCTTTGACGATGATTGTGCACCACACATTAAGTTTTTTAAATAGTACAAACAATTTTTTCGCGGCCAGGAAGAGGAGGAAAATGAGCATTCTGGTCCATCTATGACGTTAAGAATTGTTGAAAATATTCAGAAATGAAATTGTGCTTAAATTTTTCTTCAGTATTACAGACATTGATAGACAGTAAGAAGAATTTTGCATAATAATTTAAAAATTATGATTGTATGTGCAAAATTGGTACCAAGTTTCACAAATTAGCAACATGCTGGTCTTTGAGGACAATTGCATTACTGGGCTCAACTATCAATCCTAATTATCAGATCTCACTCTCACTTTTTCTAAATTAATAATAATAATAAATTATTTAAGAACTTTGTCTGTACTCAAAATCGTCTTAATGGTCGCCATTAAACGTGAATTGAGTAATAAATTAGAAGATTTTTTTTTTTTGTTGTTGTTGAAAAAAGAAATTTCAAAAGAGATTACTTTAATTTAGGTTTAAACTTTGTATATTATTGTATTTTTTATTATTTTAAAATTATATTTAAATTATATCTAAAAATAGTAGGTTCTAGTTTTAGTTCGTTTATTTGTTGTCGTTAGCTTATTAAAAATGTTTTTCTTTTCTTTTTGCCATCCTTGGCCGCCAAAGACCCACCGTGTAGCCGGGGCTGATGCACATTAAATCTGTTCGGGGCCCAAAGTCCACCCGATGGCGTGGTGTGGATGTTAGGAGAGGGGGTTCCAGCTCAGGTGTCGTCCTCGTCACTTGACTGTGGTTCAAAATTACGAGGTCCGTCGCCAATAGCTCTCATGTTGCTTCTAGTGCGACGATAATAAAACTAAACTTCTTTTTGCCATAAAGCAATTTTCTGTAAATGTGTATGTGTATTATTGTCTCGATTCAATTACATGTCTATTTATCTGGTTACATGATTCTTTTATAATTCTGTTTTTTTTTTTCTCCGTACAAATGATCCGAATTTTCTGGTACAAACCAGCTGACTAGAAGAAACTCCTTGCATTACAAACGGCGAATCATTTGATGACCTCTTCATCAAGCATAGTGATTTTTGCTGCAGCCATGGAAACATTGAAAAACACCAGTGCCGTATTGGCATCGTTATATATTCCCACATCTTGCTTCACCTGATCATCATGTCCCAGCTCATCTTTAAATTGTTTTTGTATTTTCATCTTTTTTTTTTTTTTTTTTTTTTTTTTTTGTTAGTTCTTGTACAAATCTATTTTTGCTGACCACTTTTTGAAGTCCAACTAATAAGGAATGAGAAATAAGCCATCGAAAAATCTGATTTTGGCACGGAGAGGAGAAATGCCAAACTTGTAATACTCAGCAGTAGGAGTTATTTCGTCAATTCTCAATTCAGGTCGTTCATCATTGTTGGTGCAGCACTGCGCACATGACAACGCATGGAGGAAATTGGGTCAGTCACAACATTTATGGTATTGTCATCGACCATTTGTCGTGTAATTTCGTGTTCTATCTTTATTTGATTAATCTGTCCAAGGATTAGCGATGCAATATCTGATTACAAAAATGTAACGACGAGACTCTTAGGTTTTTGCAAGCAATTGATGAGACATCTATATAAATTAATTGACTCGAACTATTGTAGTCAAGTACAACGCTGAGTCATCCGTATTTGTGTCATTGTTCAATGAAAAAGCTGTTTGTACACATTCTTGTTAAATGACCTATCGCATCTCAATTTCGAAATGAGCATCAAGTTTTTCTCTTTTTTTTTTCTAACTTCTCATTCATGGGAACTACGGGCAAAATTCTCGACGCAATACGGTTTCAGGAGAGCCTGAAGGGGAATCTTTGCTCCCAACTCAGTTACCTCGCGTTCTTCAGGATAACATCTCTTCTTGACTTTGCAGAGCTCATTATAAGTTGTAAAGATTTTCAGTTTTGCTTTAAAATTAGCTTTTCTTAAAATAAAGTACTGCGATTTGGAAGATTGAAAGATGTATTTAAGTCCAAATCCTTTCATTTAATTCTGACTTTCGTCTGATTATTCCCTCCTGGTTTTGCTGCTCAATAACCAGCAGTGTGTGAACTACATTATATATATATATATATATATATACATATATATATATATATATATATATATAAAATTAGTTAATTTACCTATTAATTTTCAGAATAACACAAACAATTTTTATATTACATGTAGAAATGCTGAATATCCTATTACTGTTTAAAAAAGTAAGTTGAAATACAAAATTCATTTAATATGACTAAATATTTTCGTCTTTTTTAGATATTTTTTCCGATTTATATTGATTCTATATCTACCAGTATAAAAAAAAATTTTAAGTGATTCTATTTTTTTTTTCCCCTTCACCACTCATTTTTAAACTTTTAAATGTACTTTCAATGTCAAATGTTTTTTGAATAAACAGTTTTTCAATCTAGCTGATGACTCGTTTAATTTTGTATTTAAGGCTAATTATAATTCTTATAGGTTTTATCTTTTCTTATCTATTGTTAACTTTATTTTTTATTCGTAATTATGCTTGATATTGTTTATTAAATATTTTGTTTTTGGTTATTAATCTTATTTGTAAAAAAAATTCTGAAATCTATTTCTTGGTATGGATTCTTTTAAATCAACCATTCAGTGTTTACTTCGGTGGTGAATTCTTTATCGGAGAGTCATGGTAGGCTTAGTATAAATATTGTGTTATTTTACTTGTCCTTAAAATATTTTGTTTGTAGTAATGATTGTTTTATTATATAGTTGTATTTTTTGCTTAAATAGTTTATGGTTTTATAATTAATTATTAATTTCGGTTGATGGTAGTTGCCTTATAAAGTTTGTACACTATTTATATGGCGTGTCATTGGTAATTTTTACATTTTGTTTTTTGTAAGTGTTTTTTTAGTTTAATTAAATAATTTTTTTAGATTTTTCATTTAATATATTTTTCAGATGTTTGGTTTTTACAGTTTGGTAATTATTTATTTATTTATATTTTTGCGGTCTGCTGTATATTTGAAAATGATTATAATGGTACTGTGTTTACTTTCTTCTCTTTTCTATGTTTGATTTTCTGAGTTTGCTGATTTTTGATATGTTACCATATTTTATTATAATATAGTTCACTGAAGTGTGAGGGTTTGTGAAGTAATAACGTTAAACACACATTATTCCATTCTCAAGTATGGAACAGTATTTATTACATTATTTCCAATATTCTGAATATCGCTTTTCTTCCTCTGGGCTTTCTCTTATAATTTTTCAGTTACTAAATAGATTTTTTTTTGTTTTTAAGTTTTTACTTTTAGAATGTTTAATTAATTATAATAATTTTTATACGAGTTCTACTAATTTAACTTTAGTTTGTTATTGTTTTTTTATTTATATCTTTACATATGCAGTTTTTGACATTAATGTCTGAATTTATGTTTAATATACTTAATTTGTTTATGATGTGATATTTTGTGAATTATAATTTTGATGATTTTATCATATATATATATGAGTGTGTCAGATTGTGTATGTGTGTATATATATATATATATATATATATATATATATATATATATATATATATATATATATATATATATATATTAATCATCAGATCAATAACCTCGAGACCAACCCAGGATGCTCGTAGTATTAGTAACGTGGTCTTTCTAGAGTACAACTTTGCTTGAAACGTGTCAAATTTGAGTCGATCGGACCAGGAAAAGGTTTTTGAAGTGAAGAGTGAAAAGGTTTCCAAGTGGGTGCCGCGATTGCTTTCGACGGAACAAAAACAGCAACGAGTCGATGATTCAGAAAGCTGTTTATCGCTATTTACTCGCAACAAAAGATTTCTTTGCGGAAAAATTGGGGAGATTTGGAAAAGCGTTGAACGATTTGTACCACAAAGGTGATTAACAAAAGGTGTTAGTTGATGAATAAAAAATTTGCAAAAAAAAATGTTGTTTTCAATGTTAGACTGACCGAGTTATTGATCGATGTTATATACAAAATTACTTTTGAAGTGAT
The DNA here is from genome assembly GCA_019974015.1 of Nephila pilipes. Classification (NCBI taxonomy): domain Eukaryota; kingdom Metazoa; phylum Arthropoda; class Arachnida; order Araneae; family Nephilidae; genus Nephila; species Nephila pilipes. Next base: position 13,631 of record BMAW01087029.1, read on the forward strand.
CCAATTGTTGTATTAAATTATTTGTTAATTTTCTAAGATGTTTTCTTCCTTTTGCATTTTTCTTTTTTATTATATATATATATATATATATATATATATATTTTTATTAATTCTTTAATACATATTAGTTTCTCATAATAATAATTTATTTTCCACATTTTTCCCATTCTCTCATTTAAAAGTAAAGCGTTCATTCTTATTTCCTGATACCATTCCTTTTTAACTTGAATTATGTAGTCACGCGTTCTTGAGAATTCACAGATTAAGTAGATCCCACGCCTTCAGACCTGGAGGAATAATCCCTACAAGCCTTTATGTCTGTACTTAAATTCCCTCGAAATACCTCCATTCATCCCACATGTTCTGTAACGTTTAATGCGAAAAATCCCTGTTATATAACCTATTACACAGCGCAAAGTCTTCGCTTGCTTCTACACTCTTGCTCTTACACTCCTCTCTGATGATCATCTGAGATATTTATGGTGTTTCGCTTCGGCCTTGAAAACTAGCAACTAGTACTGACTAATGGTTCTTTTCGCCGCCTTCCAAAACTTCTTCGCTAAAACTGCCGCCTTATATTTCTGTGCCGCCGCCGCCGCCATCGCCAACTGCGAAAAAGTACTGAGAATTTGAAACCGCGAGCCTGGCCTTGCACAGGCCAGTTACAAGCGAATAGCGGCTACGCCACAAGTAAATTGTTCGTGATTGCCAAATGCTGCTGCGCTTTTCTTCGTACTGCCGCGCACGCCTGCGCGCCGTATTTTAGGCTGGCAAGGCTGGCCAAGGCCTTATACGGCTGCCCTTACTGCTTCACCATAGCACCGCCTGCCGCTGCTGCTGCTAAAATTCATTGTTCTGCACATTTTTCTTTCAGCTGCTGCTACCTTTGCCCATTGTTTGGCCTTCCTTTTCGCCGTACCTGCCGCTGTATATATATATATATATATATATTCATAACATGTCCTCCCATTGACTGTGCAGGTGACGAGGCCGGAAGGACCAATCTCCACGGAAAAAAAAGGTTCAATGATAAATGCTGTCGTAAACCCACACCACAGAGCGGCCTTTGGAGAATGAAGAAGCAATGGTGGCATTTGGAACGGATAATCTCTTGCCCCAATTCTGCAGTTTTGAGTATTCACAGAACCTTAGAAACGGTAATTGGATTTGCTTGTCAACAAAATATTCCATGATCATGCATTGTCCACTTCCATTCGGGCACGAAATTGCAGGGTGAAAGCTTCTCTTTTTTTTTTTTCAGGTCAGTAGGAATCAACTTCTGAACATGCGTAATTTTGAATGGATAGCATTGAAAAAAGTTTCGTAAGAAATTACGAACCGTGCTGAAAGGCATTTCTATAGTTCGGGCAACTCCCCGTTCAATGCACCTTCCCAAAGCACTTCTTGACCCTTCCTCCAATGCTGTAGCTACATCCTCCACTGACGTCGAGGCAATTGATTTCCTGCTTCTACCATATTTCACGTCAGATGAATCTGTCTCTTCGAATTTATCAATCATTTTCTTCAGACCTAATGCAGTTATCGGACCAGAGCCGCTTTATAAATATTTTAATGTCCGGAATTTCTTTATTGCAATTGCCGTGCCGTCAACTTTATGAAAAAGCTTCACAAGCAGACCCTCGATCCTTCAATGATAGAATCCTAACTACCTTCTCAGATGCAGAATAATAGGAACTGGAAGGCCTCCATCTTTTTATCACACGTGTTATGAGCGGTGCGTGTCTCACGTCTTTTAATTAACATCTTAAAATCCGCATATATTTTACTGCAATCGTTTATTAGGACTGATACAGTGCCTTCTATCGGTCAGCTTTTGATCGATTTTTTTTTCTTTCGCAAAACAAATTCTCATTGCTTCATGTATACTCAGAGAAATATCAAGTCATTCTGACCAGTGGTTCTTTTTTATAACCTTTTGAAAGTATAACTTTAATGATAATCACTCTGTATATTTACATTATATTATCAAAAGTTTCAGGATACCGGCAGGGTTTTCTCCTTTTGAAAAAGCCAAAAATCAGTATTAGGTAGGGCCACTTGTTTTTGTAATGTTGCTGAAGAATTGTACGCCGTTCTTGCAGAACACTGGTGAGCGTTGTCACTGATTTGAGCCGTTGTTGCCAGATCGCACTCGACATTCTTATACATTCCACTGGTGTTCTATGGGATTCAGGTCTGGACTTGGAGCAGTCTAATCCAATTCCAGAATACCCATGTTAGCAAAGGAAGTACAGTAGAGACATGAGCACGATCCTCATAAAACAGGAATTTACTTTCTCCGAATCGTTACCACAATGCAGGCAGCGCGAAATAGTTTAAATATGCTTCATTATTGAGTGTTTCTTGGTTAGGAACCTAGGGGCTCAGCCCAAACATGAAAAACTGCCTCAAAGCATTATGGTTCTACGTCCGAATTAAACTTAAGGCATTATATAGAGAGTTCAAAAGCGCTCGCCAGTCAGTCTTCTCATCCAAAATTTACTATCGTATTACCAGATAGTATACCTTGATTCGTCACTCCATAAGACTTGACGACAAGGCTCCAGTGTTGTTGACGTTTTCACTTCTATAAGCGAAGTTTTTCATTTTAAGCGGTAATGTTAGGTTTATAAGCAGCAGCTCTGTCATATTATCATTAAGAGTTCGATTATCACTGTGCTCATGTTACATCAAAAGGCCTTTCGGAATTTCTAACGAATTGTTTCGATGAATCCACACGATTGGCTTTCACAACTCTCTTCAGTGCTGATAAAGTAGATCGTGATTGCACAAGTATTGGATAAATGAAGATATTAAGCATATGAATTTTAAGACTAAAGAAAGCATTAATATTAAAGATCTAAGAATCAATAAGAACCTTTAGAATAATTTTATTAATTGTAATGTTGCAAAAAACTATATAGTACTTTAACTGATAAACATGAATCTATTTTATAATGACTATTTTATTAAAATAACTTATAGTGCTACAGAAATTTCTAACAGAATTAAAGCTTTGTTCAAGAAAATAGCTTATAATATTAATAATGTAAAATTTCCTCGTACTTTCTTAACTCCTGAATTTCACAAAGTACCTGTTAAAATTAGAACTGATACTAATGATTTTAATACTTATATTACAGGTCAACTGTTGAAAAATATTTTACAAAAAGTTATTGGTTTGGGTAAGACAGTTATCACAAATAATTATGAAATTGTTAAATGGGCTTATGGTAAAGAGATTTACTCAATATATAGATATGATTTTGAAAATGTGTTTAATTTGATAGATATTGAAGATTTAATTAAAATCCTCATTAATGCTAAAAAAATTACGAATTAACAGTTGCATTTCATGTGAAAATTTTAAATTTCTAATTTAATTATAAAAGAAAATTATATTTAATAATTAAAAATTATAAGCATTTAAAAGCATACTACAAGATGGCCATGCTAGTAATATTCTTGATAATATATATTTACGCTTCTATGAACATGATGTCTTAGACAACAGTAATTATACTTTATTCGACTAAAAATTGATGATTTAATAATTTTTCAAAAAATATTTAAACCTGATTCATCTTTTTATCTATCTTATTTAAAACTAATACAAACTAATAAAAATATTCGTGAAACTGAATTCTTAGATATTAATTAAACATTCTGTATCAAGGAACATTTAGTAATATTTATGATAAAGGGACAATTATGATTTTTTGTGAATAAAATATTTTTCTTTGAAAGTAACTTAAGTTTATCCATTTTCAGAAATTTATTAAAAAATAATATCCTACTCAATATTAAATTAGCTTCAAGACTTTTAGAGGTATCCAAAATAATTTAAATTCCTTAATTCATTCCTTTTTGTTCTTTAAAGGCATCTGGGCTGATTATCCGATTAAATTCTAAAAACCAATGTAAAATACAAAAATTATGAAACTAAGTAATTTGATTTTTCAAGAGCTACTTTTATTATGTTTTTCATTCTTTTTAATCTATTTATTTTTCCACGTGTTTTTTGTTTTTATCATTAGTTTTAATCTTTTTTAAATATTTCTGTTGTATAGATTTTAATTATAACTTTCGTATATAGATGGCAGTCCTAGCTTTTAAATAATTACTTTTAAGGGTACCAAAAATATATTTCGATGATATAACTATTTCAATGATGGTCAAATTTTGTGTGAATTATTTTTTTATTAATTTTAGTTAAATTTTTAATCATTTTTTTTCTCTTTCTTTGACTTAATGCAGTCTATAAATAAGTGTTTTGATTTTTATAATCTTTGTTTTTAAAATAGGTGGTTTCTTTTTCTAAATCGGTTTTGTGTGTGTGTCTGCGCCTTACTCTTTACAGGTCGTGAATTTAGGTTTCACATTTTTTTATAAAGCTATTACTGTTTGTTGGAAGTAATTTATATGGATATCGCCAGGAGGCGCCTTGTCTCGTGTAAGTGAGAGCGCACGGGTTCAGGGGTAATATTTCCGAATACATTTGATTCTTGACCACGTAAAGTGGATTATTGCTTGTTTTGATTTAATTTCTGCTGACCGCTAAAGCGGGTTAAAATATGGGTAGCTTGGAAGCCCTTGTATATTTTGTAAATATTTGTTTAAGTATAATTGGAGCGTAGAGTCTGTAAATAAATACAGTAGAAAAGTATTGCGTTCCCTATTTTGCTTGGTGGGTTATTGTTCTTTAACAATATTGGTGCCGAGAAACCTTCAGGAATCTACGCAGCCAATTAAAGGTAAATCTTTAAATATGTTTTGCATGCCTTTTTAAAATCGATTTCAGAAACACGATGAAAACTTTTGAAAAATTGAAAATCAAAAGAGCCGCTTTGCGCGGAAGTATAACTAAATTAATAGCGAAAACAGAATCAATTTTGGATCTTCGGTGGAAGACACTGATTCTGGTGAAATGCTTGAATTCTTGGAACAAATAAATAAAAAATAAAATGATTTGAACGTTGTGAATTCCGAAATCGAGATTGCCGTAACCAATCCTACTGTATTTGAAAATGAATTAAAAACAAGCGATTAATATTCGGATAAAATAACAAGCATAAAATATGAAATAAAAAATCGAATTCAAAACGTAAATACTCTTGACAATAGCATTGTAGTAAAGAAAGAAAACAAATCACCGTTGTCTTTATGTTTAAAATTGCCTAAGTTATCAATTAAACCCTTTTATGGTGATTCCAGTTTGTTCTTGGAATTTTTTAATAATTTCAATAGTGCTATACATGAAAATCCTACTTTGTCGAAAATTGAAAAAATTGTGTACTTGAAATCTTTAATATAAGGGCAAGCTTCTAATGTGGTTTCAGGATTTTCCTTAACCGAAGAAAATTATAAACAATGTTTGGAATTGTTGCTGGATCGTTATGACAAAAAAAAATATTATTGCATGCCATATGAATAAATTATTAAGTTTAGAAGCTGTAAAAAAAATTCTTCTAATTTGAAAGGCTTAAGAAAATTATTTGATGCTTGTGATATTAATATTAGGAACTTGAATATTTTGGGTGTAACTTCGGACTCTTATGGACATCTTTCAAATCCTATTCTTCTAGAGTTACTGCCATCAGATTTAGTGCTTGATTTTCATAGGAAAAAAGATCCGACCCAAAGTGAGGTACCGGAATTAATAGCATTTCTAAATAATTCGAGATAAAAACCAACGTTTTTATATAATGACAAAGTATATTAATTATTATAAATTAAATTCAAAACAAACACGTGATAAACACATAAAAAATTTAATTATAATTTCAATTTAATCAATCATTTATTGAATATTTTTTACTGAAAAATTTTACAGCACATACAAGCCTTTCCTTCTTAGTTTCCAAATATTTTTGGATTACCAGATCTAACAGCGTGTAGGTGAGGTGAGGCTAATTTGAGTATGATTGGCTAAGTGTAGATAAATCTACATGTATTACACGTCATACTCTTCTAGACCCAAAAACGTGGACAAAACACTACCGAACTTTACTAAAAAATTACGAATGGAACAAATAAAAATTATGCATCTAATAATTTTTACTAATTCAAGATTTAGAGTTGACATGCCAATCATTTAAATTCTACTTTCTTAGTACTTCTGAAATGCTGTACATCAAATTCTAGAAAACATAATTTTTAACTTTAAAATTTACTTAAAAAGACACATTTGTGAACATATTAAAAAATTCATAGCATAAAATCAAAACAGGCATTTGAAAGTTTGTAAGTCATTCTATTAAATCTGGGAACCAGAATTCAGTAAAAATTATTGTGATATGACATGGCGCCAAATATTGGAAACTTTCTTTCTTGCGAATGATTACTGACTAAAAGTCAGCAACCCTTACTATCTCGGAGATAGTAAAGGGGAGATAGTATCTCCCCTTTGTGAGTAGAAAAGTTTTACGATACCTCATGCGGCGTATGGGGGAATTCCCGATGTTCCCCGAGGGGGAAAGAAATTTTTTCCTCAATCCTAAAAGCGCCGAGAGGAAAGAATATTTTGACATTAAAATTATTGAAATATTAGTTAAAACTTGTCGCAAATGTCTAAATATTGCATTGTTAGGCAATTAAGAACGATTCCCAAAGTTTAAAAGTTCTAGCTTGATGGGAAGTTGGTTAAATTAACTATCGAAAATTTGATGACACACACACTCACACACACACACCAAGTGAAATTCAGAAAAACGTTTTAAAAAAGATGTCGAATCTAGAGAAAGCACGTCAAATGTATTTGGAAAAAATTTCAATGATGAATCTATCGTCAACAGAAAATACACCACTTTTAACTATAAATAGTTGCATTTACATGGCAGACATAACGCTCCTTCAGCTTCTGCTTTGAACATAACAACGTCTAAATTTTGTATAATTTGTAAAAATAATCAGTAGTATGGATTGCGATGTAAAAATTTATCTGATGAGATATCTTATTAGATTGCAAAATTAAAGTTAATTGTGAAAAATGTATGAGTTCTTCACACATACAGTTATTCTGACCAAAAGAACAAGAACCAAATTCACAATCAGAGCAACAAGAGAATGAAATAGTTGTAGGTACGTCGCATTCACAGTATTCTAACTCAACTATTTTACAAACTTGTAATGTTCTAGCGTCATCAAAAAATAAAACCGTGAACGTAAGAATACTGTTCAATTCGGGAAGTGAAGGAACATTTATACCACGAGAAGTAGCAGAAACTCTGAGTTTAAAACCGATACGTAAAGAAAAATTTCTACTCTATTCATTTTGGAAAAAAATTTCCCGAACTTTCCGACTTTGATTTGGTTCAACTACAGCTAAAAAGCCCTCATAACCCTTAACAACGTGATTTCAATTGAGGCATTACCTACTCAACATATTTGTGGCGCCTCTTAGAGTTCACGATTTATAGTCAACAAAATAAAGATGTTAACTGAAGTCCATGGCCTTGAACAGGCAAACTCTGTTAAGGAAAAAACTCAGCTTTTGTTTGGTTTTTTCTGCGAAGTAATAAAGCGTGTGCCCATTCGAATAACAAAAAACCTATTCGTTCAAAAAAGTTTATTTGCAATATTATTTGTGAAGCGTTGCCGAATATGACATCGGACAAATCATCTGCTTAGTTTTCGCGTTGCAGTGGAGGAAAATTTGAATCAGCATTTAAGAATTTTATGGGAAATAGAGTCGATCGGATGTGATACGGTGCAGGAAACAAAACATGATTCTGGATTTGTTAAAGAATTTGAAAATAATGTAACTTTTGCGGATGGTCGATATGAAACAAAATTACTTTGGAATTTACCTAAGTCACAGTTAAGCAATAATTATGAAGGAGCTATAAAATTTTTTGATAATTTGTCAAAAAATTAATGAATGATAAATTCTTACTTGAAAGTTATAATAAAGTTTTGAGGGAACAATTACGAGATGTTATTTTTGAGGAATGCCTTGATAAATCTGTTAGCGAAAACTCATATTACTTACCCTACAGACTAGTGGTAAAAGAAAATAACGTAAAAACTAAAGTGAGGATAGTAAACGATGCATCATCAAAAGGAAAGGTCCCTCGATATTGTCTTCTGTATCAGATTTAATCCTTAAATTCCGTAATCATAAGATTGCATTCTCTGCTGATTGTAAAAAGGCATTTTTACAAATAAAAATTCTTTAGAGTGATCGGGATTATTTGCGATTTTTGTACTATAAAGACTGTGACATTGAATAGGATGTGGTTCCCAATAGAATAAATCGGGTTGCATTCGGTTTAACCAGCAGCCCCTTCATTTTAAATGCAACTATTAAACACCAAGTGTCAAAATATAGTGAAAAAAATCTCTCGACCTGCGACATGTTAAATAAGTCTTTTTATGTCGACGACTTATTTTATGAGTCACACTCTGTCGAAGAAGCCTATGAATTATCTTCGGAAGCTGTAAAGATCATGAAAGAAGATGTGTTTAACTTGAGAAAATTTGACACGAATTCCCTCGAATTGATGCAAAAATGGGAAAACAATGCAGCCATGTTTGAAGAAAACAAATACTCAGATTCAAATTCAAAAGTTCTTGGATTGAATTGGTACAATAACAGTGACAATTTGAAATACATTCCTTACTTTTAACCTTGGCACATGCTATCTATTTGGAACTTGTTAGTGATTTGACTTCTGAGACCTTTTTGCTAGCATTCAGAAAATTTGAATCTCGTAGAGGAATACCAGCATTAATTTATTCGGATAATGCCAAGACTTTTAAATGTTCTAATTTGGATTTAAAAACGATCTGGTCTTTGATTAAACACGCGACTGTTGTACGCTATTTCGCCTCGAATAACATAAAATGTCAGTTCAATGTTGAGAAAGTCTCATGGTGGTGGTGGGGATTTTATGAGAGACTCTGGCGGAATGTGAAAACTGCTCGCAGGAAAGTTTTGGGCAAATAATCACTCAACAGAGACCAGCTCGAAGCGATCATTATCGAAATCGAAGGTTTGCTTAGTTCCAGACCACTGACTTGACACCAACTCACTTGTTTGTTGGGAAAAGGATTCTCAGTATCCCATCAGTGAAATTGCCTTGTGATTTTCACCTCTCTACAAGGAGGTTGCTAATAAAACAATTTATTTATCGTGAGAAATTAATGCAGATGTTTTGGAAAAGATGGCTAAAGGAATATTTGTTGCAGTTGAATTCTTTTCATAATGTTAAAAATGTGGGGAAAGTTAAAGATTTAGAAGATGACAAAGTTTCAATTAATGATGAATATTTACCGAGGAGTTTTTGGAACTTGAGGAAAATTATTGCAACCTTTCCTGGTAGAGATGGGGGAAATAGAGATCATGTGAGGTAAAGACAGGTTCTACATTACTCAAAAGATCAGTACAATTTCTATATATCTTGGAACTGAAAAATGATAAGTCTTAATTATTGAATTTTATATTATTTTTTTTAGTTGATAAATTTCAGTCTATGATTTTCCTTTATTGTACATATTTGATACATTTCCCTGTTTCATAATTTTTATGACATATTTGAATGTTGTCTTGTTTAGTATAAAAAATATTATTTTTATAGAGTATACATTTTAGATTTAAAATATTTGTGATTCATGTATTAGATTGTTTCTTGAAGTGCATTAAATAAGTTTAAATTTTCTTGTGTATACAATTTTTTTTAAAATGTCTTGTGTATTTTCAATTTTTTTTTTATAAGTTTGAAATCTCATTATACTTTATAGTTAATTTTTTTTCAATGTTTAATTTTATTGTTTCTTAATTTTGTTTAGCTCGCCAATGTGCATGTGGAACGCATTTCGTTACTTAACAATTTGGTTAATATGATATCCTGTCTGAATTAAATTCAAAAATACAGAAGAATCTTGAAATTATGAAATTATTTTGCCCTCAGGTAAGAAATCTTGATTCAAAGTGATTTATGTTACATAAATATAAAATATATTTGAGCTTTTGAATTATGTTTACCAGAAAATTTGTACAATCATAAATTGATATTTTATTTATTTATTTATTTTTAAGTGTAGTACATGAGTAGTTTTAAGCTTCGAACCTTTTGATTTGAACTTAGCAGTGTGTGAAAAACTTTGATCAATTTTGAATATGATTGTTTTTTTGATTATTTTGTATTTATGGTGAATTTTATTTTCGTGTTTTCAAAAATTGCTTACAAATATGTTCTTGTTCATGAAACCGTGTGCTCCCAAGATGACCAGCCTCCGTTCATCCGGGGGGAATATGTTGGAAGGAATTTATATAGATATCGCCAGGAGGTGCCTTGTCTCGTGTAAGTGAGAGCGCTCAGGTTCATGGGTAATATTTCAGAGTACCTTTAGTTCTTGACCGCGAAAGGCAGGTTATTCATTGTTTTGATGTAATTTCTCCTTACAGCTAAAGCGGATTAAAATGTGGACAGTTTGGAAGCCCTTGTATACACTCTATAATAATAATAATAAAAACGACGCACCAAGAAGGAGTTGCCCGATTGTAACGAAATTTCGTATGCAAAAACATTCGGACCGAATATGCAAATGATAAAAAAATTGATGTCATATGAATGAATATCAGGAGCTACAGCGCATCAGAACTGCACACTCAGCAGGTGTATGTAAGAAGCGATTCTCAATCTCGTGGTCAAATTTTCTGTTGCATTGAGACTTAGGATACCTTTCAACGACTGAAAAAGTACCTCGCCGCAGTATTAGATCTCATTACGAGCAACTGTCTGAGTTTGAAAGAGGTTGTATCATTGGATTGAAAGAAGCAGGTTGGGCAAATCGGAGAATCGCTCATCATATGGGTTGAAGTGATGCGGCGATTAGAAGATGCTGGCAAGAATGGGTGGGCAATAGCAGATTTAAGCATCATGATGGTAGCGGTCGACCTAGGTCCACAGCAGATCGGGAGGACTGAATGATTGTTAAATCAAATGTCACAGTGCTTGATTCATCGTTATCAACCATCAGTCGTACAACCCGCGCACGAGTGTCCACTATGACCATTCACAGACGGCGGATAGAGCGAAATCTACGTTCGTAACTACCGCTACGCTACCTGCCACTCACGCTTACACACTGCCGAGCCAGATTACAGTGATGATTGACTCAATCAGGTTGGAATGATGCTCACTGGAGACGTATAGTGTTTAGCGACGAATCCCGCTTCCAACTGTGTCCTGACGATCATCAAAGACGTGTTTGGAGACGCCCAGGGCAACGTGCCGTCCTGCTTTCACTATTGCACGCCCCACAGGCCCTCAACCAGGAGTTATGGTCTGGGGTGCCATTTCCGTTGATAGCCGGCCCCTTTTAGTTGTCATTAGAGGCACACTTACAGCACAGCGGTACGTCGACGACTTTCTGAGACCTGTTTTGCTACCGTTCCTTTTGCAGTACCCTGGCCATATTTTTTTTTTATCGATTTATGTATTACCTTAATTCATATGTAAACTGGAATCAAGATATGACTGAAAATAAATAACATTATTCAGAATTTTAAGCTGTGAGGCAGCCTTTTTTTTTTTTTTTTTTGCCTCGAGAATTTCAGACTACATTTTTTTTAGTTTGTCTTCCTTCTTAGATTGTTTTTGGTCCAATGATTTTAATATTGATTTACTATTATTAGGCACATAAGGGGCTATTGTTTTATGTGGATCCACTTTGTTTGGCTAAATCTGCTCTTTTCAAAACTTTTAGAGCTTTTTAATTTTTATTGAATTGTCAACCCTCTAAAATAAAAAAAAAAAGGACTTTTCACGAAGATAGGAAAATAAGATTTCACCAAACTATAAATACGAAGGAAAAATTGCATTTTTATGATGGTAGAAATGCTTATTGATATTTTATCTACCTCGTCTCTTCTTTTCCAGTAATTGATTTTTTTAGTCTCAATGCCAAAACATAAATGAATAACTTAGATTCTTTAGAAATGATCCTAGCACGAAACAAGTACTTGTTCTTATTGAGTGATTTTATTCAATTTCGTGTTAATTTCATATACCTAAAATGTTATTCCCTTCTTGTTATTAAAAATAGAGCATCCATAAGTGTAAATTTTTCTCCCCAACTACATTATTTTATAGAATTAAAAGTCTAGAATAATCGACAAATTCCTATTACGATGAGATTGTGTGGGCAAAGTCTCTTGATAGAGATAAATTTATAATTCAAGATTGATTTAATTATTTTTTGAATATAAATGTGGATTAAGATTATATGAAGTATCTTAGAATACTGCATTCACATAAAGTTCGTAAAATTAGTTACCATGTTTTGTCTTATTTTTTTCTATTAAATAGCACTATATTTTTAGAAAATTATGATTTATTAAAGCTTAGAATTTGTTATTTATTTGTTTGCATTAATGACGAACTAGATTAACATAATGAACTTCTTAGCGACTGACTTCAGAAAAATTAACCAAGGTTTGATAAAGGTAACCACACCCGAAGCTGTACGTTCATTGTCCCAATTCTACAGTTTATTTGCCTTTGAATTGGAAATAAAATATAAATTTTGTATTTTTTAATACAAATATTTGACATGCCTACTATTTATTCTTTTGTTGGTACATTCTGTGTTTTGTATACTTCTATCGTGAGTGTTTGATGCATACATTTGATGTTAATGATACTGTAACGTTATTACCTGTAACAAACTAAAATTAACTATCATTACCTTAAATTTTTGTAAGCCTTTTTTATAGATCAGAGGTCTTCAACCTGGGTTCCTTGGAACTTTGACAGGGTTTCCGTATGTGATTATTATTTTCTTAAACAATGCGCCAAAATTTTAGTAAAATTTTAATTTTTATACAAGTTCGAATTCTTAAATGCAGTTTTCTTATAAAATATAAGTATAAAAACTATTTTTGGATGAAACAAAACCTTAAATTTTATAAAAGTCACGCGATTCAAATACATTCATCGAGACTCATTATTTCACATATTAATCTCCATTCTTTGGCTCAGTCGGTATTTCTCAAATTGATATATTGACCAGCACTCAGTTGAAACTAAAATTTAGTCAAGTTTGATATTATGCATTTTTGGATTGAAATAAGAGAAGAATATCCTGAAATTGTCAAAAGAGTTGTGAAACATCTAATGTCATTTGTTTCAACCTATGTATGCGAAAACGTATTCTCTTTGTGCGCTGCGACAAAAACAAAATGCAGAAACAGATTGGTTGCTGAACAGGACATTAGGTTGCAGATTTCATCAATTATTCCAGGCGTTAAAAAACTTTGAAATAAAAAACAATCACAGCCACGTCATTAAAATTTTTCTTTTTTATGAATTTGTTTTAATTTAAAATATTGTTGCTTTTATTTATTGATAGAATACATTTTAGAAAACAAAAAACCCCATTAGCTACTTTTCCATTCATTATCTTATTAAGAAATTTGTGTTCTGATAATAGTAATAAAAAAAAAAGATGCAATAATAATTTTGTTAATTTGAGTAGGATAAAGCTTTGATATCCTATTTTTTCTGCACTTTGATCAAGAGGTTCCTTCAAGAAAACGGTAAGCTCAAAGGGTGAAAGGTTGAATACCTCTGTTATAGATTTTTAGTTTGGTTTAGATTACTTTTTATTAACGTTGCACTAGAAGCAACATGAGGGCTATTGGCGACTAACCTCGTAATTTTGAACCCCGGTCATATGACGAGAGCAACATCTGAGCTGGCACCCCCTCTCCTAACATCCACACCACGCCAATGGGAGGACTTTGTGCCCCGACAGATTTAACGTGCATCAGCCCCGGCTGTACGGCGGGTCTTTGACGGCCAAGGATCGAACCTATGACCACTAGGCTACTGCCCCCCCCCCCTGTTATAGATATTGTTTCACTAAAAACAAAAATCGAGTTAAGGTAATGATCTTAAAATTTTTGCTTTCAATATGATAGTAATCCAAATAAAATCTTGTAAAAAAAGTAAATGAAAAATGTATATATATATATATATATAGAGAGAGAGAGAGAGAAATTTAAAATAAATATATATTACAATTTGTGTCTTTTAGTTATAAAAATCAAACTCTTAATAAAAGCATGTGCCTTGATATAAATTTTCTTTCCTGTTGGGGTAATTAGAATTAGGTGTAAAATAATCAACTAAATTCTAGTAATTATTTCAGTTAATACAACCGCATACTGACATATATTACAGCAATTTGTTCTGACCAGGTATCAGCTTTTTAGCCATCCAAGGGGCTATTGTTATTGTTGGATCAATTTTGGCGAACCAGATCACTTTTCAATTTTTAATTGTTTGCTTCAATTTTAATTACGTTTACCTTAAATATATTCAATTAAATAATTTATCGATTCCTTAAATTTTAATTACGCGTAGCTGATATAATATTAAATTTAATAATCTATCGTTTGCTTTGATTTTAATTACATTTAGCTTAAGTAAAATCAATTTAATAATTTACTGTTTTCTTCAGTTTTAATATCGGAAAAGTTTACTATTGTACATTTCTCAATGTTTCATGTTTACTTTAATTCTGATATTTAATTGAGTAATTTAATTTATAATTACAACAACAAAAAAGTGCACCTTGGGTCGCAAAATCTGTTCTTCGCAAAACTTTGTATATAGAACTTTTTATTAAATTAAAATATTTTTATTTTATTATAGGGACCCCCTCTCTACTAGAAAAGCTTGTAAGAAACTGTGTAAAAGAACGTCTCTCGTTTTCTCTAGTTTTGAATGAGGGGAAGATAGGAAAGGAAGAATCAGGGGCGTTTTGCTGGTGGGGAAACAGTTACAACACTTGCTACTTCTTTCAGCTTGTCTGGAGGAAATATTTATTACCGTGTGATGTCATTTTCAAACTTCATGATAGCTGTCATAACATTAATATAAGAGAATGGAAAAAATTAGAGCAAAATTGAAAAAATTAAAAGCATCTAAGAAGTTCCCAATTTGATATCAAACGAAATAATGAAAATTAAGAAAAATAAAGCTTGTAATTTCTCTATTATGAGAGAACTATTTACTTCTGTTCCATATGACCAGTATTGTATGAGTACTTCAAGTAACGCCCCCTCCCAGTAGAGGGAACTTACATCGATTCTTACTTTCGGAATCACTCGAAGGGAGCCTTAATCTACTTAGGATCTAACCAAGTCGGTCTGTTATCAATATTAACTTATGCTACCATGTCTTATCAGCTACCATCCTTTAACTCTCTCTCATATTCCATTATTCGTCTCCAAATACATTACACATCTCATCTTCAGTCTGATTACCTCACGTTTCATTTTTAGAGGAAATGTTTTATAAATTCAAAAATGTATGATAGCATTATTCAAATTAATCCAGCGAGTTATAATGGCCGAGTTTATATGCAAATATAATAAAAGAGACATCAAACCACTTTTACTAAATTTGGTCGTTAGAAATCGCATAAAAATAATATATTTAGTATCCTTTAAGTAGAGGGATACTATAACAACAACTAAAGGCAGAAAGTTTCCGTGATGAAGTCGAATTTCATCGTTTTCAGAAGTAACTGCGGGAAAAGAGGGCAGACAAATTTCATACATAAAGATAGTTTAATTATTAACCATCCAAGGGGCTATTGTTTTAGGCGGATTAATTTGGCGTACCAGATCACTTTTCAATTTTTATTTTTTGCTTCAATTTAATTACATTTAGCTTAAATATATTCAATTTAATAATGTATCGTTTGGTTTACTTTTAATATCGGAAAAGTTTGCTATTGTCCATTTCTCGAAACTTTGTATAGAACTTTTTTTGTTAAGTTTAATTTTTTATCTTTTGTTTCTTTGCTTAAATACTGCTTTTATCTTTATTATTATCTTATCGCAAATTTATTTCTAAGAACAAATGTAATTAAAATAAAACTTGAATAACTTACCTGAGGTTCAAAATTACGAGGTCCATCGCCTCTAGTCCTCGTTTGCTTCTTGTTGCGACGTTAATAAAACCAAACCAAACTCAATTGCTTAGCTAATATATCTCATTTTCAACAATAATTATCACTCTGTTTTGAATAATTTGCTTTTTATTCAAAGCATTTCCAAACAATGGTAGATTCGCCTACAGTTTAATTATTCAGGAAATTGAATGCATATAATAGAGGTGAAGTAATGCGGTTCTTTATTGAATTGAGCGGGATTCCGACTGAAAATTTAAAGATGGTCTCTTTTATATTTCAGAACTCTTTTCACTGAATCATGATAAACTGACTAAGCAATAAAATATAACATTACGAATCACTCTCTATTCGATATGAAATGTGATTATTATAGTTATATTTTAAATATTAGTACTGAAATGATATATATGTATATGCTAGGTAAATGGTTAATTAAAGAACACCAAATAATAATTTCTTTGAGGAGATTTATGGTAACTAAAATACGTATCACAATAACTTCTGATATCATCTTTAACTTATTAAACAGTTACTAGTTGCTAATTTTTGAGAATCCATAGTTTTGATAAATCATAAAATTTACTTCTTTTGCTATTTTGAACTCATAATGGGGCTGATGCACATTGAATTTGTAGAAGCTCCAAGTCAGCCCTCCCCCTCCTCATGGCATGGTGGAGAAGTTTAGAGGAGGAGTTCCCAGACAAGTGCTGTCCGCGTTACTTAACATAGACTCAAAATTACGAGGTCTGCCGTCAATAGTCTTCATGTTGCTTCTGAGTGAGACGCTACTGAACAATCATTAAATCAATTAGTAATAAACAAATGGGAAAAAACTGAAATCACCATTTTATTTAAACTATTTCTAACTGAGTGTAGGAACAACAACAAAAAAAAAAAAGTGCTTCAAGTAGCTTTCTCTTCCAATTTCTAAAAAATATCAAACATTAAATATCACTTTAAAATAATAGTTACAAATAAGCAAGTTACTATTTGATTTTTAGAGCTGTTACAGAAACCATCAATAAAAAATATCACTTTGCATGCTTAACACTAAACTGTACAAATAATGGTACTTTTTCTTTATTACTAAATCCTTCATCTACTGAGAAAGCTCAATCATCAAAATTATATTCAAGTTCATCAAACTGTAACAATAACTAAATTCAGCTAAAAATATATTCAAAATAATATTTTATCTTTTTTAACAAACATTTAACAAGAAAAAAAAAAAAAAAACTGAATACGGAGTGACGTTCTGAATTGAAAAAAGTTCGCAAAACTTTTCCAGTAATTTTTCCGGGCGGCCTGTACACATTTTTAATAAATGATTATAGAGTTTCTTACGCATCGAAAGCAATTACCGTTTTTCTCTAAAATATCTTTTCTTCTCTCCAAAGGCAATGAAAAAATAAATCTACGCTTCAACGATTTATAGGATGAGTTATAACAAAATATGCATGGATGGTATCGTTTTTCTATTTAAGACACTAGTATGTTTTAATTCGAATCTATAGATGACGATTGATTGAAGAATACAATAATGTTCACGAAAATAATGTTAGAATTTTTAGGTAGTCTCATTCAAGTTAAGAATAATTAAAACCTTTTAGAATTCACCAACAGTACAATGTTATATTCTTTACTCCACAAATGTTTTTATTTTTAGCCTTACAAGTAAAAAATACGTCATAGAACAAAATAATATAAGAAATATTCATCGTCAAATACATTTATTCTAAAGAAAATTTATTTTTTACTAATTCTCTCGTTAATTCAAATTGAAATGTTGATGAACATTTTCTTTGTCATTTAATCGAATTTTTTTGTAATAAAATTGATTAAGATATACAACATGAATAATTTTGAGTTAATGAGTATTTTTTTTTAAATTTTGGTGAGAACATTCAGGATTTTTTTTTTTTAATTTGGTGAATTTCAGGATTTGGAACAAGCAAAAACACTAAATAAGTTCTTTTTATTTAGAAATGCATGTTAATAATAATTTTTTGTAGTGTAATATAAATAACATCAAATGTCTATCACATACAATGAGTTATTTTGTGACGACGAAGCATCGAAGCATTCCTATTCGCCTCTTGTGCCATAGCTAAAATAAATATACTAACACTAAAGAGTCAATAAGTTAAGCAGGAAGACGTTAGACAGATCTCGGACACTATATTTATTCCACAAGTTACTACTATAACGACAAATGAGCACCGACTTACCCAAAATAACGCCTTAAATATATTTGCCTGTCTCACTAATACCAAATTAACAGAGTCTTACCCAAACGTTGAAGTTGAGGCTGATTCAACTTCTAGGCTCCACTATACCGTGGATAACTTGTAGCGATTCTCGATCTCGTTTACGACTATAGGAAAACTGCTCTACGTCAGAGTCACTCGACCTCGATCGTGTGGAAGCTGTGGAAAGCTCTACGGGGACCTAGGCGGCGAAGCCCCCTTTTTAGCCCGAGTCTTGCTGGGTTCTGTAAAGTCGACTGGAGAGGAATTGATATTAGCCAGACTGGGTGCCGTTACTTGATTGGTTGTGGAGGAGTGAAGGAGGAGAGGGTGGGGAACCAATGGGAAACTTTTGCTTCGTCTTGTTCCTGTTGAAGTTCAGATGTTGTAGGAGATTTTGGAGGGTGGTGAAAGCGCTATCCGCTATTGGCTGTCCCGGAGTATGGCTTAAGTTAGATATAAGGGGGAGGTGAGAAGGGCATGCTCGGTATTGGGGTTCAGAATTTCAAAAGAACCTCGATAATGTGTCTCTCGCTTAGCTTATATACTTCCTATCTACCTCACTTCACTTTATTTCTACCTGCTTCTAATTTAAATACTCACGTTTCATTTTTGGTTGGAAAGAAATTGTTATTTATAGCAGTCAATCTTAATTAAAAGTCCCCAAGGTTAGTGAAGAAAAAACCGCGAATAGCCCAACGTCACAATTTCAAGTGTAATGTCGAGGAACTCAAGTATCGTTGAATTTTGAAATAAAATAGGAAAAAGTTAAGATTATCAAATTGAAAAAAAAATTGCATAGTTCCCTATGTTTGTAATGAACTATATTTAGTAAAAAAACTTTACTTGTCATATTAAAATTCTGTATATATCTATACATACTCTACAATAAAAAAAAAGTACAATAATGTTTACCTTACCTGTAAAAGCTTACAAAACATAGTTTCTGTTTTGGTAAATTATTACACTGAATATTAATTTCACAATGCTCTTGAAGATGAAATACGAGAATTGTTTAAATACGTAACGTGTACAACAACCACTAAACAATTCAAACAAATTGCTATTCAAAGTTATTTTCAGTAATAATTATGAAAGTTAGATTAGATAAAACGTGACTCCGGAATATTTCAAGATTTGAAACTAGAGGAACACTTTTTTCTGTAAATCGGAACTGAAATATTATAAAAAATATATATTATAACTAATGAAATGATATTATATAATAAATAATGAAAAAAAAAAGATATTATAAATAATGAACACATTCCTAAACAGTATTAAGTCTAATATCGGTTATTTCTATGACTTTTCAAAAACACACATGCAAAGTACTTATTTCTGTTTAGTTTAAACTAAGGACTCAAATTCTTATAACCAACTATAAATTCAGTTTTCATTAATTTAAGTATATATATATATATATATATATATGCTTTTGTGACTGACACCTCATAAGGTCGTAAAAAACTCTTTTCACATATACACTCTATAGAAACTACTACTAACTAAAACTAATCATTATTATTTCAGTTCACGGTTGTTCTAAGACAAAAACACATCGGGTTGTATAACAACAGCAATTTATTTACACTCCTTGCTACCGCTTGATTACAACAGCTCCTCTCGGAGATTTCGGTCAGGTCCCGTCTGAGGGGATCGTGTGACATCACACACTCTTCCCTTTACAAATGAACGCCCTCTAGAGGCGGGCTTTAAGTAGGGAAGTTAACAGTTCGGCCAACCTGATATACAATTGTCCCAATTGTGCAGTTACAATTAACACAAAATCATTAATAACTGATACACTTTAAAACCATTAATTATCATACACAAAATATCAATATTTAAACTCCTCAAATACTTAAAATAGCAAATATCAATAATTATACACAAACATCAATAATTATACACAAACTTCAATACTTAAATTCTTCAAATACTTAAAATAGCAAATATCCATAACTATACACAACCATCAATACTCAAATTCCTCAAATACTTAAAATAGCAAATTTCCATAACTATACACAACCATCAATACTCAAATTCCTCAAATACTTAAGATATCAAATATCAGTTACCGTATACAGATAAAATATCAATAATCATGCACAAATCATTTTACATAATCACCCTAATATCTACATTTCACTACAAATTATCTTTCATTCCACAACGCACATATAAAGAAAATCTTTTTTTTTTTTCTCTTAAGTAATAATTTTAATTTAAGGCTTCAAAACAAAAATCTTAGTTATCATACAGTTCAAATATTATTTCTCTTTCATAACAAAATACTAAAATTACCAAAACACTTTAAAATACTACTCCTCAACATCTTTTAGAGTGCTACATACACATTACCTCTCCTTTTTCTTTAAAAAAATAACATAAACACATTCATATATTCATATCGAGATATCAACACAAAAATTTATATTTCAAAATATCGAACTAATACACATATTTTTTTTTTATCAAATCTAATTTCAAACATCTATTGCCACATAAAAATTTAAAAAAGTACTCATATCTGACAAATTACTATTTTCATACTTCAAAACATCGAATATCTGTATCCTCGTAAAGATTAATTCATGCAGTTGTAAATATTAATTTTTTTTTCTTCCTCTCTTTTTTTTTTAATTTTCACATACTTAAAATATTAATTCTCATTTCAATAATATTCTCATTTTCATAGAATATGCTTAACTCTTATAGACTCAAAAGGGTTCATACATGTAACAAAGAAATTCTTTAACATAACACAATCATCAAAACACAAATCTAAGAATTCTTACAAAAAGATCATTCCTAAAGCATTACAAAATCCCATTTTTAAATCCTTACGAAAGCACATTCCTAAATTAATCCTTACAAAATAAATCATTACAAAGTTGTATCCTTAAATTTTTACATTCCTAATTCAATATATTCCAAAATCCTTACAAAATTATATTCCTAATCATCACAAAATATAATAAAATATTCCTACATCATTACAAAATAAAAATTCGTCGAGCATATTACCTTGAAATATCAATTATTCATCACATAATAAAAAAAAATCACATAAACAAAGAAAAAAAAACATTTGTTGGCACACTTAAGATTCGAACCGTTTAATCCATAAAACACTCATTAAAAGCTAGCACATTCATTAACTTAAAATTCTTACACAAAATAGATAATTTTCTGTTTCAAAAATAATGAAATAAAATAATACATCGTTGATATATTTAAAATTACTTATCCTTGTCAAACACTAAGTTAATAAAATACCTCTTAAAAATAACATTCAATCAATAGTTTTTTTTTTTTGAAGGTAATCAAATTAAAAGTTCCTTAAATACTCAGTCCTTAAAATATTCTAATGTTCCATGAGAAAATAACTGTTCATTAATTTTTAATACAAAATAATTGTTTTCCTTTTTGTTTTTAAAAAAGTTCTTTGCAAAATAATAGTTTATAGTCCCCCCCCCCTTTTTTTTGTCAGCGTAAAAAGTCTCTCTAAAAGAAATAAAAAAAAATTCTCTCACCCATTCGTAATACTGCTATTTCGGTTCCAAAGGGAGGGGGGAAACACATTCCCGGAGTCCACTGACCTGATTACGTGATTCAACCCCTAAATAATCGTCCTTTGAAAATTTGTGTAAAAGGACTTCCAGTGCACGCTAATGTGGAGGACATCAAAGAAGATCTTATCTCTAAAGGCATCAAGGTATAGAAAGTCGTTCAACTCAAGCAATTAAAAACAAAATTCCCACTCCCCATTTTTATGGTAGAAATCTGTAGGGGAGATGACGCCCTGGAAATCTATAAAGTACAATCCATCATGCACATCATTGTCAAGATAGTACCTTTTAAAAAGAAGCAAGGAACTACGCAGTGTTACGACTGCAATTATTTCCACCATTCTTCACATAATTGCAGAATGAATGCCAGATGCCTCAAGTGCGGTGAAAATCACCGCACTGGGGAATGCACTATTAAAGAAAGGTTAGAAAACCCACTATGCATTAATTGCAACTCTAACCATATGGCTTCTTGGCAGGGATGCCCGCTGTTCCCTAAAAAGAAACCAGCAAAAGGTCAGTCTACTCAGAAAACGGAAAACAGGAGCCTCCCTCCCACCCGACCCGTAACTGCAGATGTTACTTTTGCGAACATTTGCAGTAACGAAACCGCCCAAGAGATGGCGCCACAAATAGCCCAAATGTCAGCCGAAGCCAAACACCAGTTTGAACCGGTTACTGCCTCTATTACCACCCCACAACCAGGAAACTTTAATTTCATTACAGCCACTGCAGAACTACAAAACATATTTAATAAATTCCCGAAAATATTCGAAGCTCTAAACAACATGTCGAAAGTCACCAGCGACTTCGACAAGCTCAACATTTTCATATCGGGTGTAATCGCGACACCACCCACTTCCAATAATTAAAATTCACCCTTCTCGGACTCAAACTGGTGTTTTGGAATGCCCAAGGTATAAAGTTCCACGAAGTAGAATTAAGGAACTTCATAGATAGGCACAACCCTTGTGACGCCCGCCCGACCCGGGCTTCATCTTGTGCCATCACTAGATTCAATTATTAAACACTACGACACAAATAATTACAGAATCACCAAAACAATCTTTCAACAATTTATTAACATATATTTACTATGACAACTGCCTATGCTCTCCCGGGTAAGCTTTCTAATACCTTAGTTCAACCCACCAATAGTAATCTAACAGACTCTTACCACTAATCCTTCCTCGACTGCAACTCAGACTCTGGATCAACTGTTGAAAACACTAGGAAATATCCTTCTAACAGCAATCTTTACTCGAAACCTCTATTGCAATCTTTAATTCCTCCTTCCTCTTATTTATCACTTCAGTTTCACCTCTCCTACAGCCTCTCTCTTTCAACCTCTCTACCCTTTCAGCCTCTCTTTCAGATACCCTCGCTACTTCCAGTCGGAGTTTATATATTTCTTAACTCAACCACTTCACTTTATTTCTAACTGCTTTACATAACTTTACGTATCACGTTTCATTTTTGGTTGGCAAAGGTTGCTTAGCGAAAGCAATCAATCTCAATTAAAAGTCCCCAAGGTTAGTGAAGAGAAACCGCGAATAGCCCAATGTCACACCCTGACTTAATATTAATCCAAGAAACACTTCTCGGACCAGGAAGGAAATTTTCAATTCCAAACTGCACCACATATAGAAATGACAGACCCACCACAAACAATCGCCCGTATGGCGGAACTGCATTTCTTATTAAGAAACCTCTCCCACACTACAATATCCCAACACCCTCATTAAGCGGTGCAGAAGCAACTATCGTTGCACTCACCCCAACAGATGGATACCCAATACTCATTACCTCGATGTATATACCCCCATCTGTCAGAGTCACTCACGTTCCTACAGACATAAATACTATTCTAAATCTAGGGCCGACTTCACTAATATGCGGAGATTTAAATGCTAAGCATACTACCTGGGGCTGCACATACAACTCATCGAGAGGTAATGCACTTAAAAACTTTGCCGATCAGAACGGCATAGATATCTTAGCCCCGCCCACTCCAACACGATTCGGACATAACTCCGCCTCCACCATCGACATTGCTCTTACGGCGAACTTTGATTGGCCCTTCCAGATACACTCACTACCGGAGTTAAGTAGCGATCACAACCCAGTTCTCATTCACTTAGCTTCTCAAGAGAAGTTTAAGCTTCCTTCGCCGAAGCTCCACACCAACTGGGAATTGTTTAGAAAAATACTCATTGACACAACCATCAACACTTTTACACTCACCAAAGCACACAGAGGAGAGGATATTGAATTTGAAGTAGCCAAACTAACACACAACATTTTAAGTGCACACCAAAACGCCTCAAAACCAATCCAGACAAACAAACAGACATTTATCGGCAGAGAGCTTAGAAACCTTTTTCGAGAAAGGAACAAAGCCAAAAAACTTTGGCAGTTCACAAGATTCCCTGCTGATAAACAAAATTTAAACAGAATTCAAAACGAAATAAGGCGTAAAGTGCACTTACACAAACAAAAAGATTGGGAAGAAACTCTTGAAAACCTGAATGCTGAAAACGGCACTCTATGGAGTATGTCAAAAGCACTCAGAAAGAGAAGACCCCCTGTTTCCGCCCTAAGCGGCCCAACTGGTATCGCCCTGAGTGACGCAGACAAATCTGAAACACTCGCTGACTCACTTCAGAGTCAGTTTAAACTAAACGACCTAAATTCACCAACACATGATAGCACAGTGAAACACGTCGTTCACGAATTCTTCATGTATAAAGAAAACTTCGAAAACTCCCACCCCACCACTTGCTTCAGAAATCGCAACTTACATCAAAATCCTAAAAATTAATAAAGCACCAGGTAAGGATGGTATCACAAATAAAATGATTAAAAATCTTCCATATCTCTGCATCTACCAACTCAGAAATATCATCCAAAATATGCTAGACATCGGTCACTTTCCGGATTCCTGGAAAACTGCCACAATCATACTGATCCGGAAACCTGGAAAAGATCCAACTAAACCTGAAAACTACAGACCTATATCCCTCCTCTCAGTGTTAAGCAAAATCGCAGAAAAAATTATCCACAATAAACTGAGCAAATTCAATAGTGAAAATGACATCCTGATCCACGAACAGCATGGCTTCGTTCCAGAGCTCTCCACATCACACCAACAACTCAGAGTGGTGGAACTAGTTAAAACTGTATTCTACAAAGGACAACTCACAGGTGCAGTTTTCCTTGATATTCAGAAAGCATTCGACCGGGACCGGCATACTGGTCTACTTTATAAACTAATAAAAATTAATACACCCCACACCTAATCAAAATTATCAAATCTTATTTAGAAAATTGAAATTTCTCTGTCATCATCAATGGATCCTACTCTTCACCAAGAAGTATCGCAGCAGGAGTGCCGCAAGGAGGAATTTTATCGCCGACCCTCTTCAACTACTTCGTGAACGACATCCCAAAACACCCAGACACAACTCTCTGCGTGTACGCAGATGACACTGCGATACTAGCACGTCACTACTTCCCGAAAAACATAGGCCAAGAACTAAATAACCACCTCAAAGACTTAGACCTATCCTGAAGTATTGTACTCAACTTGGAAAATAGCCCTGAATGTTTCCAAGACAAAGGCCGTCTTCTTTAGGAAAAATAATAGAAACATTGAACCTGACATATATTTAAATAATAACAAAATCCCCTGGTCCGGGTCCACAAAATACCTCGGTATTACGTTAGATAAGAAACTCACTTTCAAACAACACGTAATACTAATTAAGCAGCAATATAAAGCAGCAGTCAGTAAAATTTTTCCCCTTCTCGCGAGAGACTCTACATCAAGTAGAACCATCAAGATGCTTAACTGATGCTTAGACCTATCCTGACTTACGCCTCCCCTGTCTGGGCCCACTGTGCACCTACTACTATGAATATCCTAGAACGCTCTCAATCCAGCATCCTACGGACAATAGTAAAAGCACACTGGTACATGCGCATTGCTGATATCAGAAATTCATTAAATTTCCCAACCCTCAAGCAATTCATCAAAAACTAGCGAAAAACTTCTACAATAAAATCGATATCTCCACCAACAGAACCATTCAGGCAATAGAGAAATATACTCCAATCAATAATAATCAACTTCTGCACAGACCACGTGAAATACTACTTGATTAATTCTCAATTTCTCATCTTCATCATTTTTCTACATCGTTTCCTGCCAAAATCTACTTCAAAATGTCATCCATCATCAAAAGCCAATAGGGGTTCACCCAGCAACCAATAGGAACGTTCCCTCTCCACATTCAAGAACCGACTTCAATTTCTTTTTAACCAGACATAAGGAATAAGTCAGGATACTTCTACCAACGCCACTAGTATTAACCTCACTTAACAGTAATAATATTCAATAGCATTTATTTAAAAAATTTTAAAACTTCAATTTTAAAATTTAAAACTTTTAAGATAAAAATGAACCACTTTCAAGAATCTTTTCTTTCTCGTCGTCAGCACTCTGACTATACCTTAATATCCATTCTGCAAATAAAATGGACAACTCAGATTCTAATATCTAATAACTTAAATTTAAATTTAATTTTAAATTTTTAAAAAATTTACTGATTCATAGTTATTATAATGAATTTATTTTTTTAACTTTTAATTTTAATTGTAAAATTAATAACTAAGCATTGCTCGTTTAACTTTTTTTTACTCTGGCAATTCATTATCTTTTCAATTTTTAAATTAACTTCGGGGCAAGCTGAAAACCAAAGTTTTGTCTCACCTCCAACTAATTAAAAAAAACTGGGGATTAAAGCCCGTGAGGGTTATGCACCCCAATATAAAGTCACGTTTATTTATTCCGTCGGCACCAGTTTCTGACCTAATTCCTCCTTGAAATTTTGCCTCTTCTTTGTCAATAAGTGGGAGAGAGGGAGTTTTCTCTCACTGTCGGCTTCGGGGAGTAGGGTCTGTTTCCTGCCGTCTATACGGCCTTCAAAATTTCCCACACTTTGTAATAACCGTCCCTCTTGGTCAACGAACTTGCGGTCCACTTCCTGTCCCTCTGCTCTCTCTCTCTTTTTCTCTTTTTTGAGCTGCGTAACCTTGCAGGTGTCTCGAATTTTGTTACTGAAGGGGGGACGGAGACTCATTCCTCAGTGAAGTCCTGCTAGACACCCCCTTTGTCAAACGGAGCTTTCTTTCGCTTTTGAGAGGGGGACCCTCTCCTCTGGAGTTCGATATCTCTTTTCTTTATTTTTTGTTGAAAGTCCTGTCTGTACGAACTTTTTCTAAATGCGATGTTATTCTCCAAATCATGTTTCTTGGTGACTTCTTCACGGGACGGGGAAATGTTTCGGGTTCCTTTATTGTTTTTCTTCTTTTGCGTTGAAATCGCTCCCCCCTTTTTTTTTTAAATTGTATCTTTTTTCTGCGGAGGGTAAATTGGCTAACCACTCGTTCTGTCCACCTAATTGTTTGTCGTAAGACTTTAGCTTTTCCCAACTGTATCGGATTTGGTATGGGGCCTGTTTTGAAAAACTCTGCTTCCTTCTTTCCATCAATAGAAATATTTTCTCCTGTATTATCCTTTAAAATTGTCTCATTGGCTTTCTGAGCTCTAGTTAATTTTTGTCCTTCTAAACGTGTGAATGCTTCTTGACATCGTTGCTGTCTTCTGGTTCCGTTCTCTTTATTTCCTTTCTGTATTTTCCGTTGCATTTCTCTTTGCACTTTTTCTTTATCATTCAGTAGCATCGCTGGTGCTAATAACGCTTCTTCTTTTCCTCTTTTAATGACATTTTGTTCCCGTATGGCTTGCGTTAACTTTTCATTATGTTCCTGGATTCTAGATAATTTCTGCTCTTTATTCTTCGGTTCAGAATCAAACTTTTCCTGTTGAGATTGAAGTCGTCTTTCATCAACAAATTTCATTGCTTTTTCTTCAATACTGGTATCTTGTAACCCTATAGCTTCGGACAATTTTTCATTCTCCTTCTGAATTTTGGTAAACTTCTCGTCCCTTTCTTTCAATTCAGATTCAAACTTTTGCTGCTGAGGCTGAAATCGTTTTTCATAGTACTCTTGGATTTTTCCTTGTCTTCTTCTGTTGTTTTCCATTATTAATTTTTCTAATCTTAATTTTTCTAATTCAAATTGCATCTCCTTATCTCTTTCTAACCTTTGTTCTCTTTCAATCCTATCTTCAATTATCCTCTCGAGACATCCTTTCGCGAAAGCTTCTTCATAGCACCCGCTATTAAGTATGATGCCCCTTATTGTCACATTGGTAGCTTCCGAAGGGACACTTTCTCCTAATTCAAGCGAAAGCTCGACTAAATCACTTTTACGTCCTTTTGAGAGGAACGACATTTTTAACACTACTTCAATACAGTTCAAAATAAATCACTTCTTAGCATATTTTCTTTCACAGTTCCGGTAGGTTAGAGTCCTACAACGTACTTTTTTTTTGCGTGGTTCACTATATAATCCAGGGAACACTTTCTTGTGTCTTTCACAATTCCGGTAGGTTAGAGGCCTACAAAGTACATCCTTTTATACAGTTCTCTCAGAGAAATGTCAGTCTGACCGAAGGCTTCAATATAAATCCCTCTTCTGAAATATAGAAACTACTACTAACTAAAACTAATCATCATCATTTCAGTTCACGGTTGTCCTAAGACAAAAACACATCGAGTTGTATAACAACAGCAATTTATTTACACTCCTTGCTACCACTCGTTTACAACAGCTCCTCTCGGAGATTCGGTCAGGTCCCGTCTGAGGGGATCGTGTGACATCACACACTCTTCCCTTTACAAATGAACGCCCTCTAGAGGCGGGCTTTAAGTAGGGAAGTTAACAACTCTTCCCCTTAAATCCACGGAGTGGGGTTGTTTCCGCTGCTTTTATCTAGAACTTCACCTCCGAATGTAATTCTGACCCTTTCGACCGGCAGAGACCGACGGCAGCCGTCCCGGCCAATTTACACGCGTTGTGAGCGAACTACAATCTATTCCCATCGACTCTCATTAGGACTTTTTCATGCAAGTTTTTTTCTTGCATCTTCTTGAGATTTTCCCTGCTACAAGTTTTAGAGAATATTTGGACTGTTTTTTTTTTATCTTGAACTTTCATATGCTAACCACCTTTGGTGGATTAGCGTGCTAGTGAGCGCTAAGCGTCTTTGAACATTGTGTGTTCTTAGAACAATTTTTTAACTCATAAAAATTCGCTATCCTGGATTCATTGTTGCGGATTACCATGCCAAATTACATGGAACTCAAATCGACTGTTGCTGGACTGCTGAAACCAGAGGAGGTAAGTGCCATTTTCGGTGACTCGATGATTACTCCTGAAGCCTGTAAAGATTTTTTCTCTAATCACAACTTAGGTACTCTTCCTCAAATTCTCCCCTTCTTAAAAAAATATATTAATTCTGTTGAAAATGGTTCATGTTTGGACTGCCCACCCAGTGTTTTCGAAACTCTTAAAATATTATCAAACGAAATATAAAGCACAACCCAAGCTGATATTATGAATCATCTTAAAAATAAAAATCAAATTCTAAATATTACTGTCTCCAACCTAGAACTCAAAATAAAAAAGATGGAAAAATCTCAACAGGAAGCTACCGAAAAATTTGAAACTCTACTTAAGGCAGCAGAGTCTTTTAGTGTCAAATGATAGAAATTGATTCAAAAAGCAATAAATTTATATTTATATACATGTACAATCTCTAGTTTTTGAAAAATTGTGTTTTTTTAATGAAATTTCAGCAAAATTTACAACTTTAAGAAAAACAGCACAATTAAATAAATAATTGACATAATAGATTTTTATTTCATACTTATACTTCTTACTTCCTGTAAAGTGTAACTGACAGCAGAATAGCAATTATTTTCAAAAATAGATATTTTATAAGGAATCGAAGTTGATGTTAATGATTTTTTTTTTATCAAAATTATTATATGCTTTGGACCGAAAAAGACTGTAAAATATGTCTAAATGTAACTATCTCAAAACCTGAGGTCTATTACACTCCTAAGGACTTATTAAATATGTGTACCAAATTTTATTGAATTTAGTTGTATTGCTTTGGAGATATCACGTTTTTCGTGCATGAATTTTGGTGAAAATTTCATTCCTCAAAAAACACATTTAAAAAATATATTCATATGTTACTTAAGGTTAATATTACAGAAACAACTTAAAATTCTCCAGTTTTATATGTTATTCTTTTCTAGTCCTCAATAGTGATGTTTCTTTTCTTTTTTTCAGTTGAAATTGAGCCTCTCCGTAAAAGAATAATACCCAATTAATGCTACCGCTGTCAAAGTTATTTTCACCTCTCTAGATTCTGCACGCACCAGGGAATTTTAATATGTGAAATGTGGAGATAATCATCCAACTCATAGTTTCACCAAAACTCTTGAAAGCCAAAAATACAACAAATTACTCTGGTAGCCCCAAAAATCCTATGGATTTCAAACCCTCTTCCCCACCAACCTCAAACTACTGGGAAGAATGACGTAAAAATGCCAAAAACAACAATAGCCAAAGAGACCAAAACACCAATGACAGCCAACCATCAAGTCTTCCCTTTGTAAATGAAATTTAAAAAAATTTCAAAAATTTTAAGTTTGATAAAATAATAGAAACTTACCAACAATTTAAATTAATAGGACAAATATTCGCTGATAATAAACTTGATTTATGTTCAAAAATTGAAAAATTATTCCAAGTAATTTGCAGTATGATGTCTATCTGGTTCTAAAATTTAATATGCTGAATGAACTATCCCCATCGCTTCTGATTGCGAGCTGGAATGAAAATAACATTTAATCAAAAATAGGAGAACTTCAAAATTTCACAGATAATAACAACCCTTATATCCTAGTAGTCTATGAAACTCACCTCAATCCCTCTGAAAAATTTAAAATTCCAAATAATAATATATACCGTTCTGACAGATCAACCCATTCTGGCAGAGACACTGCAATATTAATTAAAAATAAGATTCCTCATCATATGGTGATTAAAAATACTTTCACCTCAAAATATTCCACCATCCATTACAATACCAATAACTAACACCTCATTGTTCCTACTACTTACCATCAATTCAGTAAACTCATTAACCATAACGATCTAATAAATATCCTCTCAGACAACCCCACCGGAATTTTAATAGGTGACTTCAATGTAAGACATCCAATCTGGAATAGAGGCAGGGCACACAGATCATGCAAAATTATTCATGTTATGTGCAAAACCAATAACTTCTAAATAGCTGCTTCCGACTCACCCATTCATTCTCCTTACAATAGTAATGCTTACTTCTATAATAGATTTTGCTATCCTCCAAAACATTCCATTCTACAATATCGAAAGTGTTAATGAACGACCTAGCGACCATAACCATATACAAATGGACATCTCTTTCAATAAAATTCTCCCTATATCCCATCGCACTCTTAACAACTACTAATTGGTTCCGCTATCAAGAAATTATATATAATATCCCAAAAGGTAACCCCATTATTAATAATATCTCTGATCAAGACCAATTAATCACATCCTTTACTACTAATATCAAAAATGCAATTAACCATGCGAGTAATACCAGATCCATCCAAACCCCCCATCTTAGACTCCCCCCTCATATCAGAAACCTAATTAAAGAGAAAAATAGGTACAGAAAACAATGGCAAAACACCAGATACCCTCCTTTGAAATCCATAATTAATAACATCAAAAAGCAAATTAAAAATAAAATTAATAAAATGGGAACCAAAAAAATGGGAAAACCTACTCCGCAGCTTAATATCGAAGATAACTCTCTTTTTAATAAGAACAAAAAAACTTTCTAAAAAATGCTACAATATCCCCCCACTAATAGGCAATAATGGTCTGGTATTCTCTGATAAAGGAAAAGCTTATCTGCTTGCCTATAGTATTGAATATTCGTTCCAGGAATAAACTCCATATGATAATGAAAAAACAGAATCAATACTTCAAAATTATCTGGAAGCGTATACCAATTTCAACTTCTCCCCCCTCCCCCCCTCCCCCTCTGAAATAACTACCATAATTAAAAAATTAAACAAAAAGAAAGCCCCTGGAGAGGATGACATTCACACAATCAGGCTTTTAAATTATTTTCTCCCAACGCACTTATCTCACAAATTTTTTTAATAAATGTCTCATATATGAGCATTTTCCGCAAAAATGGAGCCATGCAACTATTATTCTCTTCCCCAAACCCGGCCAAAGCCATTCCAATCTATCCAACTATCAGTCTATTAAATTCCATTTAAAAAATCTATGAAAGAATCCTGTTAAACAGAATACTAACTCATGTTTCCACTAATAGTATTCTTCCAGATTCACAATTCTGCTTCCGTACTAACCACAGTACTATCCATCAATTGCTACATTAGTCGACCGCCTCTGGCACGATGGATTGATCTTCAAACTAATCAAATTAAATTCCCCCCATCCATAATAGTTATCTTAAATAACTACCTTAAAGATAGAATATTCCAAGTTAAGCTTAATTATACTCTCTGTACAATATGTTATATAAAAGTCGGCCAATCTCAAGGGTCTGTAATTTCTCCAATTTGCTACAATTTGTTTACATATGATTTCCCTCAGAGTACTTACAATAGCCTCTGTTTATTCGCTGATGACTCAGCAATCCTCACCCAAGGAAATAGTCCAATTAACGTAATAGTTGAATTACAAAATCATCTAAAACAAATAGAGGAATGGATGACACTCTGGAGGATTACTGTAAATACTTATAAAATTAAAGCCCTCATATTTAGAAAAATCACGCTCCCGCCCCTCCTAATAAAAAAAACTCAAATTCTTTAATGATCAAATCTCTTGGGAGTCTGAGGTCAAATACTTAGGAGTTATCCTGAACTCCAAACTTCATATCCAATCAATAATTGACAAATGCTGGGCCAAAAACCATAACTGTATACCTTTAATGGGCAGAAATTCCCTATTAACTCTTGCTAACAAAGTTCTTCTCTATAAGCAAGTAATCCGCCCTATCCTACTTTATGATTCACCTACTTGGGGCCATGACGCGCCTACCCACATTAAAAAAAATACAGATCCTTTAAAATAAAATCCTCAGCATGATTACTAACTCACCTTGGTATGTCAGAAATTCAGTCATACATAAGGATCTCAATATCTCTCCTATTATTAAACACATCAACTATCTCTGTAGAAAATTCTATAATATACAAACAAATCGTAGTAACCCTCTAATAAGGGTACAGCTAATTTTTGCTCACAATAATGGGACCCATGCCCTACCCTACTAATCTTGCAATAATTATTCCCATCTAATTCCCCCATAACACTTAGCATTCCAACTCAGACCCTTTTAATTAATTTCTTTTATCACTCCTTCAATAGCCTCTTTCTCAGTCAACCATCTCCCTCCAAGACCTACATCATCATCTATTCAGCTTTTCCTCAGCTGTTTAATATCTTTTCGCCATCCCAACTTTTCCTCTCTTGAACTAGTTTGCTGTGCACCGCTGTGCACCCAGCCAAACAAGAACCATTTTTACTTTTCCCTTCCTTCTTCAGCTTTCACATCATTAAAAAATAGTTTAAGTAATATTTTATTTATTACTGTTGTAATTTTATAATAATAATAATAAAAATTTTAAAAAAAATAATCATATAAAATAATACTCTCCTCTTGCTGAAAATTAGACATAGTCTATCGAAGGCACTGAGGGGCTAAAAAAATAATATAAATATTTTTTATAATCTTATCTTACGATAAGATAAGTAAAAATTTTTTTTTAATCTATTAAAGATCTCATCCTCATTGTCAATAATTCATTCATTTTCCTATCCTCTTTCCTCTCCCTTTTCTTTTATGTTTTTTTAAATTCATTTGTGCATTCAGCATATTTTAATTTGCTTGTTTTAATATTAAAAAAATCAAGGCTTCAATATGACACTGAGTAAAGAGTTCACCGGACTAGCACTCGTCTCTATCTGATTGTTGCTGTTGACATATAGTCCTTTCCTTCCACACGTGTTATTTCCTTTGCAACCCCATACTGTTATTGCATCGTTGTTTGTCTCTTACTATCTATTTCCCCCTTTTTCTTCAGCCAAACTAGGCCTGTGCTTGTCGTTGGCTTAAACTGTTCCATTCCGAAAACACAGGTGTCCCGATATCTTGTTAGTGAAGGGAATGGACACTATCCTTGACTGAAGTCCTATCAGAACGCAGGGGTTGAAAGGGGCTTGTCGTCTTCTTCCAGTTCTCAGAGAGGGGGACTCTCTGTATATAATACTCGTTTCTTTCCCCTTTATTGACCAAAGTTTCCGTACAAACTTTTTCGTAACGAATGGTGTTGTCTCTAAATCTCGCCTCAAGTCGTTTCTACTGTTTTTCCTTCCTCCAGGGGCAGCCCCTCGTTTTGTTGTGGTGTTTATTTTTTCTTTCCTTTCGAAAATTATCGCTTATTGGTTAAGAATATTTATTCAGTTGACATTTTGAAAATATTGTCAGCACTTTTATTTTCTAGTTGTGTGGTATTGCTTCTAAGTCAAAAAAATAACTCAGACAAATATAACCTTTATGTATCTCTCTCTCTCATCAAAAATGGAAATAACAGGATTTCGCAAGTTTGATGGATGTTACTTAGAGATATATAATTATGGTCCACCATCGTGGTTAATTCCTATAGAAAATTTTAATTTTTATAAAAATAACATTAAATTCTTGGAATATTACGATACTGATCGTCAAGAATTCGAAAGGGAGCTATTTGACACTTTCGAACGACCAGTTTTTAATAAAAAAAAAAAAAACCTCCCTATGTTTTGAAAAATCAGCTGATAGTTAAATTTTGTAGAGTATTGTAACGTAGGTTATAGATAATCCCCGTCAAAGACTTTTGCATTGAACTCCCTTTTTTGTTCCCAACTTCCCATTCAAAGTCATAATAATAAGTTTACTACTCTAAAGCAATAAATGAGCCAAATCTGGGGTCATCGGCGTGGGTCAACTACATTCATGAACACCTGACTCTGCTATTCAGGTGTGGCCAAGTTAATTCCTCTTTGTGAAGTATAGTGACCCATGACATTGATATATAAGGGAATTTGGGGCCTAGCCGTTTGACATCCGGCATCTGCGTGCACGTGGGTTAAACTTGATATTGGCCGATAAGAGCGAATGGTATTGGGGAACAAAAACGGAGTTTGTCTTTGATTGGATAGTTCATTCAAAAATGAAAATAAATCGAAAGGGGGGCGTGAGACAAACCTACCCGAGGTTTTAAAAAGGGAGAAAAAGAAGAAGAGGGATTCCTGCCGGGGAGGGAGAGAGCGTTCTAGCTAGAAGTTGGAGGCGATTGCCTGCTCTTGCGATTTTAGAAGAAGTGTGCCCTGCACTTGGAATTAAGCGTGTGAAACTTGTCGTGGTACACTTGGATTTATTGCTTGGAAAAAAAGTGTGCCCTGCACTTTAATTGTTTTGAAGAAGGCCCGCCCCTGCATGTTTATTATTTTTGTTCATTAATGAAAGTCCCCTTGCACTTTGTTTTGAAGAAAGAGATTACCGTTTCGAAGAAAGTACTCCCTGTACATAGTTTTACTGAAAAAAGTACTCCCTCTACTCCAATATCGCCGTCTTCAAGAAAGGTTTTGAAGGAGTGTTTATGGTACTGTGTTCGATTTTTTTATTCCTTACATGAAAAATTTATTTTCTGTGATTTTAGTTTGCAAAGAAAATTTTGTCGTGGTGCAGAATAGTTTTGTTTTTATTTTGAATTAAGTATTAATTTATCAACAAAAAAGATATTATGTGTTATTACTGTATTTTAATGAAAAGATTGTGTGTGTAGAGATCATAAACATGTTATAGCTATTGTTAAGAAAAATCTAGAGAAGTTTAATTTTGAGATATTAGATAGTATTGGAGAGTTATTATTATTTTTTTTGCATGAAAATCGAAGAAGTATTCTAAGAATTCACTGCATTTCTTATTTTATGTGTGTTAGTTAAGAACTGAAATTGTGTTGTTAACAGAAATCATTTCGTTTTGGTTTTCAAATGCAAATTTAGTTTTGATTTTCTCATTGATTACATATGCTCTTTCTTAATTTAATTACAAACATCACAGAAAGTAGACTTAAGGTAATGGGAATTGTGTCCAATTTCGTTTTAAATTTTTAATTTAAAAGAAAATCATTTAGTTCTATTTTTGAAATATAAGAATTCTATGAATGCTTTATTGTATTTATGTGAATATTTTTATGTACTTTTTGGAGAAGGAAACTAAGTTACATTTCGGAAAATTTTTCAATTTGATATTGTAAATTCGTAGATAGGCCAACATTTTAGGTTTATATGAATCAATTAGCTTTTTGGTGTTATTTTCTGCTTTCCTTAAGAAAATGGCTTATTTAGCATAAGGTAAAAAGGAGGATTTGATCAGATTAGCGGAAGAATTAGACTTAAAAATTACTCAGGTTATGAAGATGGACGAGAGGTTGGCGAGAGCAGAGGTCTGTAAGATGAATTATGGTGTAATTGTAATAGTGTGATATGAACTTGTTAATAAATGATTTTGTACATGAAATGGATGCCTCGAAATATATTTGCCACTACGCCACACCATTCAAAAATGGAAAAAAAAATCAAAGGGGGGGGGGGCATGAGACAGCCCTACCCGAGGGTTTAAGGCATCTGACTACTTTAAAAACTCGAATTTCGGAGAAAATATAGCTTTTTTTATTTATCCATTAAAATATTTGAAATCTTCTCTCTCTGAAGCTCTCTTCCATTTGTAGCTACGGTACATAGAAATCAAGTTATAAGCATTTTAATATCAGATAATTTCCAAAAAAATTGCCGGAAGTCATGATTTCGAAACCGGAAGTTAATGTCATCTCAAAAATAATCGTTTGTTTCTTATATTTTTAAGAATATTTACTGCTTATATTTTTTTTTTAAAAAAAAAAACTTTTAAAATGTATTAAGATTTATTTTCAGAAATCTGACATCACATTTAGTTGTACAATTTTGAAAAAATCAGTGGCAATATACACTCTGTTTACTATTTTGCTCGGCAACGTTTTTTGATTTACGTCTGAGTTCTGCTTATAATTGTCTTCTTGTTTCCGAAAGAAATAACTGTTTACATTGTGTAATAGTTTTTTAGATTAATATGTTGGACAACGATTGTTAAATTCTTTGATAATTCTTAATTTCATAGTTCTATATTTTGGCATTTTTAAATTACTATTTGGCATTTTATTTTGATAACTGTATTTATTTTTGTATAATTGTAAATATTATTTTATTGTTAACTTTTGAAATTGTTAATATTTAAAATACTTGTAAATCTGAAAACAATTTCCCTGCAACGTTTGCACTTTGTCTGATTGGCAACAATCTGAATGTTGATAGAGCTTACTTGCAGCATTTCTATCGTAGTGGTAATTAAGCCTAACAAATAAACGTGTTAAACTAAATTTGTGCAAGTTTTCTGTATTTTTCAACGATTAAGGACTAAACATTCCTTACAAACTGGTGACCCGATTCAATAGTGAACATCAACCATACTATCATAATGCTTGGAGTAACAACCGAAAAGAAAAATTTGGAAATGAACGTCGTCAGTATAAAAATACCTCCGTTTTGGACTGACCGGCCCGAAATATGGATTTATCAAGTCGAGGTGCAATTCCAGATATCTAGAATTACTGCAGAAGAAACGAAGTTTAATTATTTGGTATCTCAATTAGAGCCAAAATATGTGGAGAGCATTTGGGATATAGTCAACAGCGAAAGCGACACGAGATACACGAACTCAAAAAACAGATTGCTGAATTTGTTCATAGAGAGCGAGAATCTACGCATAAAGCGGCTGTTAACTGGAATTGAACTAGGTGATATGAAGCCTAATCAACTCCTGCAAAAGTTAAAAACTG
Source organism: Nephila pilipes (assembly GCA_019974015.1). Lineage (NCBI taxonomy): Eukaryota > Metazoa > Arthropoda > Arachnida > Araneae > Nephilidae > Nephila > Nephila pilipes. The sequence continues at coordinate 51,362 of BMAW01087029.1, forward strand.
TTGCGACGTCTGATATTTCGGAAAATTTAATTAAAACTTTATGGTTGGAAAATCGGCCCGAATCTATTAAAAACATTTTAGTCGTCAGTGATGAAAATTTAAGCAAATTAGCGATAATGGCTGACAAGATATCGGATATGACTCCCAGATCTGAAATATTTGCAACTGGAAAATCATCGGACTTGGGTGAAACAAAAGCGAGCTCTACAACGTCGTCTAAGGATCAGCTTCTTCTTGACAGAATTCAGAGCTCAGAGGAACAGATATGTCAACTAAGCATCCTCCACAAATCAAGAACGAGAGAACGCAATAGTTCTCGTCCTCAATCCGGAAGTCGCTCTCTAAAACGTTTTGACCCCAAAGGAAAATATGGCTATTTTCACTTCCGTTTCGATACTCGATGCAGACCCGAAAAGTGTAGTCCGCCTATTGCATGGAATAAAAATACGGAAAACTTCAATCTGCTGTAGATATTGCGACAAATTCTGCTGCAGTAAATTATAAAGCCTGTCGCAAATTTCGATTATTCGTCTAGGATCGAACGACAAATTTGCACTTTCTGGTAGATAGTGGAGCTGATTATTCAATAATACCAGCCACATCTAAAAATAAACAACCATCTGATTATAAATTATTTGCAGCAAATGGGACAGAAATTCCAACCTATGAAATCCAGGTGCTAAAGATTGATTTAGGATTGCGTCGAGAATTTTTATTTCCATTTATGATTTCCAAAATTAGTAAAGGAATCTTGGGAGCTGATTTTCTACACAAATTTAACTTATTGATTGATATCAACAAAAGAAGATTAATTGATGGATTAACACAACTCAGTATTCAGGGTGACATTTTCTCCATCACAAATGATCTTACTGCTACAACATTCAATAAATGTGAGAAATTTTCTAATTTACTTTTACAATATCCTGAATTAACTAAACCTAATATTCTACCAACTCAGGTGAAACACGATGTCAAACATTTCATAGAAGCAAAGGCCAGCCGATTTATTCCAAAGCACGACAACTTGACCCTAAACGTCTAGCAATAGCTAATGAAGAATTTAAATTTATGCTGGATAATGAAATTATTCACCCATCAAGCTCACAGTGGGCCAGTCCATTGCATCTTGCAACTAAAAAAGATGGAACGATTCGTCCATGTGGGGACTACAGACAACTTAATGCGCAAACAATACCAGACAGATACCCACACAATTCCACGAATACAAGATTTCCATCATATTTTAAAAAACATCACAATATTCTCCAAAATTGATTTAATTAAAGCCTATTATCAAATACCTATTGGAGAAGATGATAAATGTAAAACTGCAATTATAACACCTTTTGGACTATACGAATTTAACGTAATGAGGTTTTGTTTAAAAATGCTCCTTCCTCATTTGAAAGATTTATGCATGAAGTCCTTAGAGGAATAAATTTTGCATTTCCTTATTTAGACGATATTCTTATAGCGTCAACTAATGAAAGGCAACATGAAGATCATCTGAAAATAATTTTTGAACGTTTAAATTCTTATGGATTAATAATAAATATTTCCAAATCTGTGTTTGGAGTTCAAGAAATTGAATTCCTAGGTTATCTTATCTCGAAAGAAGGTTCTCGGCCTCTTCCAGAAAAAGTTCAAGCGATTATTAACTATAAGAAACCAGAAAATCTGCATGATCTCCGTACTTTTCTCGGTATGATTAATTTCTACAGACGTTACTTAAAAGATGCTGCTAAAACACAAACATTATTATATGATTATCTGATAAGAGCTAAAAAAAGAGATACGAGAAAAATTCAGCGGTCTGATGAAGCTGAAAAGCAGTTTGAAAAGTGTAAGAATTATTTAATTGATACAGCACTGTTGTCATTTCCAAAACCTGAATCACCTCTTGCATTATTCACAGATGCTAGTGATACAGATGTAGGTTCAGTTCTACAACAATTGGAAAATGATACATGGAAACCCATTGAATTTTATTCAAAAAAAAAATTAACCCTACTCAACAAAATTTCAGCACATATGATCGTTAACTCCTTGGTATTTACCTTTCCATTAAATACTTCAAACATTTGCTCTAAGGAACAGTGTATACACTATAATATACACTATAATTTATAATAAGAAGGAAATTTACAGTGTATACACTATAAATTTTTTTACAAAACCCCGATAAATCATCCCTATGGCAACTAAGACAGCTTCAATATATTTCTGAATTTACAACAAGTATTATGTATATTAAAGAAGATAATGTAGTTGCTGATACTTTTTCAAGAATCGAAATAATTACAGCAATTGAGTATGATGTTATAGCGGATAATCAAACCTAAGATGTAGAATTACAACAGTTGATGAGGAGTGATTCTTCATTAAAGTTCAAGTCATGCACATTACCATCAGGAAAAACACTCTGGTGTGATATTTCCACACCCATTATAAGACCCTACATTCCAAAGCAGTTTCAATAACAGATCTTCCAACAAATTCATGGTTTTTCACACCCTGGGATTAGATCAACTATTAAACTGATGACTAAAAATTTTATCTGGCCAAATATGAAGAAATAAGTAAGAGAATGGGCAAGGACATGCATTCCCTGTCAAAAATGCAAAGTGCACAGGCATACTAAATCTAAAGTTGAAGAGTATAAAGTACCTGATGCAAGATTTAGTGTGATACATATTGATTTAATGGGTCCACTTCCACCATCACAAAGCATGACATATTGTTTGACCTGTATCGATCGTTTTTCGTGTTGGAAGGAAGCAATTCCTTTGCCTGATATTACAGCAGAGATAGTTAGCAAAGCTTTTTATGAGCAATGGGTTTGCAGATTAGGAGTTCCTGTGAAAATAATTGCAGATCAAGGAAGGCAATTTGTATCCCAGTTGTTCAAAAGTTTGGCTGCTATTTGCGGGCCTAAAGTAGCATTTACAACTTCTTACCGCCCACAATGCAATGGAAAAGTGGAGACATCAATAATAGTGCTCTCCAGGTTAAGTTTACTAACGCTTTAATTCAACCCACCAATAATAATCTAACAGCTTCTTACCAATATCTTTTATCAACTGCAACTTCGAATCTGGAACAACTGCTGAAAATACTAGAACAATTCTCAATCCGAGTGATCTATACTCGGACCTCAATACTAATCTGTAAATCCGCCTTCCTATAATATAGCACTTAGATTCCACCTCCTCTCGCTACAACGCCTCTCTGATCCTCCTTCAGATACTCTACTCCTTCAGATGGAGTTTATGTAATTCTCAACTCCACCGCTTCACTTCATTCCTAACTGCTTTACATATTAATGTTCTTCATCACGTTTCATTTTTGGTTGGGCAAAGGTTGCTTAGCGAAAGCAATCAATCTCAATTGAAAGTCCCCAAGGTTAGTGAAGAGAAACCGCGAATAGCCCAGTGTCACAACCCCTCCCCAGAAATGAAACGTGATTTATCGTTGGGTACAAAAAAACCAGCGTGAAATTACGATTAAAGTCCGAATGCCTACGTAATTGGACGTTATCTTGAACCTGGTTACGTTCTGAATTCTAAAGCTACTTAATAAATTGCCTCTAAATTTATACCCTCTTAATAAGTAAATTTGAAACTTTCTGAATTTACTAGGCTACTCCTAAAGTTTGAATTAATTCTTAACCTAATGAGAGCTTACAAAAAAAACTATTACTACAAAATATTTTATTAACAATTTTCAATTTCTTCTTCCTTCTCAGCCGGAGAATTTTCTTCTTCGTCTTACTTCATTAGCAGTTCATTTTCAGGGTCTGTTACCCTGAAATGGATTGTCGTGTACATCATTTTGCAAATATTTAAACATTATTAAACATCATTCATACTAATATACACAATTTTCCACATAAAATTCAAGAATTTGATGAATGACGCGATCCGGTCAAGAGACATGCAAAATGCGAATTTACGCAGCGCTAAGTGTTAATATTAGTCGCGATCCCTAATTACGCCACGCTGTGACCAGATGTATAACATAAATACAGTCATGAAATGATTATACATTATTCATGCAAAATAATCAGACATCTACTCTTAAAAAAACAAGTCAATGAATAAACAAGTTTTATACTTTTAACAAATGTTTGCAATTTTAAAAAAAAAAAAGTTCCAATCTTTATAACAAAAAAATACTTTCCATCGGGAAAGATCACCAACTTAGTGATTTACAATTAACTAAATTCAAACCTTCCATTAAAGTTCTCAGCTCTTAGTGGAGTAAGAGCCAATGCCGTTTGCCGTATTGGAACTGAAGCCGTAAAAATTAAAGACTTGTTGTCTCAACAATATCATGTCCTCTAATCAAATGTAATAACAAGGAATAATACAACCTGATATTTGCTATTCAAGAAATCTCGGATCCGATTCAGCTTTGGCGTGAAGTTATTTCTCCTACTAGGCTCTCGGGCAGTTGAATCGCTTTTCCATTCCACATTCTTTCTAAAAAGGCTCGTTCCTCTGCTGAAATATCGGATGCCCCTCCTCGATGCCTGTTCCTGCTGCGGAGATTGTAAGGACTCCTTGTGGTCTGCTCTCGTCTTGTGGTGAGGTTCTCTTCACTCTGTCGGATGTAGGTGGATCCTTTTGACTGTTCCTCTCGGATTGTCGTATCTTCTCGTCTTCCTCTCAACTGCACTGGAGAACGCTTGGCTGGCCTGGAATTATGCAGGGATGACGTTGGCTGCCTTTTCCGTCTCGTGTCCAACCTTAAGGGCATTTTCTTTTTTGGAGGCGGAGAGTTTAGAGAGGAGGTTGAATTCTTAGATAATTGCCGTTTGCCTGGCCTATCCCTGTATCTGCTTCCCTGCCGGCTGGGACCTATCGCTTTCCTTAAGAAACGCTTTTTTTGCGTCCCACTCCCATTACTCTCAACTGAGGTCTTCCGCTTCGTTTGTGGCACTCGGCGGTCTAGCCTCGAATTACCCTTGCGTCTAACTGATTGATGTTCTGGGCTCTTCTCATAGCTATCCTGCCTGCTATGTCCTGACTGTGTTTCTCGATCCTCCCTATAGACATTTTGTTCAATCAACTCCTCCTCTCTATTACCTTTTCTTTGGTGGTAGAGTTTGACTTGGTCAATATTGACCGTGGTCTCCCTCCCATGCTTTAGAATCACTACATTGTTTTGTATCACTCGAACCACTTTGAAGGGTCCTTCGAATTTGGGCTGGAATTTCGCTACCCTCTTCTGAATTGCTGAACTAATTGGATGCGTTTCCACTAATACAAGATCATTTACCTTAACTGTCAATTCCCTTCTTCTCTTGTTGTAGTACCGAGCCTGTCTATTTTTCTGCATCTCCGTTCTTTGCTGAACCTCTGCCAAGAGTTTTTCAATATCCTTGCACACCATATCTCCATGCTCGGGGACTTGTATCAGTTTGTGGAAGGGCGTTATCAATTTACGCTTTAAAAACAGTTCGGCTGGTGTCTTTCCCGTTGTTTCATGCACCGCCGTTCTAATTGCATAGGCAAACTGTGGTAGAAATTGGTCCCAAGAAGTGTGGTTCGATTGCACGTAACTGGCAATCATCTGCACAATATTTCTATTGACTCTTTCCGAAGCATTAGCCTGCGGTCTATAAGCCGTAATTTTTATGTGCTCAATGTTCAAGGTGCGACATACAGTGGCACATACAATTGAGGATACACCTTACTTTTACTTGATAAATCCAACTTTCAATCAAAATAACACCTTAACCAGAAGTGCAAACGAATTTTTATTCTTAGACATAACAAAAGGTTTAATTAACAGTAAAAATAAAGAAAAATCAACGACAAAATTCTAAAATAAAACTTTTTAGAGGCATTTCAAATAAACATAAGCAGATTTTTACCTCAAAAAATTGAGGATACACAAATGAAATTTTTGTTAAACTAGATTTCTTTTTGCTTGCTACTAATAATCTAAGTTTGGGAAATTTTATCCTAAACTTTTTCAACTGTTATTCCTGTCTTTTGAAGTTGGTTATGAGAATATAAAGCTGTAATTTTAAATGGAAAATGGCTCCTCGGAAAGAGACTAGTATTGATGTAAGAAAATTTATATTAAGGTTATTTAAGAAGGGGAAATCTTATCGTGAAATAGCTGAAATTGTCGGTAGAAGTCACTCATGTGTCCAGAAAATCATTGGGAAATTTAAACGCGATGGATTAATTCAAAATAAGAGTGGAAGAGGAAGGAAAAGTATTCTGAGTGATGTAGCTAAAAGGAAAATTTTAAAAGATATCAAGATTAATCCTAAACCGAGTGCAGTCAAACTAGCTGCAGAAGCTTCTCGAATCTGCCGAAGTGTAAGTGCTGAAACTGTGAGAAATGTGATTAGACATGCTGGATATAGCAGTCGAGTAGCTAGAAAGAAACCTTTCATAAGCTTACAAAATCAGAAAAAGCGTTTGGAGTTTGCAAAAACTCATCAGCTGAAGACAGAAAACTTTTGGAAGAAAGTTATATTTAGTGATGAAAGTAAATTCAACATTTTTGGAAGCGATGGTCGTCACACCGTTTGGAGAAAGCCGAACACCGCTTTGGATGCAAAAAATTTACGTCCTACAGTTAAACATGGTGGTGGCTCAGTCATGGTTTGGGGTTGTATGGCTGCAAATGGGGTAGGAAATTTAGTTTTTATAGATGGTATAATGGATCATAAGCTTTATATAGACATACTCCGCAACAATCTTACAGAAAGTGCACAAAAATTGGGTTTAGATGGAAATTTTATATTTCAGCACGACAAAGACCCCAAACACACGGCACGTAATGTCAAAATGTGGTATCTTTTTCATTGTAAACAGCAATTGCATACACCGCCACAGTCCCTTGACATCAGTGTCATAGAAAATTTGTGGGCCACACTAGAAACAGCGGTCCAAAAACACCAGATTAGAAACAAAGCCCATTTAAAGCAAGTGTTACAAGAAGAATGGGATAAAATATCTCCAGATACCACTAAAAAATTGGTCGAATCGGTACCAAGACGTTTGGAGGACATTATAAAAGCCAAAGGACATGCAACAAAATACTGATACTGTCTATGCATGTAATATATCGAAAAAATTTCATTGGTGTATCCTTAATTTTTTGAGGTAAAGATCTGCCTATGTTTACTTCAAATATTTGTGAAACTTTTAATTTTAGATATTTTTTTGTTGATTTTCGTTATTTTTACTGTAAATTAACACTTTTATTACGTTTAAAAGTAAAAATACGTCTTCTATTCTAGTTAATGTGTTATTTTCATTAAAAGTTGGATTTATCAAGTGAAAGTAAGGTGTATCCTCAATTGTTTGAGCCACTGTAGTTCCTCAAATATTTCAGAAATGAATTGGGGTCCGTTGTCACTAACTGCTTTAATTGGAGCTCCATATCTAGATATATAACTTTTAAAAAGGGCAGTGGCCACTGCTTTAGCTGAAGCTTTTCGTAAAGGAATTAATTCGACCCATTTAGATAAATTATCGACGATTACTAAAAGAAAACGATGCCTTTCGGGATTTGAGGCTGGGTACGGTCCTAGCAAATCTAAAGAAATTTGTTCATTTGGGTACGTCGTTTTTACAGAAATTAATTGTCCAGCTGGAAACGCGTTTTTATAATTATAGCGCTGACATATGTCGCACGTTGAAACATATTCGTTTACAATTTTCCTCATTTTAGGAAAGTAGCACGACTCTTTTATTCTGGCATAAGTTTTTCTTATGCCAAAATGACCCGCCAATGGATTATCGTGGAATTCCTTCAATACCGATTCACGCAAAGTTTGCGGAATATAAGCTCGTAGTTCGTGTTTAGAAGTTAGCAGTTTTGTATAAAAAATAATTCCATCAATTAGTTTAAAGTCTTGGGACCAGTTTTCACATATTCCTGAGTTTATTGTCGAATCCTCCGGGTTTTCCAAATATCGATAAATATGACCCTACTCCGAGTCCTGCCTCTGTTCACCTTTGAGCTGTTCCCTCGACGTTAATACTAGTGAATTGATAATGGCGCAAGAGACACCCTCCAGTGCCTGTCCTTCAAAGGGTTGCCTAGATAACATATCGGCCACCACATTCTGTTTTCCCGGTCTATGTTCCCATTCTATGTTATATTCAGCCAGCTTTAATGCCCATCTTATCATCCTACTTGAAAGATTTTTTCCGTTTGTTAACTTAGTCAGCGCTGCATGGTCCGTTACCACTTTTGTTGGACAATGCCCAAAATATGACCGGAACTTCTGTAAAGCCCAAATCACTGCCAAACATTCCCTTTCAGTTATGGTATAGTTTCTTTCTGCTCTATTTAGTGTTCTCGAAGCATATGCTATGGGCCTTTCACCCTGCATCAAAACCGCACCTACTCCTACTGAGCTAGCATCGGTGTGCAATTGAAACGGGTCATTTAAATTAGGCAACTGTAAAACTGGCGCAGAAGTCAACGCTCCTTTTAGCGTGTCAAAGGCCTTTGTGCCTCAGGAGTCCATTGAAATTTGACCTTTTTACGCTTAAGTGCGTACAATGGTTCACACAGTTCGGAGTATCCCTTGATAAACTTTTGGTACCATCCCTAAAAATCTCGAAACCTGTCGTGCATTTTTCGGTGCGGGTATGTCAAGAACAGCTTTAATTTTGCTAGGATCAGTGTGCACCCCATTCTTATTTATGATCACTCCTAGATATTTAATTTTTCTTGCCCAAAATGACATTTCTCAGCGTTTAAAGACAACCCAGCGTCCCGTAACAACTGAAAAACTATCTCCAGGTGATGGACATGATCATCAAACGACTCTGATGTAATTATAACATCATCTATATAAACATACACGAACTTTCCGACTACCGGTTTTAATATGATGTCCATCGCTCGCTGAAACGTGGGTGCCCTCCCTGATAATCCGAAAGGCATCCTTTTGAAGGCGTACGTCCCTTTTTTTGTGACAAACGCTGTCTTAGGTATGTTCGGGGGATTGATAGCCAACTGAAAATACCCAGACTTGAGGTCTAACGTAGACATTATACAGTTTTGTTGGATATTCATTAATAGATCATCGATTATTGGCAATGGATACTTAGGGTACCTAGTGATAGCGTTCAGTTTCCTATAGTCTATTGCGAACCTATACGCGTCAGGGGAATCGACCGGTTTGTCATTTTTCTTTCTACATAACACCACAGGGGAAGCATACGGGGATTGAATGGGCATAATAGTTCCTTCCTCCAAC
>BMAW01087029.1:60630-76846 GCA_019974015.1 Nephila pilipes
ATTCTTTGAATGTGAAGTTCTATTATGCGTTCCTTGACTCTTATCATAGTTGATAAGGTTCTGATGCACCGGAGGTTGATTCCCAAATAATTTCGTTGGTAGAGCACATCGAGTGGACCGGTTGTCTGAAATACTCAGCTATTTCCTGACTGTTGAACTGTTGCCTGTTGGTTTTCCAGCGAAACCAGTTTCCTGCGGTGGGTCGATTTCGACCTTTTTTCTTCCTCTACTGTCAACTTGTCGTATCTCCTCATCAGGTATACTAGGTGTTGTTCAAAGTCCAGCGTAATCTTGACACTTTCACAGAATCCACACCCAGAACGCATGGACTGCTCCCTTCCATACATGAAACTGCCACTTTTACTGGAAATTTCTTGATGCATAGCGATAGGTTACGCGCCCCAGGGTTTGCTAATGTGCCGCTGCGCCGAAATACGGTGAGGTTTGACTCTACTTTAACAAAGTGAAAATAGCGATTATACAGTTCAAGTGATCAAACGACTCTCTCACGGCTCCCGTGTCCCAAACGCAATGCATGAAGTGAATGTATCAGAGTATAACGGGATATGTGAGAATATCTATGGGTCTTACTTCGGTGTTAGCTAACTGGAGATTTTGCGATGCAATACCGATCGAGGACTCCTTGTTGATCGCCTATGTAGATTAACTCTATAGTTTTGTGTAGCCTCGACCCTGAAGGTGGATACCTGCTTCCTGCATGCGATATCCATTATTATATTGTGGCCTCCTATCCTGTATCCTATCTGGAGAACGCCTTCTTCAAAATTCGGTCTACTATTACTTTAGCTGATACTCTGCGCGTGGTAGTTCTCCTGTCTAGTTGGTGGATTTACAAGATGCCTGACGACGCATTCGTATGTTATCGCTACTCAAGAGTTGATGGCTAGTTCCTATGCCTGTGCGCAGAGCCGTTTGAACGGCGGCTACTAGGCTGCACTATTCTATCGCCAAGCAAAATTTGCAAGCAACGGAACAGCTCGTTATAGCATTCGCAAGGGATATCTGCTGGATTGAACTGAATCTTTCTGTGACTGCGTTAATTTTGCTAATCCCGTGCGGTTCTCCTCAGTAGAAAAGTACGTGCTGGCGGTTCGCTTAATTGCTATTACCCATTCTAACTAATGTTTACTATGATACCACTCACAGGACTGGTATGGCAGATTTCAAATGCTATAGCCGCAGCGGTTAAAATTTTGTGTGTAACTTTGTTGCTCGTCAAACTGAAGAAGCTATAACATTCCAGTAACTACGAAAATACCGTGACGGCCATCGCTCTCTCAGGTGTAATGAAGGTGTGGCTAAATTAACTGCGTCAGTGCGGGTTTCTTGCACTGATTATGAATTTAAACACTACAGCACCACACAATTACAGACCACCAAAACAAGCTTCACCATTTATTAATATATATCTACTAGACATCAAGGTAATAGTGCTCTCTGAGTTAAGCTTTCTACTAATGCTTTAAATTCCAACCCACCATAATAATCTAACAGCTTCTCGCAACTATCTTTTTATCAACTACTCCGAGATCTGCGGAACAACTGCTGAAAATACGAACAACTTCAATCCAAGTATTATCTCGACCTTGCATACTAACTCTTAAATCCCTTCCTATAATATAGCACTTAGATTCCACCTCCTCTCTGCTACCAACGCTCTCTCTGACTCCTCCTTCAGATACCTCTACTCTTCAGATGGAGTTATCAATTCACAACTCCACGCGCTTCACTCCCTAACTGCTTTACTATAAGTGTTCTTCATCCGTTTCATTTTAATGGCAAAGCTTGTTTTCGTAAGCAATCATCTCAATTGAAAAGTCCCTACAAGGTAGATGAAGAGAAACCGCGAAGCCCAAATGTCACACCAGGAGGTGAATTTCTTTCATGGTTTATTGCTATATAGACATAGTCAAGTCCATAATCGTTCACTATGGGCGAATTGTGATTTAGGAGATGAGTGTTCTGTCAATGAATATTCATCGATTTATCTTTGAATACTGTTTCATCTTTCTTATTAAAGAGTATAGACACCTGTGATGCAGAGTTTATCACCTTTCTTTGGCTTCAAATTCTTTCAGCAATTTATTTTTGAGAATTTCGTGATTCAGCAGTTCGTCTCTAAGGATTCAATGGCACATCGGAAATTTTGGAAATAGTCCAGAGAATGCTGTATAGGAGTAAAATGATAAAGTCATCAGGCAATATAAAGCTGCATTTCTTTCAGCTTATCTATGTCGAAAAATTCTTTAGATGCAATCATTGTTTTTTTTGTGAGCATTTTGAACTAGTTGTTTCAAAGCAAAGACCTTTTGGTGGCTCCTTTAAATTCGAGATACAAGATTTAGGTTTAGTTTAAACCTCATTTTGAAATTGTGCAATGTTTTAACATAACAAAGTTCACTTAGGCTTAGACAATATAATGTCACATCGAGCTTTTCTTGATAGATTTCAGATCACATCTCCGTAGCTTCTTTCAATACGCCGGGGCTACCTTCTCAGCTTAACTTCTTCTGCTGTAATCCGTGCGTCGTTTTTTTTGTCAAGACTGCTTCTGTTTGTAGTTTCACAACATTCAAGTTTTGGTTGTTCACTTCGAGCATAGCGTGAGTTGGCCAGATTCAGCTTTTTTTAAATCAGGATGTAACTTTTTTCCGCTCAAGTGCCGTTCAGATAGATTCTTTCGTAATGCGCAACTCTAATGGTTCATCACGTTCAGTTCCTTTGCCCCCATTGTTGGAAGCAAACCAGGAGAACCCATGGCACAATTACGAAAGATGGTTTTATTACAGAAAGACAGTACATGAAACAAAGTACGTATCGCGTGGGTTCACGCTTGGAGATTCAACAAGCATTAATCAGGTGACGTATAGTTCTTAGAAGATAACTTCGTCATCCATTAGCCTTGCAACCAGAGTACTGCAACATCGTTTTATTTTACGTTGGGAGGAAGAGAAAAGCAACATGAACATTGATATCCAACATCATTACAACTGATTAAAAAATTTTACTACGCTGTGTAACTATTTACAAAAAATAATGAGAGAAGCTAAAATAGCTCTTTTTTTTTTCAATAAAATCTTTTCTAGTGAATGTATTTTGTGAACCAAGCCATTGTTTTAGGATGTAGCTTTAAAATTGGTGTACAGATCACTTTTCCAAAATTTTAATAGGTAGAATTGATTTTTTATTTCCATGTCTCTGATTGTGTCCATAGATCTTAATATTAAATTTTTCTTATATTCTTTTAATTACATTCATGAATTACCTTTTCCTCTTTAAGTACATTTAGCTTTAAATAATTCACTTTAATAAATTTAGTATTTGCTTTAATTTTTAATATTGGAAAAAGACATATGTGTCCATTCTTCAATATTTCATCATTTCCTGTAATTCTATTATTTAAAATGAGTAGTTAATAACTAAGGTGGTCCTCAAAAGTGTTGAATAAAAGTTAAGAACTGGTAGATCTGTCTAAATCTGTTCACTTTTGCAAAACTTTGTACAGATTTTTTTTTTTTCTTTTTGCCAAAATTTTTTAATGTACGTCATGTACAGCTTGCAATTTTTTTTAGAAATATTCAAAAGAACTATTTTAAGTTCTCCATTCATTGAAGCTGCCGAGGTGGGCGCGGGCGAAACCTACTGTCTGACAGCGCAGCAATTGTGGCTGGCTGTCTGGGTAGCCAGCTAATGGTCAGACATAAGATGTAACTTCAAGCACATTGTAAGCGCGTTGTTGTTATGCTTGAATTATCGACTGACATAATAAACCATGGTGCTTTCAGGTATCATGGGATTTTGCTTTGTAGAATCTAGTGCGGCGCTAAGAACCGTTTGCTTCTATAAGTGTTGACTCGACGGTTACGGCGGCATTTGCGGCACTGAAGATATATTAGGCTTCCTTCTACAAGCGTGTTAGTGGAGTCCACAGGGCGTGTAAGTATGGATGAAATGATGTTTTTGGATAAGCGCGAACAGTACATTAAAGAAAAGTTATTGATTGATCATCAAGGGCAATCCCAGATGTTCAATTATCATTTTAGAAATAATTATTAGCGTAAACATCTAAGCTTCTAGATCTCAGGATCGTTAGTTGAAGTATAACTTAGAGTCGTAGTAGCGACTTTATTTTAGCATCAAGAACTACTTTACACATTCTAATCGAATACACTAATCCTGCGGCTATAGATTTCTGGATTCTCAGACCTTTTCATTCTACATTTTCTAACTGTCACAAAGTTTGGAACAATTTTGGGATTCATAGCTTCTTTTATTAGCTTTAATTCACGGATTCAAGACTTTTCAATTTCCATTTTTGTTATAAGTATTATCGATTTTAATAATTTCATTGGGAGAACTTCTAACTTCTTATTGTAATATTCAATTAGAAATTATGGTGTTAAAATATACATTTAAATTCATTACCGGTCCTACATAGTGCTTGAATATTTAAATGCGTATCAAACTGGAGAACATCTATCAAATCAATGTAACATACTCGTACTATATTAATTATCAAGACGAAAATTTATATACAAAGGTCCAGTTTCGTGTGATACAATATTCATTAAGCATTCTTAATCAAACTAAAAAATACGATAATATCTTGATAATCTTTAATTATCCTGGGAGTAACTTGAATATTACGGAATAAATAGTTTTTAACTAAGATTCGAATAATTTGAAGAAACTATCTTCCATTTTTATGTGATTATAGTCGTGTTATTACTACTTCAAATCAAACGAGCAAATTCCTGGATTCAGTTTTCATTATTCTAATCTTGACATATCTTTAAAGTTTATGGACAAATAATATTTTATTAATCAAACTCTATTTCGTATTCAATCATAGGTTGTAAAAAACACTAATTCTTACGTTCGACCCAATTTTTCTGAGAAAAAAAAAAATTTAATAACGAATGAAAATTTAGTACAACAAACATTCATTAGATCACAAAATACGCATATTTGCTTTAAACCAGATTTTATCATGTTTTGCCAATATCGAAATCAAAGAAATCTATTAATTACGGAGGCATGCAACAAATATCAAATTTCAACGATCATTGTCAATCATACAATGATAAATCTTTCAAGAAATTGGCAATAATTGAATTTTTATAGATGGTTGTGATATTATGGTTAAATATTTCTCCCCATCTTTCTCAATTTCAATGTTGATCTTCCCATTGTTCTAATTCTATAAATTACTTTTATTATCATTACCTTTAAATTTTTGTAAGCCTTTGTTATAGATCAAGTCTTCTAACCCGTTCCTTGGAACTTTGACAGGGTTTCAGTATGTGATTATTATTTTCTTTAGTGCGCCCATAAATTTTAGTAAATTTTTATTTTATACATGTTCGAATCTTAAATCAGTTTTCTTTATAAAATATAAGTATAAAAACTATTTTGGATGAAACAAAATCTTAAATTTTATAAAGTCACGCGATTCAAAATACATTCATTCAGAGACTCATTATTCTCACAATTAATCTCATTCTTTCTCCAGTCGGTATTTCTCAAATTGAACATATTATTGACCGAAGCACTCAGTTGAAAACTAAAAATGTAGTCAGTTTGATACTATGCATTTTAGTTAATACCAAGAGAATGTACACAATTGTCAAAATTGTGAACTTAAGATTCACTTGTTTCAACCCTATGCATACTGCAAAACAGTTTTTCTTGTGCGCTCCAAAACAAAATGCCAGGACATGATTGGTGTGAATAGAATGGGTTGCAGATTTCACTCAATTATTCCAGGCATTAAAAAAACTTGAAGTAAAAACAATCACAACCACTATTAAAATTTTTCTTTTTATTGTAATTTGTTTTATCTTTTAGATATTGTTGCTTTTTTTATTGATAGAATACATTTTAGAAAACGAAAAAAACCCCATTAGCTACTTTCCATTCATTATCTTATTAAGAAATTTGTGTTCTGATAAGTAATAAAAAAAAAAAGATGACAGCTAATGATTTTGTTAATTGAGCTAGGATAAAGCTTTGATATCCATATTTTTTTTGATCTTTGATCTAGAGGTTCCTTCAAGAAACAGTAAGCTCAAAGGGTGAAAAGGTTGAATCACTCTGTTATAGATTTTGTTTTAGTTTTAAGACTATTTTTTAACGTTGCACCTAGAAACAACAGAGGGCTATTACGATGGACCTCGTAATTTTGAATTCCAATATATGACGAGAGCGACATCTGAGCTGGCACCCCCTCCTAACATCCACACCACGCCAATGGGGGAGGACTTGTACCTCCGACAGATTTAACTGACATCTAGCCGCTGCAGCGGGTCTTTGACGGCCAAGGTAACACTAGTACACTAGCTCCCACTTCCTGTATAGATTGTGCACATAAAAAAAAATCGAGTTAAGGTAATGATCTAAAATTTTTGCTTTTCAATATGTAGTAATCAAATAAGAGCATCTTGAAAAAAAGTAAATGAAAAATGTATATATATATAGTAAGAGAGAGAAATTTAAAATAATGCTATATCACAATCATGTTCTTTTCGTTATAATAACAAACTCCATAATAAAAGCAAGATCTACTTGTGATATAAATCTTTTCTTCCCATTGGGACAATTTTGGGTTGGGTAAAAAAAAATTTTAATATTTTCAGTTAATACAACCAGCCCAGAGCTGACATACACAGGCATTTGTTCTGACCAGATATCAGACTTTTAGCCAACAAAAGGGAATTTATTCTATTGACTAATTTGGCGAAACATAGATCACTTTTCAATTTTTTATCGTTTGCTTCAAATTTAACTACATTTTGCTTAAATGTATTCAATTTAATTTATCGTTTCCTTAATTTTAATATTCGGAATAGCTGTTTACTTTTCCATTTCATGACTATTTCATCGTTTTCTTTTAATTCATCATTAATTTGAGTAATTTTAATAATAATTACAAAAAAAAAAAAAAAAAAAAGTGCACCTTATGGGTGGCGAAATTCTGTTCTTTTGCAAAACTTTTTACTATCTAAAATTTATTTTTCTTGTATTAAGTCGTGCCTAAAATTTGGAATATTCTCATATTCAGCACATCAATCAATAACCTCGAGACTAACTGCGAGATGGCGCTTCGTGTAAACTCAGTCAGATCTTTCTAGAGTACTAATCTTTGCTGAAACATATCAAAATTCTTCGAAGTCTAATTCGTGCAGAAACAGCTGAGTATCGAGGTTGGAAGTAAAGTCGTTTTGTAGTTTGTTTAAAAAATGGAAAAACCAGTTTCGTGTTCGATAAAACATTGTTTTTAATGGCGTAAACACGATGCAAGTGAAACAATGGATTGAAAAATGTACCGGACCTTGTCATCAAAAGCAACGATTTTCGGTGGTTTGTTCGAGTTTAAACGTGGTCGTACTATGGAAGAAATGACGCGGAACGCTGGGTAGACACTGAAGCCGTTACACCGGAAAATGTGTGGTGGTGAAACACCGTAATGAAAGATCGTAAAGTGAAGCTCGTGAGATTCTGAGATGAAGCACAGATATCATATGGAGTGTATTTACTGAAAAGGTTTTTGAAGTGAAGTGAAAAGGTTTTTTCCAAGTGGGAGCCGCGATTGCTTTTCGATGGAACAAAAACAGCAACAGTCGATGATCCAGAAAGCTGATCTTTTTTACTCGCAACAAAAAAAGATTTTACGGGAAAAAAAAAAAAAAAATTTGGAAAAAAAAAAAAAAAAAGATTTGGAAAAGCGTTAGAACGGTGCTTATCACTAAGGTGATTAACAAAAGGTGTTATGTTGATGAATAAAAAGAATTTTCAAAAAATGTTTTTTAATGTTAGGTCTCGGGAGTTATTGATTGATGTTATACGATAAGATATTTCTCTAGCTTGTTGAGTCTTTTAAACCAGGGATTAATCGATTTTATAAAAACAGGAAATAGTAGGAACAGGTTTTTTTGAAATTAGGTGTGAAAAAAAGGAGTAAAAAAAAAAAAACTATTAGTCTTGGAGGAAAGAAATCCATTGAGTTGCTGTATGAGGGCGTGAAGAGATAACCAAAAGCCAGTTCCACCCCCTACGAGGACATAAATGACACATAGATCAATAACTCTGGTTTTCTCTAGTTTTGAAGGGGAGAGGGAAGAAATCGCGCCATGTGCAGTGAGGACTGAAGTCAAATATTTATTACCATGTGACGTCATTTTCAGAAGTTCATAATTAGCTTTCAAACATAAATATGAAATGGAAAAATTAATAATATTGTTAACCTGAGTAAAATTTTTAAAAGTAAAAAGTGCATGTTTACGGCGGTGGCAGCGCCAAGGCAGCTGTTTTACGGCGCATGGCAGATGGAAGTAGCGGTGGCACAAGCGTACGGCGGCATGGAACAAGCTGGTGATGGTGGACATACGAAAGCGGTACTTTTCTTTATTTCCGCTACGCTACGGGTGGTTTGCCAGCTGCATACGTACGTTTCGCTGTTTGCGCGGCGACAACGCATAATGAAAATAAGCGCAGTTTCCAGCGAATTTTACGGCGAAGTGCTTCGTGTATGTATAGCCATGGTACAGCGCGGCCAGGCGTTAAGCGAGCAGCAGTAGCGTTTGCTTGCAGCATGCAATGCTGGAGCCAGCTGGCGTTTGCTTTTGTGTTTTGCAGTTGCAGTACGCTTTGCTGCGCTTACGCCGCGCGGCAAAAGCAAGGGCCATACTGCGGCGGCAAGTATTAACTTGGACCAGCATAAGAAAATACAACTAAATTATTTATGAAAATAGTAAAAAATTTTGCAAAATGCTAATCAAATCTGATATATATTGGAAATTGAAAAAAGAAAAAATCACAAAGCAGATGATAAAAGTTTTACACCATCTATTTCTTCTATTATGTTTCCCAAAATTAGAAAATGAGGCAAGTTCATAAAATTTTTTTTCATTGAAATAAATATTCAAAAATAAATAAATAAGTTTTTTCTTAATATTTTCCTATTTTAATTTCATATTTGAAAAGTTATGAAATAAAAGTTACTTTTAGAATTATTATAATAAAAATAAAAGAAAAGAGAGAAAACATAATCCTCACTTATAGGCCCAGTGTATATTTTTCGACACTATCCCCAAAAAATATTGATACGTGCGAGAGATTTAGAACTTACAGCGCTGAGAGCCAGATACAGCTATGCTGCGGCAAAATAAAATATAATTGAGGATCTAGATGTTTGAAAAGTGGAAAATGATTTTAATTACTATTATTTAATTAATTTAATTTTTTGTTAAACTTGCTTCATTTTTTAATACATAGTTATAAAAAATTAGGCTTTATTCGCATGCAAAATGCGCTTGCCTTGCGCGGCTACGCGGGCGGCGAAAAGTAGCGTTTGCAGTATGGCAGCAAAGCGCGCTTTGTTTGCTGGCGCAGCCGTTTCGCCATGCCCGCGTTTAGCCACGGTACCAGCTTTGCGCGGGTACGGGCGGCGGCGTATGGTGTACGGGCGTACGGCAAAGGTATGAATATTAGAGATTTATTTTAAAAATTCTAACTACATAATACTGTCAAAATGGATGCAATCATGAATAATTTTAGTAGGAAAAAAAAAAAAAAAAAGATTAATATCAATTATGATTTAGGATAGTTAGAAGAGACTATCTCTCATCAATACTATATTTTGCCACACTGTGTCTATACTTTTTACCATAATGGTTCTTTTTTATTCAGAAATATAAAACTTGCCAGTTTTCTCAGGACTAAATTGAAAGTTTAATTAGGATTTAACACAGATATAAAAATGTGATACATATTATGCAAAAATACTTAACATAAATAAAAAATAAAATTAAATATAAAATAACAAAAACACAAGTTGCTTTTATTATTATTAAATGATTATTATACATGAAAAAATTTCTAGAAAAGGTGAAACTGTAAAATATAGTTTTAAGTATTGAATACTTAATTTTACACCTCGAAAAGCTAACAAAGATTTCCAAGTTCACTGAAGACCAAACAAACAGAATTGTACATTGATTTTGTTAAAATGTTATATTTTCCTATTTTCAGCTTTCCAAATGCTCCTATTTACAATTTAACATTAATTCACTTTCTATTATATATATAAAAACTTAACAAATCATGTTTCTGGATGAATACTGCTTTTCAACAAAACATATTAATATAATAATTTAAAACCTTTTTGAAAATCTCTTAATCAATTTTAATTGAATAAGATATTGTTCAGATGGCGAGGTGTTAATTTATAAAAGAATATAGCACCTTTTCTTTGTTAAGACTGGATGAATTGAAACATTTTGCATTATATCAACAAGACAGACGAATCGGCAATTTATTGTTTTTTTTTCCCTTTTTTATTGTAATTACTCAGAAAATAGCCAATAGTTCATAAATAGTTCTTATAATAAAATAGGAAAATTTAATAGTTTTTTACACTTAGAAATAAGTGCTTGCCACTCCACACAAGCATTACATGTCTGGTCTATTTCATCTCTATTTCCTACATCACTTAGTACCTCGTAATTTCTTGTGGTCGTTCAACTTATTCAACCTAAGTTTCATGAAGGAAAAAAAAATTCAGATTCTTCCCAAAAAAAGAAGGTAAATAAAATTATGGGGATTTTCTCAAACCGGATCTAGCGGTATTGATGTACAACTATTATAGTGCTCTCTAATTGTTGCGGCATACGGTTTACCGCGTATACAAGCAGATTTCTTTAATAATTTTAAGCAGATTTTAATAATTTTACAGATTTCTTTTAATAATTTAAGCAGATTTCTTTTAATAATTTTAAGCAGATTTCATTTCTTTCTTTTGTCTTTATGGTATTTCTGTACAAGTGTTAACTTGTTTGTTAAGATAACTATTTCTTTTAACAAAAAAATTACTTATAAACTTGATATAATGCAAGCAGAACAAAATTTCTTGATTCACTTTTTGAAACAAATTTCTTAATGGATTTATTTAATTGGCAAAACTTAACGGAAGATCTTTTACTAAAGTACATTGAATCATTTAATGTATTTAATTTAGCTGACATGAAGTTTAGTATATTAGGATTTTTGGTGAAAAGGCTGTTATCCCATGCTCGCGTGTGATTTTAAATATCGCCCGTTTAGCTATTTTTAAAATTTCGGAAACCTCCAAATACATGTGAATAAAATAATAATTAAAAAAAAAAAAAAAAAAAACTTGGAACAAGTCAGTTGTAGGACTTGTTTGGAAATCACCCATTAAGGAAAATGCAGTTTAGCACTACCATCACTTTATGAGACTTCAAAATCGCCAATTTTGACAATTTCCCCCCCCCCCCCCTACTGGGGACATAAAAGAACGACACAGATCAAATAACTCTCGTTTTCTCTAGTTTTGAAGGGGGAGATAGGGGAAGAATCGCGCGCCGATTGCAGGTGGAGAAACAAGTCGCAAATATTTATTACCATGTGACGTCATTTTCAAAGTTCATGATAGCTGTCAAAACATAAATATAAGAAAATGGAAAAAATTAATAATATTGTTAACCCTGAGTAAAATTTTTAAAAAGTAAAAGGTTAAGAAAAATGAATTATTTGAAGGAGGGAAAGAAAAAAGTCAACACATGAAATTCGTCTTTATAATTTACAAGACGGTATTAGACTTGAGTTTTTTTAGTTTATATTAACGTCGCACTAGAAGCAACACGAGGGCTATTGGCGACGGACCTCGTAATTTTGAACCACGGTCAAGTGACGAGGACGACACCTGAGCTGGCACCCCCTCTCCTCATCCACACCACGCCACGGGAGGACTTTGGGCTCCGAACAGATTTAACGTGCATCAGCCCCGGCTACACGGCGGGTCTTTAGCGGCCAAGGATCGAACCCGCGACAGAACGAAAACCGCCGGCCGCTAGTCCACGACCTTGACCACTAGGCTACCGCGGCCCCAGGTATTAGACTTGAACATATAATGTTTTACAATTAATTGAAATACGTTTATCAGTACTATTTAAATATTTGTTTCAAAATGCTTTTGTGTTGAAGGAATATTCTATTCAGTAAAGGATTTAAATGCTGATTCAATGATAACTATTCTTTGTAGTTTCTTAAAGGAACAGAAAATGTTTACCCCTCCATTTTATTCTAAATTTCTCCTCTATAAAATAATATAGGTGTGGTTTAAAAAGTATATATATATATCTTTACACAAACACATTCACACACATATATATGATTTCCTCTCCTCCTATTTCTTAGAAAAAATTATACTTTTCCTTAAATATCTAAAATAATTTTATTAGAAACATAGAAAGCATTAGAATATGTTAAAGTTGTTATGTTCACTATACAGCATCCAAATATACCTAGGAAGATGTTTAAAAAAAACTTAACATATGCCCCTTAGAAAAAAAATCTACATTAAATTAAAATTTTTAAAACTTACACTGAAGTTTTTTAAAGTCTGTGGCGAATACGGTTTAGAAAAGCTTTGAACACGTAAAAATTTGCTGTATTTATTCAATAAATAAATTTTGCAAAAAAGTTTAGATTTATGCTTGATCAGTATAGAAAAACAAGCTATTGATTGGAGTTCCACACAATTTTATTCAAACATTGTTTACCGTCTACTGAAACATAGTTGAAACTACGAAGTTAAAAAGAACATATTAATGGAAAATGAAAGATTTTATTTTATCGTTATTAGAATAGAAAATTATACAACTGAATTCAAAAAATTAGTTTTTACTTTTACTATGACAAATTCAATGTTTCTAAGCAAGGGCTTTTATTTCACCATAGCTTTTTTTTCTGGAATCTGAAGTACTTCCAAGGGCTAAAGTAGTTTATGTGTGTAAAAATATTTATTTATAAAAAAGTCAATCATACTTTAAGTTGGAAAATTGTAATTTAATATATTGTAGTTTTATTTCAAATTTAAATTTTAACCAGCTTTTACAACAAATAACCCAGGTTTTTTTTAAAAAATTAAACTTAAACTATTTGCAATCTATTAACTAGAAAATTAAAAGTAAACATTCTAAATGCATTTAAATAGTTATAAAATGGTTAAAAAATATCCTTGATTACAACAATAAAAATTGAGAAAAGGTATATACGAATCTGTAATTTGTGTGTTATTTTTTGAAAAAATGCTTTTAAAATTCCCTCACTGAATTAATCCTAAATAGCGTCATCCATGAGAAAAGTGTGTACAGATTACATTTACAGTCAAATGACGTTGATTCAAGTATTGTTAACTTGAATTCAGCATAAAGAAAATACAACTAAATTATTTATGAAAATAGTAAAAAAAATTTTGCAAAATGCTAATCAAATCTGATATATATTGAAATTGAAAAAAGAAAAAAAAAATCACAAAGCAGATGATAAAAGTTTTATACCATCTATTTCTTCTATTATACCTCAAAATTAAATGAGGCAAGTTCATAAAATTTTTTTCATTGAAATAAATATTCAAAATAAATAAGTTTTTCAATATTTTCCTATTTTAATTTCATATTTGAAAAGTTATGAAATAAAAGTTACTTTAGAATTATTATAATAAAATAAAGAAAAGAGAGAAAAACATAATCTCACTTATAGAAATTCAGTGTATATTTTTCGATACTATCCCCAAAAATATTGATACGTGAGAGATGGTGAACTTTCATGGCGCGAGAGCCAGATACAGCTATGCTGCGGCAAACAAAATATAATTATGATCTAGATGTTTGAAAAGTGGAAATGATTTAATTACTATTATTTAATTAATTTCACTTTTTGTTAAACTTGCTTCATTTTAATACATAGTTATAAAAATTAGGCTTTATTTTTTAACAAGATGCAAGCAAAATCAGCTAATTATCCTGGGTGTATTTAATTTAAATTGTTTTCCATTTGAATCAAATGCTTCTTTATTTTTATCATACTATTTATCAAAATTCTAAAAGAATATTTTAGAAAGACTAAGAAAAGAAAATATATGTATTTTCAGCAATTTTGTTCACTAAGATAAGAGAATGAAAAATGTTCGAACAATTATTTTCAAACCCTATTGCCTGAATTCAATTAGTTAAACTGAAAATTTTTTTTTATATTAGTTAAGGTTGAGTGAAATTTAATTTAAGACAAAATATTACAAATGAATAGAATAGATTCAGGGCCAAATAGTAGTCATCAAGATGAGGGTTTTGTAACTCAACAAAACAATTTTAATCAGTTTTCATAATAAACTTTTCTACTTGGATGTAAAATGTAAAGAATTTTCATTATTAGAATTATTCTTACTCAATATTGTCCTATGAAATGTTATGCATAAGTCACATTTATTTTTCACACAAATATATGCATCAAGAAATACACAACTATGTACTTGGAAAAAAAATTGGCTCATTTTCATCCTGAATCTCTTATTGATAAATATATTTTAAATATTAGAGATTTATTTTAAAATTCTAACTACATAATACTGTCAAAAATGGATGCAATCATGAATAATTTTTAAAGTTGAAAAAAAAAAAAAAAAAAGATTAATATCACTATGATTTAGGATAGTTAGAAGAGACTATCTCATCAATACTATATATTTTTGCCACACTGTGTCTATACTTTTACCATAATGGGTTCTTTTAATTCAGAAATATAAAAACTTACAGTTTTTCAGACTAAATTGAAAGTTTAATTAGGATTTAAACACAGATATAAAATGTGATACATATTATGCAAAAAATACTTAACATAAATAAAAATAAAATTAAATATAAATTAACAAAAACACAAGTTAAGCTTTTATTATTATTAAATGATTATTATACATGAAAATTTCTAGAAAAGGTGAAACTGTAAAATATAGTTTCTTAAGTATTGAATACTTAATTTCAATTGAAAAAGCTAACAAAGATTTCCAAGTTCACTGAAGACCAAACAAACAGAATTGTACATGATTTTGTTAAAATGTTATACTTTCCTATTTTCAGCTTCAAATGCTCCTATTTACAATTTAACATTAATTCACTTTCATTATATATATAAAAACTTAACAAATCATGTTTCTGATGAATATTGCCAACAAACATATTAATATAATAATTTAAACCTTTTTGAAAATTTAATCAATTCTTAATTGAATAAGATATTGTTCAGATGGCGAGGTGTTACTTTATAAAAGAATATAGTAATCTTTTCTTTTTGTTAAGACTGGATGAATTGAAACATTTTGCATTATATCAACAAGACAGACGAATCGGCAATTTGCTGTTTTTTTTCCCTTTATTGTAATTACTCAGAAAATAGCCAATAGTTCATAAATAGTTCTATAATAAAATAGGAAAATTTGATATTTTTACACTTTGTAGGAATAAGTGCTGCCACTCCACAATAGCATTACATGTCTGGTCTATTTCATTCCCATTTCCTACATCACTTAGTACCTCGTAATTTTTGGCCGTTCAACCATTCAACCTAAGTTTCATGAAGGAAAAAAAAAATCTAGATTCTTCCCAAAAAGAAGGTAAATAAAATTATGGGGATTTTCTCAAAACCGGACTAAAGGGAAGATGTACAACTATTATAGTGCTCTCTTAATTGTTTATGCTGTTGAACTTGTCCAACGATTCTGAAATCAGTTTTAATTTTATTCAAAGCTGTATCTAATGAGCTTCTGAGACGGATCGATATATCTTGAAAGTCCTCCGGGAAGAGTACTCTTTTAATTCCCTCTTGCTATTTTCTTTCAATAAGTATTGGAACTATGACATCTAAAAAGTAAATTAAATTGCTATAAAACATTATTGGTCCAGTTTAGTTGATTCATATGGTTATTTCAGGAAAGTATTTTAAATATTATGTTAATAATGTTCCCATTAACTAAACACAGATGAAATACTTCAATGATAATGCTCTTTTTTGATGATTAAACATGAAAAGATCATTAATTTTTTTATAACATCTCTTGCTTTTATATCTTGCAAAAAAAAATATTTAATTATATAAATGCAGAAACATTATTTGTGCTAGAACAGTATCTTTTCTCATGCTAATTATTCAATTCTTCAGCCAACCAATGAATTTCGCTCATTATTCAATCTGCATAAATTTTCTTGTTAAGGTTTTTTTTGCTAATCTTGGCAAGACATCAGAGTTTTATTAAAGTATTAACAGTCTTGGAAGGTAAGACGCTTCAGATTTCTTTAATAATTTTAAGCAGATTTCTTTAATAATTTTAAGCAGATTTCTT
>BMAW01087029.1:76856-113222 GCA_019974015.1 Nephila pilipes
TTAATAATTTTAAGCAGATTTCTTTAATAATTTTAAGCAGATTTCTTGTTTCTTTCTTTGCTTATGGTATTTCGTACAAGTGTTGGAACTTGTTTGTTAAGATAACTATTTCTTTTAACAAAAATTACTTATAAAACTTGATATAATGCAAGCAGAACAAAATTTCTTGATTCACTTTTGAAACAAATTTTCTTAATGGATTTATTTTAATTGGCAAAACTTCTAACGGAAGATCTTTACTAAAGTACATTGAATCATTTAATGTATTTAATTTAGCTGACATGAAGCTAGTATATTAGATTTTTGGTGAAAAGGCTGTTTATCCCATGCCTTTCGCGTGATTTTAAATATCGCCCGTTTAGCTATTTTTAAAATTTCGGAAACTCTCCAGCATTACGTGAATGAATAAAATAATAATTAAAAAAAAAAAAAAAACTTGGAACAAGCTTCAGTTGTAGGACTCTGTTTGGAAATCACCCATTGGGCGAAAATGCAGTTTAGCACCATCACTTGGCGAGACTTCAAAAATCGCCAATTTTGACAATTTTTTTTGGTAAAACTTTTAGTCTGCGAAGCGGAAAAACTGAATTTTTTCCTCCCCTATTTTTCCGGGTATTTGTCCATTATAGCGGCGCCCGCCAAACAAAAAATCGCCAAGCAGTAAGATTTATCGCCACGTTTGGTTGTAATCTCCTAAGGTTGCAGTCCTAAATCATTTTAGTTAAATATCGCTCGCCTGTTAACGTTGCCGATTTCGTCATTTTTTTTAAATATCTATTTTGTTGCCTTTGAAAATGTCGTTAACAATTTTTAATTTACCGAACAGTGAAATGGATACCATCTCTTTTTTTTTTGGAGATGCATTAAAAGTTGTTCGAATAAGAAGGGCCTCCGTGTTGGAAATTGGTTCAGGGGTTCCAGAATACCGTTCATTATTGCAATTCGATTTATTTATTGTTGGGCAGAGGAGTTGACTTCCATTAAATGATGTCGCAATCAATTGAATATGTCAAAAGGTTGCTACAGTGGATTGGAATCATTACATGAGTGAAGTGTGTTCTCTTCACCTTATTCTGAAATTTAATAAGCGTATAGGTGGACCCGATAAAATTGTGGAGATCGATGAAAGTTTATTCTTATTGCGGCAGAACAACAGGGGTCGAGTTCTTCCGCAACAGTATATTTTCGGTGGAATATGCCGGGGAGGATGTAGAGTGCTTTCTTGTTCAAATATCGAACAGAGATGCAAACACATTGCTTGGAAAAATGTTGGAACATGTACAAGAAGGTTCCACTATCTGTTCAGATTGTTGGAAGGGTTTCAAGACTGAAGAACTTGAAGATGCTGGTTTTACACATTTCACGGTGAACCATAAGTATAATTTTGTAATCTAATATGAGGTTCCGCAAAGTGGCGTAATAAGAAACAATGCGGCACGGCTCAACATCATCTGGAATCGTATCTGGCTGAATTTATGTGGAGGAAATATGTTGGGGAAAAAAAAAAAACTCTATGAAATAGTGAACGCAATTTCGGAAATATGGTCTAAATGTAGATTAATATTCTAAAAGTAATGTAAATATTTATGTTAAACATCTAAATTTTTATCACTTATTGGGATGAGATTTATCACTAAACATATAAAAGATTATGGTACTTGTCCCGTCAAATTACGATCATGCCAAGTCGTCGCCAAACTCGTGAAGCCTATCTTTTTATACAATTTACTTGGCGATATTTCTTAGTCGCTTGGCGATTAATCATCGGGAGCCTCTATAATAGACAAGTACCGTATTAAATTAAAATATTATTAAAATTTTATTTATATTTATTAGTTTGTTATTTGTTTTCCTACATTTCAATATAGCGCTCCGCTTGCTTGGCGCTTTTCACTAGCTTGGCGACATTGGCGTATTCTTAATTTGGCGGGCACCGCTTTAATAGACAAGTACCTTTTTCCGGTGTATTCTAAGAAAATTGCGCCAATATCTAATGAAATTATAATTTTTTGAAAGCATTAATGCTTGCAACATCAATCACTACTGGATTTTCATTTCTCTAAAACTCATTCATAAGCACCTTCCAAACCAAAATCTCTTTAAAGGATGACATAAACACACGCACAAAATCTTGAATAGCAGCTTCAGTATAAGGACTAGGTTCAGAAATCGCTAATTTTTCTTGGCGACAATTTTCTTCGCCAAATATAGGGTTGCAAAAAATTTCCTAACAATTCCGGATTACCGTTAAAAAGGCTTTTCCCCTCCACCCCTTCACACAACCAGTTAGAGAAAATGCAGGCATTATGTTCTCGTGTGTTGACTGGTCGGTATGTTAGGCATAATATGCAACATTAGAGCAATTTAAAATGTAAACAAAAGATCCAAAAACGTTACTTTTCGAGAAAAGACTTTCCAAAATTTATTTTGACTGATTTGTTCTAACGAAGTTTACATTTCTAAAAAATTAATCTGAAGACAGGATTTGCAGAATAATTTATAATTACGTTTAAAATTAATTCCTAATTACTTTCAAAAGTAAAAACTTATTTTGAAAATGGAACAGAAAATTTGTTACTTTAACTGTAAAAATGTATTCAGATATTTTAAAAATGTATTCAGATGATATATAATAAAATCTTGTACAGAAATATTAATTTTAACCATTTTATAGAAAAAATTTCTTATGTTTTATAAAAAATTCTACTTACAACAAATTTTGCCATAAAATTTATAAAAATTGCCATCTTTTTATTTATTTTTTTTTTGTATTAAAACTTTTTGAGTAAGATATGACTATAGTTATCACAGAATCTCTCATAAGAATTCTACTAATGAATGTAAATAATATAAGTAGTATTTTCATGTTTAAAAACCAAATATCTGATTTTAATCATACACCCAAATTTATTGCTTGAACAATAATTTCTAATACTCAGTTTTTTTTTATATTTATACTATGTTATCTTTGAATGAATTGTTGAAAGTGATCATTTCGGAACCTACCATTTCAAGTTTTAGTTGTTCTTAAGATGAAGAATTTAATTTTTTTAGTTGCGAATAGGTGAAGCCTAAAAGACAATCTCTTCTTGTCTTGCAAGGTAAAAAATAGATTGAGATTACAGTATTCCAATAAGAAATTCATTTACACCATTCGTTCATGAACATGTTAGAAAAGTTAGACAAATTAACTCCTTTTCAAACAAAGCCTTTATCTTTTTTTCAGCTTCACGTCTAGACCACAGTTTAATCTTGTTTGGCGCAGCATGGCCATATCTGGCTCTTACGCCAATAAACTTTACATTCACTCACTCATTCAAACAAAGTCGCTGACTTCTTTTGATGGGTTAAGAATATACTATATTAAAATTAACTGCTGGTAAAAAAACTAAATTTAAAGTGAAAAATATTATTTATTATGGGATTCAGATAGTTATGAACATGTAGTCTGGTTTTATTATGTATGTGATGATAAACTGAACAATTATAAAATAAATTAAAGCAAAAAATTGATTATAATATTAAAGGTGACAATTGTCACAAAAATTAATTATATTAAAAGTGACTGAATTTCAAGAACTATTAAAGTTGTTGCATTTGCATCGGCACTTAGTAGAACAATATTTAATTTCGAACTTCCTTTAAATGCTTGATGTTCAGATTCTTTGACCCGTAAAATATGATCTATGGTTTTAGACAAATAAATAACTCAAAAGAAGGATTATTCTCACTGAAATACACATAACAATAAACTTTATTCGCTCGCCTTCACAAATCCTAACTACAAATACAGCGCGCTTGCGAATCTACTCCAAATTCTATTTTAACAAGTTGAGTAGTTCGCAGCTTCTCGCGGACGCAACAAAAGTATTCCAAGAAATTAATCAGCATAATTAAAATTGGTCCAATCCAGCTCCCTAACTAATTCTAAAAATATGTTGAAGGCATCAATTTTTTTTTCTCCCCGCAAGAAGTCCTGAAGAACAATTCGGCTAAATAAAATTTGAAATCGCATTTTCTATTGTATGTAGACAAAGAAGCCTTAATATGACTTCGTACACTCTCAATGGTATTAGTGTGGCATTGCGTTTCTGAGTCTACAAAATGATTTGTGTGGTTCAGCTTCAAATGTTCATAGTCTTCATCTGCTAAACAATCATACAATTTCCAAGAATCTGAATAGATAGGGGTTCTGGTCTTAATCCACTCTTTGATAAG
Source organism: Nephila pilipes (assembly GCA_019974015.1). Classification (NCBI taxonomy): domain Eukaryota; kingdom Metazoa; phylum Arthropoda; class Arachnida; order Araneae; family Nephilidae; genus Nephila; species Nephila pilipes. The sequence continues at coordinate 81,075 of BMAW01087029.1, forward strand.
ACTCAAGAGTTTCTTTTGTTCTATCATGAATAAGATATGATTTCCCTAGACCTCTTTCTACATCTCCAAATACCACTGACCTACACCTCCCATTGTCTCGGCTGTTTTGTCAATATAATCCACTATAAATTTCATTTATAAACTGTCTCCAGCCATCATACTAGATGAGAATGAATATTCAGATATAATATCGATTATTGCATATTTCTTAATGAGATAGGTAAAAAAAAAATATCTCGCCTATTGTTAATTTACTAGAGCTGAACCAAGATCCAAACCTAATAGATTTCTATGAACCATACTCTTTCTTATTTATCCTATTTCTACATGTCCAAACAATGAGAAAAAGTGGTAATGCCAAGTCCTGAATGGAGAGATCTGCACTGAAAATGGTATCTTTACAGAACAAAGTCTCAACAATAAAGAAGGATAAAATAAATAAGAAATTTATAAGTCCCAACTGGGTACAACAACAGTGCTTTTTTTGACTGGAGCAATTTAATTGGAGAAACTTCTATTAAAAAGCTGCCATTTTTTTTCTCCACCGGAGACTGAAAAGGAAGAAGTGTTTTGACCGAAAAAATCCTATTATTGGCGACCTATTGTTCGAAAAATTCTCGCCAAATCCATAACTCCTTATATCGAAACCTAACCGAAAAAACTGATTTTCTCTGTGGATCTGATAAATGCTTTTAAAACTTCATAATCATTTTCACAAGTGTGAATTCATTTGTTTCCACTAGTGATACAAATAGATATAAGGCCTATTACTACTTTTATGTCACTATCTTGCCAATAAACCTATTGCATATTCCAATAAAATTTATCCATCTGGTGATTAAACCACATCAAAATGAGTTTGTAAAAATGTTCACTAGTACTCTAAAGAATGAAAAACTCGATAGGAGTTTAGAATGATTATGAATTTTAATAATTACTCTAGCTTCATGTTTTGTCTATCTATATAAGATAAAATAAATGAACTTAATGAAATTCACAATTAAATTAGAAATTGCATATAATTTATTAAAAGAAACTTCTCAGAAACTTGGAAAAAAAAGTACTTAATCTATGTTTTATTATAAATATTGCCTTAAAATAGTATTTCCACAGAGAATGAAAGAATATGAAAAAGTTTTACTAACCTATTTTGTGAATGGACCTGTGACTGGGAAAGACAGAATAGTCCCACTGTAGCCCATATATGTTGTAAGAAGTGACTCAAATGGGTACCCTGCATCTGGGAGGTATAGCCAGTCACCCTGCCCCTAGGGGATTATATCTGGGGATCTCGGGGACTTGCCTTCTTTAGGTAAGTAAGGGTATCATGATCCCAAGGCACCCTAGTGATCTTTTTCTTTCCCATGGGATTTGCTGTCTTTGGTAAATACGGGTGACACACCCCTGGATCTAGCAATCCTCTATTTTTGACCCTCCTTCTTGCCAACCAATTTTTCTCCCCCCCCCCCCCAATTTCTTCATGTCTAGCCTGCAGTTAAATCTTGTTTGACATAGCCATATCTAGCCCTTGCATCAATAAATTTTACATTCACTATCTCACACTGGCTCTTGTGCCTATAAACTTTACATTTACTCGCTAACTCCCTATGGGTGGACCTCAGAAATGTTTCGTAAACTTAATCATTAGCATTTTCACGAATTTGGATGCATCTGTTTCCACAAATACTCTGTTTCTAGCTATTATTAAACACATTAAACAAATATCTTCCTTAAAAATTACCTTTCTTAAGTCGATAACATTTATATAAGAAATTACCTAAAATATTTGGGGGGGGGGGGAGAATTCTCATTGAATTACGATACCAATGTTATTTTCTTAACTGGAACCTAAAAGAGAAAAAAAACCACTTTTGATTGCCTCCTCCCCCTCAAAAAAACCCTTATGAAATCTGAGTATATGCTATTGTGCTCAAATTGATGACGAACACTTAATTGGTAATAGAGAACTAAAAATTTTAGGGTTGTCAGGTATAACAATCATGCCTAAACAGAAGAACGAGGGTTGCTGCATTTAGCAATTTATTCAAACAAATATATATGCCATCACTGATAGAGGATAAACTGCATTCCAAATATTTTAGGTTTTAATTTACTTATTAAATTAAATCTCTCATAACAGACATGTCCTAATAGTTGATGCTTCTCATCCTTATGTATTTTTTGAAAAGTAATAAATCTTCTGAAATTACATACTCTTGTGGTAAAATTAAAAAACCTTCTGATAAAGATATTTGATTTAAAGTATGTTTTTTAAATATGTTGACTTGCATTCTTTTTAAAGCAACAAATAAAAAGGTTCAAGAGCAATAAAATAAACGATATATATAAAATTACGAGCATAAAAGCAATTTAGCTTTTATACTCGTCGTCCATTTATTAAATAAGGGTAAATGTGAATCAATAAAAAAAAATATGCCATTTCAAGTTCAGAATCGGAAAATTTGCATATTCAAAGCATTTTTCCTGTATTGTAATAGTTGTACATTATAAAAGACAATCGGTTTTTATTTGAAGTTTGTTGTAAAAATTAATTTCTCGCTTGCCAATACTAAAATTTTATGTTCAAACCGGCGGAAGGCGCGTCACAAAATGTTACCAAAGCTGGCGCATGGGGTGTCATATACTGCAATATTTAAAATATGATAAAAATAGTGTTTACTTTTAAAGCTGTTTTCTTATTAAAATATGTGAATAAAACTTGAATTACAAAAAAGTAATTTCAAAAATAAAGTTATGGAGCATTGAAATTAAGATAAATGAAAATAATTACAAAATAAACATCATACACGTACTTTTTATGGGATTTCTAATATACAATGCTTATGTTATCTGTTTACACTTTGAACAAAATATATTCATGTATTCTTAGCACTTATAATTTTTGCATTTTGAACATCATATTCATGTTTTTCTGTCCTTGGCTCAAGGGCATTCATCACATCTTTTATATTTAGTTGTTTCGAATTTCATAGATTTGTTTGAACTATTCGTGGAAACTTCTGCTCTTCTTTTGCAAGCAGCACATAAACTTCTTGGTAAAGTATTATCTCTGATCGTGGTTCAATATGCTTTCTTATTATTTGTAATGCTAAGTCCTCCAAAAACAGATGTCTGCTTCTATATCTGGTTGGTGTGTTAGAAGTTGAAAGTAATGTAATTCGAGCATTTATTGCAGATACTTTCAGTGCAGAAAAGAAAATTATTATTGACCTCCTCCTTGTTATTCTGGCAGTTGAATAACTTGCTGCCATTTCATCTACAATACCCACTGCTCCCTTATTCATATTATAAAAGATATAATTTCTGACATTTTCTTTTCTCTAGTAGTATCATCTATAGCATCATGGAATGTTGAAAACAGAAGAACAGTTTTTCTTTTTTTAGGAATATAAGAAATTAATGTCTTATCTTTTTTGAAACCAAATAGTGTAGAAAATATTTCCCTTCCTTTAGAAGTAACAAAAGCTGGAGGAATTTCCCTTTTGTTTTCCAATATTGTTCCTACTATTTTAAGCTTTTCTTTTAGAAGATCCACAGCTAGAGGGTAACTCGCATTCCAGTTATCTGCAGTAAGATTCCTTCCAGATTTATATTATGGTTGGATTAGTCTTTTCACAATATCAGATGGACTGTTATAAACCTTGAAAGGACCATCCGGATGGTATAAGTATAAAAGGTTATAGAAGTATAAAGATTTTTGAGTCTACTAGTGCAAAAATCTTGATTCTATACTTTGCTGGTTTGTTCGGCATATACTGCTGGAACCCACATCGCCCCTGAAAGGGTTAGTTTCTTGTCATTGGTGACATACTTGCCTAAGCTATAGGAGTTTCTGCAATTTGAAATAAATTTATCAGAGAAATCTCTGATCGTGGCTATCTTATACAAGCTTTTTCTCTGTGGCCTGTCTAGTAATTTATTGAAACGCATGCAACGTAAAAGAAAATAAAAATCGCTTATAGAACATAGCTGTATGAAAGATTTCAATGCCTGTACCATCAGTAGCCCAAAAGTCCTTTACATTTAGGTGCAATGACTTGTGAAGGCCACATAAATATAAAAGTTCTATAACTGCTTTCATCTCGACTGTGTTGTAGGTTTTGAATCTCTTTCACATTTATGATGTAAAGCTATCTTGGAAATATATAAATTCATACTTTCTACAATAATTGATAATGTATTATCAATAAGAATATTCCAACCACTAAACGTATCAGTAACATTTCTGTCTTCTCTTACAGGTCCTAGAACATGAGTCGTAATATTATGTAAACCAACTCTAACATTTTGTCTAAAATTCTTTTTTCCATTCCTATTTTCCACCTTTTCCAACAAAACCCTCAGAATTATCATCTTTAGAATCATCTTGATCTAATTTATCATCTTCTGTATCTGTGTTATGTTTGCTAAATATTTCATTATCTGTAACATCCTCAATTTCTGAAATACAATATTCTTTACTTTCAACTGTTGCTAATAAATCTCGCAGCCATTGCATCTCCAATTCCTAGGGACTCATTCTTTTTGCCATAATGCACTTAGAAATCTTTAAACATATAATTTCAAACAATTTAAAGTTTATAAATTGCTAGTGAGTAGAAATATTCAGTGTTGCATTTTAGAAATAAATTTCTCAAATATTCCTTCAGAAAAACAATTACGCAGACGGTCACGTGGGGTATGTCGCACTCCAGTTGCAACAAAAAACCAATACATCTTTTTCTGGAACATGTGTGCAGTGGAAATCCAGTTCTGAAGGTCAAACACTACTAGAAACTCAGCTACTGAATGCAGTAAAGAATTTCAGTTTCGCAAGTTGTGAATATTAAATTTTTTTTTTGTAGGGGTGGGGTATAATACACCTCGCGTACTTTTCCACAGGTTAAAGTGTGTAGGTTTGGAGTATTTCATAAATACATGATATGCATTGGATCTGGTATCGGGGGCCATTTTTAACATCCCTGGCTCCCTAGGCACTTCAAATTGTTACATTTGCCTCCAATTATTTCCAGAGCACCCCTTCCTTCAGTTCTTAACTTGCCAGTTTATGCTTCGAGAGGGATTTTCTCTTAACTGTCTTGCTCCTTTTCCTTTCTTTGTTTTTGCTCTTTGGAGAGTCTTTCCATTATCCACCACCTATGGACCGGCTGTGTCTCGGACCGGCAGCCGTAAGGACAGTGGCATGGTTTGGCCACTTTAGTTCATTTCATGCCTTATGTCATCTTGGACCACCCTTTTGTAAATTAGTACAATAAATTAATGAAATTGTTTGCAATTACAATATAGAGTATACATAATTGTATTAAATGTTTTTAACTTGCTAATTATCATCTTCATCGATTATTGCTTTATTATCTTTTACTTTTATACATCTTTATTCTTTGTTGAGTCACTTGTACAACAAAGGTTTTCTTCGAGCTTTGATCATTGCAAAATCATTAATGACATAATTGTAATCAATTTCCATTGTAATATCATTTTGAGTGCATAGGAACATCAAACTGTTCAGCTTTTGTTATTTTTTCCACCTTCATATATATTTTGAAATGTTGACACTCTTGCATAAACTGTTCTTCATCGATTTCTTTGGGGTAGCTTTAAGCCAAGTATTTCACCTGTTTTGTCATATCTTGTTCCTTTTCATGAAGATTTCTGAATATCTGGAATCTTGTATTAAGAGCTTCCTTGTAATCCCTTCTTTTGTTTAATTGTGTTACAAGATTGTTGATAATTGGTAAGAAAACTCCAGCTCGAAATCTCTCTTGGAGTAATTCTCTCAACCTGGGTCTCATTCCTCATCTGAAAAAAATTTCTTTTTTCTGATTTTTCTTACAGCTGGGTTCTGGCACATTAGGTAGTTGCAATGCTCTTGCCTCATAATGATCAAAGTTGGATCTATCTCGGATAAAAACAACTATAACATTTGTTACTCCTTAGTAGTGCTAAGGGCATCGATCTCTTCTTTCTGTATTATCTCACTGGATTTGCCCACCTTTTATAAGATTTCATCCCAAATCACAGTTAACAAAGTAGTCTGAAAACGTTCTAATATTTTGTGGATTCCTTCACTTGTGACTTGCATGTCAGGTGTCCGAGTATTGTCTTCAATTAAATCTTCAAGGGCATTCTTGATTTCATTACAACTTGTAACTTAAGCTCCGAGTACATCTGCTCTTACAGACCATCTAGTTTCACTCAACAATTTCGTCATAAAAGCTCTATGTTCAGTTTTCAATTTTTGTTCATTGCTTCTTTGCATATCATCTTTCAACGCATTCCAACTATGAGTAAATTATGAAAAAAAAAAAAAAAAAAAAACTGTCAAGTTCTAATACGAAAGAAAATACAATAACTTCAGTACAGGCTTTATCCACATCAAAACAAGCAGCTCGGCTTAAGAAATGGGGCTGCACATGGCACAAACTCAGCAAGGTCATTTGTTCACGTATTCTCGACTGAAGACCTGTATACATTCCCGACATGTTTGAAGCATTGTCGTAACTTTGGCCCCCACAGTTTTTTAAAATCTAGTTCAAGTTCTTCAAGCAAGCTTAAAGCTTCTACTTCCATACCTTGAGCTTTATGAGATACACCGGATGGCACTCGTACAAGGTCTTCATCGGCGCAGGCTTTGCTGACTGAAACGTATCAAAGTGCTACAGCCAACTGATCAGTGTGTGAAGGGTCAGGTGTAGAGTCAATAATGAGTGAAAAGTAGCATGCAAGTCTGATCTCTTATAAGATTTCTTGCATGACTCTTTTCCTAATTACGTCTACGAACTTGCTACAAATGTTGGGTGACTGATAAGATGTACAGACTGATAAGATCCCTTTACCTCTGTTGCCATATTTTTTTCCAAGTGTTGGGCAAGAAATGGATCAAATTCACTTATGATTTCAAGGTATCCTAAGAAAAGCCCATTTGATATAGATCCCATCTTTTGGTTGTCGCCACTGAATGGAAGGCTTCTTGTTGACAAAATTTTGCAACAGAGACAATTCTAGTTAGATCTCGCCAATATTTCACCTCTTTGTCATATTGACTTTGGGCTGTATTCTGGACTGAGGTGGTCCTTTTTCTTAACATAAAAGTCAACACATTTGCCCTCTGGTCGTCTGACCTCTCATGCTGCGAAGCAAGCACGAAAGAGTACTTCCAATCATTACAGCCAGTTGCTAAAACTCTTCGTTTTCCCTCATCCTGGAAGAGAAGGCAATAGAAACATAATATGTGGCCTTTCAATTTGGAGAAGGCCGCAGTAGCCTAGTGGTTATGGTTTCGGATTCGTAGCAGGCAGTTTTCGTTCTGTCGCGGGTTGGATCCTTGGCCGCTAAAGACCTGCCGTGTAGCTGGGGCTGATGCCCGTTAAATCTGTTGGGGCCCAAAGTCCTCCCATTGGTGTGGTGAGGAAGTTAGGAACGGGGGGTTGCCAGCTTGAGTGTTGTCCTCGTCACTTGACCGAGGTTCAAAATTACAAGGTCCATCGCCAATAGCCCTCGCGTTGCTTCTAGTGTGATGTTGATAAAAAATTAAACTAAAACTTCGATTTTGAGTAGAGGAGCCATTCCCTCTTATACTTTTTCTGCTCTATTTTTTTTTTTTTACCTGTGTGGTGACTGGGAATGACAGAATAATCCCACTGTAGCTCGTGTGTGATGTAAGAGGCGACTAAAATGGGCACCCTGCCCTTGGGGATTATATCAAGGGACTTGTCTTCTTTAGGTAAGTATGGGCATCATGACCCCGAAGTACCCTAGTGATCCTTTTCTTTCCCATGGGGTTTACTGCCTTTCGTAGACACGGGTGACACACCTCCAGGTTACCTTAGCGATCCTTCTCTATTTTCGACCCTCCTTGTCAACCAATTTTTGTCTTTTTTTTCAATTTCTTCTCGCCTTGACCACAGTTAATTCTTGTTTGACGCAGCATAGCCATATCTGACTTCTTGCACCAATAAACTTTACATTCACTCGCTCACTGACTGCTCAGTTGCTCGCAGAAAAGCAATTTTGTTGAAGGTTTGCATTTAATTTTGATGCTTTCATAATAATGTTCAGAATTAAAAAAATCTGTTTCCAAGTCTAGATTTAAATTTGAGTTAAGTATTTTGTGTACCTGTACATTGTTTTTTATATTCCATGTACCCAAGTCCTCCAGGAAGAAGCTATTATCAAGAAGTGTATAATTGTTAGAAGCTTAGTAGTGTCAGAGTTGGTGGCAGAGTGAATCTTGTATGTTGATGGTTGTCCTTTATTATTGATTTCATTCCAGGTTTCACTTCCACCGGATGAATAAGTTTGGGAATGTGAGGGGTCCAGTTTCAGTAGATTTGAAATAATAAAGCTTGTTATTTTAGGTTCTTTTAAAAATTTTTTTAATCTTTTTGCTGATTTTCACCTGCTTTTTTGCAGAGCTCTGCTCCATTCAGTTTTTTCTTAACACTTGTTTTGTTTTTGAAATTATAATATAGTATATGAGACCACTGTATGCATTAGGATACTATTTATTAAAGTAGCATAGTTTATGTGATGCTTCACATACTGCATTGGAATGGCATCCTTTTACAAGTTTACCTAATATCAATAAGGTTTTAGTTCATGTAGCACCATCTATTAAGTAGACTAAAAACTTAATATCTAACATCCCCCCTCCTTTTTTTTTGTTCAAAACATTGAGTTCAATGAATACAATTACTTATTAACTCAATTCAATACAACCAATTGTTAAGGACAACAAAAAATTATCTGAACTGTTTTACAAAGTTATAGTTTTAATTTAAAATTTTTTTAGTTAAATTTAACTTTGAGATTAACTATTAATTTAAAATATGTTTGTCAGAGTTCTTTCAACTGTCTCTATAGCGAACAGGCTTCACAATATTTCTCGAAGATTTTCGTACCACTGGATTGCTTTGCTCACTATAGTTTTCAATTGGAACATGCAATCGTTGGTTAATATTGCTTCTGTTTGTTTTAGGTGATGCATTTATTTGACTGTCTGCATAATCGTTTGGAATTCTAGAAATTTCAGTAGCATCACTGTTATAGAGATCTTCTACAGTTCTTGATCAATGCAGATTATCATTCTCAGTGTAGTCTTGTCGAATGTGAAATCTGTTTCTCCTGAAAACACCTCCATCCTCTTCTTTTATTATATATGAGCAAGGTTGAGGACCTACTTGAATTATAGTTCCTTGCTTCCAAGGCTCTTTCAATTTATGTTTAAACCTTATTTAGCATTTTGATGTAGCACAGGCAACACCGTTGCATGCTTGTTAGCATATTTGTTTTGAATGATCTGCCTTTTCCTCAAAGGGTCTCTTGCTCTTTCAACTTCAAATGTAGGTTTTAATTGGCCTGGATGTGATGGCAGGAAAGTTCTTAGCTTTCTTCCCATTAATAGTTCAGCTGGTGATGGCATGTCCTTTGCTGGTTGTATCCTGTAGTCAAGCAATACTACGTACAAATCTTTTCCCTCTTCTGCAGCTTTAGTAAGAGAATTTACTGTTTGCACTGCTCTCTCTATTTCTCCATTTGCTCCAGGAAAATGAGGGGGTGTAACATGTTTAATACCCCATTTTCGGAAGAAATTCATCATCAAATTTGAGTTAAAGGGGGGTCCACCTTCACTCACAAGGTCTTCTGGTATTCCATGTGTTGCATAAATGGATTTCATGACTGTAATGACAGATTGTGCTGTTGTACTGTTAAGTGGTTACAGTTCAACATACTTGGATAAATAATCTGTCATTAGCAGATGTTGTTTGCCTTTTAAACAAAAGAAATCATGTGCAACTTCTTGCCAATGTTTGCCTGGAATTTCCGGATTGATAAGAATTTCTTTCTGGTTTTCTCTTTGATATTTCTGGCAGATTTTGCATTTGAACACATATTCCTAAACATCTCTATTTAAATTAGGCCAATGAAAATATTCCCTGGCTCTTATTTTTGGAAACTACACCCTTGTGTGACATATGCAATAGTTTCAATATTTCTTTTCTATATATTACTGGTACCATTCCTTCTTTTGTGGAATATAATTCTTCTTTGCAATTCCAATAAGGTTGTGCAGCTATTTTGGTTTTCTTTTTCTTTGGCCAACCATTATTAATGTGAAGTAACACATCTTGCATTTCAGATCACCTGTTGTCATTTTTGCTATTTCCTCCCACTTAGTTGATGAAGCTTGTGTTAACAGATTTATTCTCACAGTTTCCTCCTGGCCTAGAACTTCATCAAAATTATCTGTGGTTGATTGTGCTCTTGATAGGCATCTGTTATAACTAGGTTCTTTCCTGGAACATATTCCAACTGAATATTATATTTATTGAGTCGAAGTAACATACGCTGAAGATGAGGAGATATTGTATCGTATGGTTTCTTACTAAGGTCCAGTATTGGGTTGTAATCTGTCTGAACTGTGATAATCCTTCCATAAGTATAATAGTTGAAATGCTCCAACCCATATATCACAGCCATTAGCTCCTTTTCAATTTGAGCATAACGTTGTTTGCGTTAATGATACAGATCTGTAGGCTACTGGCTAACCTTGAAGAAGCACAGCTCCAAGTCCATTTGTACTAGCGTCAAGAGAAACGGTTACTGCCTTGATTTTATCAAAATATTTCAAACAGGGAGATTTCATTATGGCTTGTTTTATAAGCTCAAAATCCCTCTCTGTGTTTGTATCCCAGATCCACACAGAATCTTTTTAGAAGCTGCCTTAGATTATATGTTAAATTTGATAGGTGTGGTGTAAATTTTGCTAGATATGTTACCATACCAAGAAATCTTTGCAAATCTTCTTTGCAGTTTGGTGATGCAAACTCTTCAATGGCTCTAATTTTCTTGGGATCTGGTTTAATTCCTTCATCTGACAAAACATGACCCGGATAGTTAACTGAAGTTTGTGATAGCTGCGTTTTCAATACGTTAAATTTTAAATTGGCCTTTCTTGCTTTCAAGAGTGTTCAAGGTAATAATCTGCAGTGCTCTTCCACAGTAGAGGAACCCAGTGTAATATCAACAAAGTAAGGATTTATATCTTCATCATCTTCATAAGTTTCATCCATTGCCTTTTGAAATTCTTCAGGAGCAGAGTTAAGGCCAAATGGCAATACTAAAAATCTGTACGACATCCAAGGTGTACAAAATGTGGTTAGATATGAAGATTCTTCATAAAATGGTAACTGCCAAAAACCATTTTTTGCATCTAGAATAGTAAACACTTTATCACCTTGCAGCTTTGTAACGAGTGCATCTACAGTAGGGATTGGGTAATGAGGTCTTTTGAACAGCTTCATTCAGTGGCCTGGGATCAAGACAAATCCTCAATTTCTTAGGTGAGTCAATTAAAACCATGTTACTCGCCCACTCAGTTGGCTCTTCAACTTTGCTTATTATGCCTGCTTCTACCATATTATTTAGTTCTTCTTTAACTTTGTTATGTAGCAAGAGGCACTTTACGAGGGGCTGTTACATGAGCAGCAGAGTTTTCTTTTAATTTAATTTTTACAATTCTTTTAAGTCTTCCTGTACCAGTAAAAACATCAGTAAATTCTTTCAAAATTAATTCTAGTGTTTAAATAGGGTTTTTATAGATCATATTCATTCTCTGAATCAGCCCTAATTCTCAACAGGCTTCAAGGCCTAAAATTGGGCATGAATTTAAACTTGTTACTAAAAATTTAAGTTTTTCCATATTTTTTAGTTTGACAGTTGAGGTAGCACTCACCTAGAATTGGAACTCTGTTATCACTGTTGTCAAGCACAGCAGTTTTGCAATTTCTTACTGCTGGTTTTTCTTATTTTAAGAGTTCTGACTTGGGAATTACATTCACTTGAGATCCAGTATCCAGTTTAAACATAACAGCATTTTTATTTATTAAAATTTTTTCATACCACACACAGTTGGTTTCTTTCATGTTCAGTTCATTTACTGACTTCAGTTTCCAAATGTAAATAGTCTCTGAATTCTTAGTTTACTTCAATAGCATTCACTCTTCGAGCAGCTTCGTTTTTCTGTTTATTTCTTTGAGTTCTGCAAATTTTTGCCCAGTGATTTCTTCCATCACAATTTCGACATTTTGTACCATATATGGACATTTCTTCTCGTGAATTTTTCCTCATTGCTTGCAATTAACCTCATTTTTTTTGATTATTCTTGTATTGATTCCGATAATTTTTAAAATTCTTTAAAGCATTCACTGAAAGTTTTTCATTCATAACTGATGCTTGTACCTTACTGTTCTCAGCGGTTTTGCATTCACTAACAACTTCCTGTAGTGTTTTGGCCTTTTTACTGGTTTCTCTGATCAATCTTTCCTGAAGTGCTTTATCTACTAGTCCTTAGAATTATTTTATCATGTAGCATGTGGTTCTGCGACTCGCCATAATTGCATTCAACAACAGCATTATGAAGCCTAGAATAATAGTCCGGAAATTTTTCTCCTTGTTCCTGTTTTATTTCCAAGAACTTAAAAGGAGCAGAAATTTTGTTTTAATAGTCCGGAAAATATTTATCAAATTCCTGAAGCACTTGTTGCAGAGTCATGCCCTCACAACCATCATTAGGCTTAAAGCAAAAGCTCGTAGCTGTTTTTTTCAATTCTTCTCTGCGTAAATGATGGAATAGTGTAGTTTTTGTTTTCTCTGACGCTTCACTGTATCGAAGGGCTTCCAAATAATCTTCAAAATCTTCTTTCCAATGCCTCCAGGATTCCGATGGATTCCTTCCCGCTTCAAATGCTGCAATCGTTGGCAAATTGTTTGCCATCTTTAGAACTATTTTCTTACAGTCTCTAAATTTGTAAATTAAATGTATTCTGAAGAAAATGCATGGATTTTTTCATCGGTCTGATACCTTATATTATAGTATACAAGACCACTGTATGCATTAGCATAACTATATATTAAAGCAGCATAGGTTGCGTGATGCTTCACGTACTACATCCGAATGGCGTCCTTTGACAAGTTTACCTAATATCAATAAGGTTTTAGTACATGGGGCACCATCTGTTGAATAGACTAATAACTAATATCTAACATAAATGTACTGTAATGTCTGTAATCATAGTCATAAAATTAAAAATAAGTGTTGGTAAACTGAAATTCGTTTACAGTGTGTGTCGGCAAAACAGTGAAATCCAATTTCTTTTTAGTTACTATTATTTATGATTTTACTTTACAATTCCTAGTAAAAACGCACTTGCAAAACTGTTCACATGCACTTAATACAAATACAGTAGGCTTTAGATTATAAAAAATCTATTCACAAAACTGTTCACATGCATCTAATTCAAATACACAATATGACTGTATGCTTTAGATTAGATGAAAACTACTCGCTAAAATGACATGCACTCAATCCTAATACAGTAAAAACTACTTGCAAAACTGTTAACACATACTTAATCCAAATTTCATAGTATGCCAGTTCACTTTAGAACTGGTGAACTACATCTAACTAACACAACAGTCAGTGACAAGGTTAAATTTGCAGCTTGCCACTAAGTAAACGAATGTACCTGAGAAACAACAAGCAGTCATTGACTCAGGCTAGGAGTTTTCCAACGTGTGGGTGGGAGGGAGAGCCAAGTATTGATCAATCAGCTGTTATAGGGTGACTGGAGGGGGAAAGGTATACTGTATCAGTGTCTGAGCTTGCAAATAATACCATTGACTCATAATAATTCTTTGCACTGACTCTTTCGCTTTGCATGCGCGCACACAAACACAACGCACACATGACTTGCTTGGCAGTGGTATGTTTGGTGTAATTTTAATGTTTCTCTCTCTTTTTTTTTTTTTTTTTTGACGTACCAATTTTTTGCTCCCTTGGCACATGACTAAGCAGAAAAGTGGCCCTGTCTGGTATATGTAATATCTTGTCACAACTTGCCTCATCTACAGAGAGGAATTGAACAAGGAGACTAAAGAAGACATCTTGATAGAAAGATGGAATACTTTTATGTCCTATTTACCAATGTTAAAAACACATATTACAGAGGTGTGATTACTTTGTCTAAGATACACTAGTGTTGGAAAGATGAATAGTTAATTGTTCTCTTCAAAGATGAAAAGAAATTATTTATAGATGGTTTTACCTACTATTGACATGACTTCTAATGTAAACCTCATTCTCTCTTTACCTTGTAGGAAGGAGGTAGTTTTGTCATAGAGTCAGGTGCATTCTGTTTCAAAGGCACAACTGATATGTTTCTTACAAGATCATTATTGTTCAGAATATCATGGTGCATTTCAGATTTATTTGCTTCCATTTGCAAAAACTCTTGAAGGGAATTACTGGATATTTTAGAAGTATAGATCAAAGAATTGACCATCAATTAAAACTTCATTTGTACAAAATCAAATGACCTTTCTGAATTGGATATCTATTAGCTTGGATCTTACCTCTGTGGAAAATCATTGGGCAAAAGCACAAGATGTGTTTTTCCATGCCTGCCAGTTTTCAATCCTATTGGAGATAAAATAGCAAATAGACCACAGTTGGTTCTCTTTTAAACATGATTTACTGCAAACCTTTGTATAAAGCATGCCTGATTAGATTTTGAAATTAATTAGAAACAATTGTTTCAATATTTGAACTATTGATTAGATATTGAAATTAATTAGAAACAATGGTTTCAATATTTGAACTATAATGGATAAACTTATTTCTCCATATATTTTTGGGATATTGAATTTATTTTAATTTCTCCACCAAAAATTGTTAACTTTATATGATGTATCAATACTGTTTTTAAATCATTGTGGTTTTCTACAATATTTTTCTTCAGTTCATTAACTTTTAACTAAGCATTTATGCAATTCAGAAAAAGCTACTTGTTCATATATTTATGAAACAAGCTGCATGATAATAAAAAAAAAAAAATCTAGGTTGTACCATTAATGAAACACTTTATGCATATTACATGGAAATGAATTATGAAAAATTAAATGCTTGTAATTGAGAATCATAAAAATGTTTATTTGTGGTTGAGAATGCATAAGTTTATGAGATGTATACAATAATTAATATGAGAAACCTAGTCCTGCTTATGAAATTAATTATAGTTTCTATTTGAAAAAATAAAATGCTTGCAATTTTTTTGGTGTGTTCATTAAACTACTCAATAAATCCTTTTTAATTTCTTATCCTTTCAATTCTTTAAAAAAAATTTATTGAAAATACTTAAGTTCTTTTTTCAATGATGGTTTTTTTTTCCATATACCTAAAATATTGATTAAAACAGGGATCAACTATCTTATTTTAACTATATCTGGAATAAATTTTTAGGAACTATCAAGGGTACTTAGTTTAATCTGTGAAAAAAAAGAATCAAATTATTACTTTTTAAAACACTATGTAGTAGTGAAATCCCTTGAAACCTAAAGTTATTTTGTTGCAAAGTTGTGCTTGAGCTCCAAATTATTTGAGTTTGACGACCTTTTAAAATAAAAATTTTTGACTGATGCACTCAAATCATCATGATTTCAATCAAAATTTTGATTAATCATGCAAAATTTGATTGAAATCAAATTTTGCAAACTTGTATTTTTAAAATGATTTTCACAACAAATACACAATATTACTGGTAAAATATTAACAAAATTTAATTGAATAAAATCAGAATTGTAGAAACTTGTATTTACCTTACAAAGGAATAATGACACTCAATGGAGTTTGAAAAACAGCATAGATCATTGCTTTTGGAAAGTGGGTCATCTTCCATGATAATGTTATGTAACTGCATTTTTTACAGTTTTAGTATATATTGTACACTTCCCTCCCTTTTTTATGCATCCCCTGTGGTGACCGGGAAGGACAGAATAATCCCACTGTAGCTCGTGTATGTCGTAAGGGGCGACTAAAATGGCTATCCAGTGTCTGGGGGTATAGCCGTGCACCCTGCCCCTAGGGATTATATCAGGGGACCTCGGGGACTTGCCTTCCTTGGGTAAGTTCGGGCATCACGACTCAGAGGTATCCGAGTGATCTTTTACTTTCCCATGGGGTTTACTTTGATAAAAACACGTGTGACCCCCCCGGGATACCCTAGCGATCCTTCTCTATTTTCGACCCTCCTTCTTGTTAACCAATTAGTTTTTGATTTTTTTATGTCTAGACCACAGTTAAATCTTGTATTGTGCAGCATGGCTACATCTGGCTCTTGCAATAATAAACTTTATGTTCACTCGCCCTTTTTTATGCTGTTTGTAAAGATATCACTCATATAGGGTTTATGGTAATTAGTTTGGATGTCTAGTGAAAAAAGGCTCTTTTCAAAACAGGTCTCTGACTAGGTAATCTTTTTAAAATTGTTTGTAATTAATGTTAATGTACATCATACACCTCTGCCTTTTAACAAGAATTTTTTAGGGTTAAATTTTTCATGATTGTCAAAATTTTTACTGTGACTTCTTTCTCTCCAGAGATGTTTCAACACCTGCTGATTAAGGTCTTGCAACCTGCCATTCACAAATCCATTTTTACTCCTTTGGTCTGCCCCTTCTAGACCTTTAATCCCAAATCCCCAGATGCAGATTTGCACTGGCATTCAAGCTTTGAAGTAGCTTTTTATTGCTGGGACAAAATTTCATTTAATTTTTTATTCAGGTTCGAAGTTTTAATTCTCATGTGTTTGGATTCCAAAATATATTTATAACTATTTTTGAAAATGTGTATATTTATGCACAATTAAATTTACTCAAAATGTATACCAATTGAAAATCAAAAGTATAACCGCATAAAAAAAGAAATGGAAATGATACAGTTAATTAACTAAAAATGTAAAATTTTAAAGTCTATACTACCAATGCGAATCTATTTTTTGTAATGAAATAATAGTGATGAGTTGATACACTATAAATAAAGCTCATTAATTATCAGTAACCAAGGAAATGCTTCAAAAAAGTGTGGAGATTTGGAAGCATCTCGACTGTGAAAATGTGTTCTGACAAAGGTGCATCTAAAATGTGTTGGGAATTGCATTTGCATTGTGGTACTGATCACTGGTTTAAAGTTTTGTTAAAAATGAAGATTTTTAGGTGTTTTTAATAGAATTTTCTTGTATGTTTTTAATGATAAAAATATATTTCTGCTTTTTACATCTTATTTCTGCTTTTTGTAAAGGTAAATGTTAGGTAAAGTAGGTAAATGTTTTTCTATCTGAGCAATTTTGTAAATGATTTATGTAAATGATTGTTTTTTTTAAATACTTAAAATTCTTTAGTAAGTTTGATGAAAATAATTTTTTATGCTATCATTTTTCTTAGAGTTTTGAGTTTAAAATTGTCTTTGGAGTGTAAAAGTTGGACCTTTTTAAAGTTTTGCTATGTCTGCGAAAAAGATTAAAAATGTACCATCCTTAAAACTGGATCATGTAAGTCAAGTAGAAATATTTTTCTTACATTATTTTTTTCTTCTCAAAACTGTCATCTAAAAAGATTGTTTTACTGTCATTTTTCTTACATTTTTCAACTTTTTAAGAATTTAACTACTTTAGTTACAGGGCAATAGTAGCTATTTTGTGCTACATATGGTAACATGGTCACTGGTGTCAATGATTAATTACTCATGGTAAAAGTAAGCAAGAAAAATAAACATAAAATTGTAAATGTTAACAATTAACAGAGTTAAAGGTTAATTGTTAACTTGTAAAGTTTCAATTTATTAATATATTTTACTGCTATTAATCTTGATCAATTTTATGTTTAGTTAAAAATCAACGTTTTAATAATTGATTTCAGGTATAAAATATTTGAAAAGAATGAATTTTTCATGTAATATTGTGATAATTAAAAACATGTTTCCTCTCCTTAAAACTTATGTTTCATAATATTGAATTATGAAGTAGTTTCTTGATTACTTTTTGAAGAAATAATAAATTGAAAAATTTATTTCTAAGAATGTAAGGATTACAAACTTCTCTTTTTGTTGTTGGATTTACACAAAATAAAGTTATTTCTCAAAATTATCTCTTGATTGTGTTAAATGATTTCATTTTTTTTTCTATTTGCTTAAAGAATTGTGAAATAATGAAACATGAATGGTGTTTTATGAGCAAGTCAAGTTTTATGAACATTTAAAATTTTTTACTGTAAATTGCATTGATTCCAGAAAAACATAAGCTGTTGGTAAATATCATTGTAAAACTCAATTTCATGAAAATAATCAAATTTGTTGAATTTTTTGTAGTGAAATATTTTTCTAACATTATTCATTATAAAGACATACTTGTAAGTTAAATTATAATATTTTTAATTTATTAATAATCAGTATTTTTGATTGAATTTTTGATATTTATTTCAACTAGAAAACTGTTATGTTCTGTTAAAATTGCTCTTTATGTGTTGCAGTGCATAATAAATTTGTGGCCGCGGTAGCCTAGTGGTCATGGTTTTGGATTCATGACCGGCAGTTTTTGTTCAGTCGCGGGTTCGATCCTTGGCTGCTAAAGACCTGCCATGTAGTCTGGGCTGATGTACGTTAAATCTGTCGGGGCCCAAAGTCCTCCCGTTGGCGTGGTGTGGATGTTAAGAGAGGGGAGTGCCAGCTCAGGTTTAATCCTTGTAACTTGACCGTGGTTCAAAATTATGAGGTCTGTCACCAATAGCTCTCGTGTTGCTTCTAGTGCGATGTTAATAAAAACTAAACTAAATGCGTATTTTTTAGAACTGGCTTACGGATTGAATCTTTGTCACAGATATAAAAAGATATTCACAAATCAAAAGGAGGAATAAGTTTTAATGTGACACTTTTCTTAATTTTTTTTTTATTTTATTTTAAAAAAGTTTTATTTTAGAAACTTTCTGTTGGAAGTATTGTCTGGGCTAAATTAAGATCATATAGTTGGTGGCCAGCCATAATAATAAGGTCAACAGATTGCAGTCGTCCAGAAGCAAAATTTGGAAATTCATGGGTCTTTTGGTTTGGAGATCATAAAATATCTGAAGTAAGTATATATTTTTTGCTTGGGTATTATTTTATTAGCATCCCAACATTTCTAAATTTTAGGTTGTGAAAAAAGTATTAGTGTATTCAGATTAGAGATGGCAATTTTAAATAACATATATTAAATGTTTATTAATTTCTTCTTTTAAAATCTGAATATATTTTTGGTTTAGTTTATTTTTCTGTAGCAATAAAAAATTATGAATGGCATTGGATTTTTAACTAATTTTGACAATTGTGAATATATACTGGAGACATTTAATATTCTTTATAAAATATAAGTAGGGTTGACTGTAAGCTAATACAGTAAGTTCTAAACAGATGATTTGAAACTAATAGCTTGGAATAATCAGTAAATTATTTGTCTGAGTTGATCTGATATCATGAATATAAAATGTTAAGATTTAATTGCTTATGATGCACATTTTATGCTATGTACTTTTTTTATTTGTTTTTAGTCGTATAAATTTTAAAAATAATCGGTGTACATTCCTAGATATAAGGTATCATTAAATTATCTTTTGACTACAAATAAATTGACTTAAAGTGCAAGACTGCTTACATAATTTGATTAAAAAAAAAAAAAAAATTAGGTGAGCAAACTAGAATTTTTTCTCTTTAATTCATGTAGGATTGGGAAATTTTCTTTTCCGTATTAAGTAGTCTAACTTGTAGTAAATGATTTTTTTTATATACTGTTAAACAAGAAATTTTTTCTTGGCACTTTTAACAAATTTAACTTGACATTTCTATGTGAATTTTTGAAAATACTCATTCATGAAAAAGGGATGTATGTTCTTATTTCTGAAATTTTTGTGCTTAAGTATATAATTATTTTATTTCTTTTTTAAAGTGTTTTGTTTCTATATACAAAAATGACCTTGGAAGGGAGTAACATCTAAGTGCCACTAAGATGAATTTCATCAGACATTATACCATGATGAGGGTTTTATCATTCATTTTGAATGAATATTTCATCAATGTAGCATTTATAAGTCAAGTAATGGATGCATTTAAAACGTCTCGTGTGTTAATCCTGTTGATAGTTTTATTCTTTTGATATTTTTGTAAGCCTATTTGCAGAAGAAGGATGGCTTTTTTAAAGTTGTTTATAACCATTTGGGATGTAAAAGTGTCGAATAGGATAAAACAAGAGTGTCACTTTTGTTGTTTGCCAAACTTTGAGAGTGGATCAATAGAAAGAAAACTCTATTGTCTTTCACTATGCCAGAGATCTGGTGGGAATTTAGAAATAATTTAGAAGATTGCTGTTTTGTGTGGCTCTTACAGCAAAAGAAATTTTAAGAAGTGTGTTCCAGTATCTCAACTTTGATTTTGAAATAAGGCCAGTACTTTTACAATGATGTGATGACCAAGGCCCATCTGTTATCTATCATTTATATGATGAAAAGTGCATCTCGTATTATATCTTGAATTTGAAACGGGCACTAATTACATTCCATATGAGAAACATTCAGAACCTTTTTTGATAACTAAAGCAGACTTAAATGACCTTGTGTATGATTTGAGGTTTAGTATGAATAAAGTTGAATTACTAGGAGCAAGTGGAATGTGCTGGCTAATGTTATAAATTTTCTATGTATTGCAGCAGACATAAAGATTTAATTAATTAGATTTAATTGTATGAAAGATTTTTAAAAATTTAATTTTATGGAAAAGGTGGTGAAATATGCTTTTGCAGTGACATGGCAACTTTAAATATGTGTCACAAACCAGACAGAGGATGACTTTCTTAATTGATACTTTTAGGATGAATTTAAAAGCAATACTCCTTCACTATGGAAATTAATTGTATTCTGTTGTGAAGGAGTGTTCTTCTATTCCTGTTAGACATGCCGCGATAGGAAAAAAAATATTATATTTGAAGAAGCTATTACTTGTGCTAAAGTAGGAGTGGCCGCAGTAGCCTAGTGATCATGGTTTTGGATTCGTAGCTGGCAGTGTGGCTGCAGTAAGCCTAGTGGTCATGGCTCTGGATTTGTGGCCGGTGGTTATCGTTCAGTCATGGGTTCGAGCCTTGGCCATTAAAGACCCGCCGTGAAGCCTGGGCTGATGCACATTAAATCTATCGTAGCCCAAAGTCCTCCCAGTGGTGTGGTGTGGAAGTTAGGAGAGAGGGTGCCAGCTCAGGTGTCGTCCTCGTCACTTGACCGAGGTTCAAAATTGCAAGGTCCATCACCAATAGCCCTCGTGTTGCTTCTAGTGCAACATTGATAAAAACTAAACTAAAAACTAAAATTGTGCTGAAGTATGATGATTTTAGGTGGAAAATTTGTCTTGACTTGAAAATCATTTCCATTATCTGGGGAATGCATACAAAATATTCATGCTTTATATTGTAATGGGATAGTCATATAAAAGATAAATTTTATCATCTACAAAAGTGGCTTTCTCAGAAGGCTATGAAATGAAACCTGGTGACAAAAACATAGTTAAATAACCTCTTGTAACTCTAAAGTATCACTTTCACCACTCCACAACAAACTGGGATTGATAAATTTTTTTATAAAGCTCTTGATTGGGACAGCAAGGTGTTTATGTAAAATTTGCTCTTTTCAATATCAGATGCTGAAATAAAATGTCCAGATATTCAGAAACTTACGAAAAATGACGAGTTTGAATCTGTTCATATGAGAATAGAAAAACTGCATGACTGTCATTCAAGGAGGTTCTGGAAAATTTTCTATGGAATTCAAAATGTGGGATTAAGTTGTCACATGTCATTAAAACTTCACTTTTACACTTTCAGTTTGGTTTTTTTTTCTTCTTCAAGATAATAAGGGAGTTATTAAGGATGAGCATGGTGAATGTTTTGATCTACATATCTACTGAGGTGTCTCATTATTGATCACAATGGAATGTAGTAATGATTGACAATATAAACGTAAAAACAGATACTAATATATTTAAAATTAATACACTTAAAGTGTGTGTGTTCTGCTTTGTGTAATGTATGTGAAAGTGTGCTGCTTTTTTTTTTTTTTTTTTTTTTTTGTAAATTTAATGTTTTATTGTACAATCTCCTGAACTAATATTGTGATAACCTGATGATATATATCCTTCATTTAAGAAAAGAATAAACTCTGAATTTTGATAATTTTTATGCATTCAAGAGTGTCAGTTTCTGTTTATCAGTGTAATATAAGAATTTTTCTTCTTTTTTTTTTTTTTAAATTCTATTTCCTGATTGATATATTTGCTTAAATTTTATAATTTATGTATTTGCTAGATATCAAGAAAAAATATTTTTGGGTTTGTCTCCAATTTTCATCACTTGTTTTGTGATGCCTCTGGCAAGCGTCGGAAAGCTGCTATATATGAAGCTCTAGAGGTACTTAAACAAAGCTTTAAATTTAGTTCCAATGTTTTTAACTACTTTAGTCTCTCTCTTTCTTTTGGTCATTTTATGTCATAAAATAAGCTTATTTTTGAAACGCTATTTCTTATTCCATTCAACTATATTAACTTAAAACAGCAGTCAAGACAATTTAGACATTGATATTATGAAATTATGCAAATTTTTATGTATAGCAAAAAAATTAAGTTTTTATTTAAAGTTGGCTTTTTTTAGAACAATAGCTGAACTGGAAAGAATACTTTACAAAAAGATATGTTAGATAAGAGAATGTGTTTTCATTTTACTTTTAATATCCTCTAAAAATTCAGCTTTTGTATTGTAAATTTTAAGATAGGGAGACAAGCAGAGTCCAACATCACAATCAGGACAAAAATATCTTGTTTCTTTTCTTGCCCATTTTCCAAAATAGTTTCTTTTTGAGCAATACAGAAAGCACTGCAATGTGGGTGGGAGTAATCACTTCTAAAAAATGTCTTTCAGACAATCGTAAAGGATTCGGCAAAATTCCTGGTCATCCTTTTTTTTCCTCATTAACAGTCCCATGTGTTTCTGATCAGGCTATTGATTATAACAAGTCTCAAATTCAAATACAAGTATTTTCCTCTCTGCTTCTGGTATAAAACAAAAGCATTCCAAAGCAATATACCTAAAAGGTGGAAATATATTTTCTGTAATATTTCTTTCCTTCGTGTTTGATCATCTTCGCCGGACTTTTTTTTCATTAATCTGTTTTAAGCCTTTCTGACTTGGTGGTGGGGGTCCCATGGGGTTTACTGTGTTTAGTAAACACGGGTGACGCACTCCTGGGATACCCTAGCGATCCTTCTCT
Organism: Nephila pilipes; assembly: GCA_019974015.1. Classification (NCBI taxonomy): domain Eukaryota; kingdom Metazoa; phylum Arthropoda; class Arachnida; order Araneae; family Nephilidae; genus Nephila; species Nephila pilipes. The sequence continues at coordinate 104,259 of BMAW01087029.1, forward strand.
ATTTTCGACCCTCCTTCTTGTCAACCATTTGTACCTTTTTTTCAACTTCACGTCTAGACCACAGTTTAATCTTGTTTGGCGCAGCATAGCCATATCTGGCTCTTGCGCCAATAAACTTTACATTCATTCATTCACTTGGTGGTGGGGGGTTCCTCGCCATAATTTGTTTTCCTTTTTAAGATGCATTGGCCTTTTACACCAAATCTGAAGTTTTACCTTTTAACCTCTTTCATCAATGCATATCATTTTTGTTGGCCATCCTTAAAAAGTAGGCCTTTGATAATTGAATTTAATATTAATGCCACATCAACAGCGTTACAAAACTTATGCGTTACTCGATTCCAAACGTAAGTAAAGCATAGCACTGCCTCACCCCAATTTTCCTCTCCTAATTTCGAATCCCTAAGCATAGTTCGTACTGCATCCATTGCTGTTAGATTAAAACGTTCAGCAACTCCATTCTGTTCTGGGGTATATACATTCGTTCTTTCATGTTTGATACCTTTATCTTCTAAGAACCTTTCAAAATCCCCTAGACAGAATTCCATCCCGTTATCAGTACGAATATTAACAATTTTGTTACCGGTAAATCTTTCGGCTCTATTTTTAAATTTTATAAAACTACTGAAAACTTCCGATTTTTCCCTCAGTAAGTATATACAAACTTTTCTAGAAAAATCATCTATGATAGTTAAAAAATATCGATTACCACCTCTTGATGTAGTTTGGATCGGACCCGCCACATCCAGATGTAAAAGTTCTAAAGGTTTCCGCGATCTAATCTTTCCTATTGGTTTAAATGAAACCCTTTTAGCTTTTCCAATTAAACATGGCTCGCAGTTTAATTCTTGATCTTTCAATGCGGGCAATCCTCTAACATTCTTTACAGTCTTCAAAATATAATCCTTATTAATATGACAATAACGTTTATGCCATAATTCAAGACTGTTCTCCGAAGAGATCTGATTTATTTCTTCCCGTTTATAATTACGCTCTTTACCCATTTTCGGATAATCTTTCTGCTTATAATTACGCTTTTTACCCATTTTCGGATAATCAGCTAACACATAATAAAGACCATTATTTCGTTTGGCCGAAAACAGCTTTCTACCCTCTTTAGAAAAAATGTCAATTCGCCCATTCTTCCCTACGAAATAGGATCCACTCGCTTCAATGCGGTGGCCCGCCATCAAATTATGTCGAAGCCTGGGTGAATACAAAACATCGGTTAGAGTAACCGTTTGAGTCCCTCTTTGATTTTTACAATCAAAAGTTATATTCCCCTTACCGAGAACTTCACAGGTCATTCCCTTAATTGCATCTTTCATTTCTACCCCAGAAATCTGTTGAAATGTTGTAAACAGATCACGATTGTTACAGAAGTGGGAACTTGCAGCGGTATCAAATACCCATGCAGTATTGTCAGTATTTGTTCCCAAACTGGCTTCTGCCAATAAACAAACATTGGGGTTAGCTCTTACCTTAGCCTGATTCCTAATCTTAATCCTACAGTTTCTAGCAAAATGGCCCATTTTCCCACAATTAAAACACTTTACATTTGGTTTATTATTGAGATTTTCTGGCTGACTATTTAAATTCCCCTTTTGCTGATCTTTACTTCTATCTTTACTTTTAATAAAATTAGGTTTCACACTAATACCTTCCATAGCTTGTTCAAAATTTCTACTTACATTATCTTGTTTACAAAACAGTTTTAGCCGGGCTTCCTCTGACAACAATTCATTCAAAACATTTTCAAAGGTAAACTTAGAGTCTTCAAAACGATAAATTAACTGGACAATTCCACGGTATTGCTCCGGTAGTCGTCTAATCAATTGGAATGGCTGCAACCACTCCGATATAGGTCGACCGGCATCGGACAACTGCTGTATGATAGTCCTCAATCTCGCACCATATAGGTTGATTCCTTCTCCGGGATTGAGATGGCAACTGAAAAACGCATCCGTCAGCTCCACAATTCTGGCTCTTGAACTTGGCTCGAAATGTGTCTTGATCTTCTCCCATGCATCTCTTGGGTCTTCCATGCCGCTAAGTAGCGGGCGAAACTCCTTCTGTACATTTAGGTAGATGAGGGAGTAAGCTCGTATCTTCTTTGCTGCACATTCTGGATCTTCTTTGCTGCACATTCTGGATCTTCTTTGACTTCTTTCTTGGCGGAGGCATCGACATCGCTAGTCTTGTGCTGAACAACAAACTGCCATAGATCCTTTTCCATCATCAACACTTTGATATCTTCTTTCCACGTAGCATAATTTGATGCATTCAAAGCATCAATCTGATATGTCAGCAAAGCCATTATATTCGTTATTGATTCCAAACTTTACTCTGTTAATGTGGCTTTATTATTTTAAAAAAATAATTTAAATGCAGGCGCAGTGGAATCTTGCCTGGGCCCATAACCAATTGTTGGCCTTCCTTAAAAAGTAGGCCTTTGATAATTGAATTTAATATTAATGCCACATCAACAGAAAAAAACTAATTCTAATTATTTAAAATCACTTTTTTATTTACAACACATTATTAGCCAAAGTCTCATAACAATCTAATCAGATCTCCTTTATATATCTTCGGGAATTTGCATTCGATACCGTCAACTCGACAGTTACAAATCGGCATCCAATGAAAAACAACTTCATATGACGTAATAGAAAAAAAACACCTTCGAATGCAAATTTCCGATTCCATTGCTAGATGTGTGAGATGACGTCATATCGGAAAACGTAATTCCCTATGATTACCGCGATATGACAACAATTTTCATGTTTTTAAAATGTATTTTAATTTCTAACAAATGTTTTGGCGCAGTGTAGCCTACTTTGGCTCTTGCTCCATTAAAATCCACAGTCACTCCCTCCCTCACTTTGCCATTAGATCTCATCCACGGTCATGAACATGGAGATTTTCAAGACAAATATTAGATGAATAAAACTTCAGAATCAATTCCAAAATAACATTTTATTTACATTATGTATCCAAAAATTCTAGTTTTATTTATAATTTTTTTTTTCTTTTTGCCATTCTGTAAAAAGCAATGATTTGAAAAAACTATTTGGTAATTATTTCTGCATTAATATAATGAAAGTGTTTCTTCAATGTTATAAATAGGATAAGTAATACATTTGAAATGTTCCAACATTTCTTATCAAATTTGGAATGAAATATGTTGAATAACATTATTTATAATTAAGTTTTATTTGTAGCATTTTACATTGATATAATGTGTATTAATGAACACATAAAATACAGTTGTTTTAAAATAGTTATTAGAATGTAGATTTTTTATTTTTTAAATTTTTATATTTATATTTGGGGAAACCTTTCAACTGTAAAGAAAATTTTAATTAATTTTCAAAGAATGTAATCAAAATACTAAAATTACTTTTTGAACTTTAATGATGGATTTTCTTTTCTCTGCTGCAGATTAATTGAATGACATAAATAATTCATGCAATTAACATGCTCTGTTAAACTAAATACCATTGTAAAAAATTAAACAGTAATCATTATTTGTATACATCAATTTAAAAAAAAATTGTTTTTCTAATAAATTGCTCAATTTTTCTAAATTATTTTTCTAAAATATAAAAATGAACTCATATTTTTTATCTTTTGTATGAGAGTCATCCAAATAAGAGTGGTAAGCTGTCACTTGAAGAGGTAGAATGCAATGCATGCACAGAGAGAGGGGACTGAGTAACAGGAAAGCAAGCAGTATTGTTGGAATATGTCTAATGTCTGTGACTACATGGGAGAAAGTTTATTGCTACCTGTCAGATCATGGATGCCTATAAATGTAGTCAATGTACAATTTTTAGCTGCAGAAATGGTCCCAGTGAGATTTATTGCAATTTGCAGAATATGTATGTGACAGAGTGTCTGTCTTCGGGATCCAATGGTGTGATGAGTTTCGTAAAGTTAAAACCAGAATAGATTTATAGACATCTGGTCAACACCTAAGAAACAGTTACTGCTGTGAACAATCTGGAGAGGAAGGATCTATCAGCAATAAAATGCTAGATAGTGATAGCATTTCTATCAGCTAAGGAACTTTCGCACTCTTCTGTGCGAAAGTTAATACTACCAGTTACTGTATCACTTATACAAACTGGAAATCAGTTTTAAACCTGTCTGACTTGGTGGGGGAAACCCCCCCACCATAACTTATTTGCTTTTTTAAAACATATTGATCTTTTACACCAAATCTGATTTTTAACCTATTCTTACTTTTCACTGTGTGTTTGATTAATATTTTTAAATTGTTTTTACTCTAAAATAATTTAACAAGTTTTTGGCGCTGCATAGCCTGCTTTGGCTCTTGCCCCATTAAACCCTACAGTCACTCACTCACTCACAAATTGTAAAAAGCTATCAATAGTTTTCTGCATTGCATGTGTGTCTATGGTAGCCTAGTGATCATACCTGGTTTCAAGTTACGAGTTTGAGCCCTGATGCCACTTAAGATCTGTCTTGCTCATGTATATTAAATTTGATCATTGTTCCAAGCCCTCCCATTGACATAGAGGGGAATTTTGCTGAGGGAAGTTCCAACTTGGGTGTTGTCATCACATGACCAATGTTCAAAGTTACTAGGCTTGTTGCCAATAACCCTTGGTTTTTTTTCTCAGTGCAACTTTTATAAGCAATCGCATCACTTGATATTGCATGCTGTCCAAAGGGATTATATTCTGTTGCATGACCACACCTACCCTCATGTGACTAGTGCGCTTACAAATTTGATGCAATTTGAATACAAATTTGCATACAAATTTGAATTTTGATGTGAAAGTTCTTAAGCATCCCTTATGTAGCTTTGACTTCTCATCTTGCAACTATCGTATCTTTAGCTCACTCGAGGAAGCCTTAAAAGGACTGAAATTTACAGGCTATAGTGGGGTCCCTGTTGCTGTTGAAGGATAGTTCTTCAGACAACCAAGGAGGCTCTTCATCTCGTACGCTGCTGGGACATCTGTATCAATCTGCAAAGCAATTATATATAACCATTATGTTTATGCATCATTCTTTATTCTGTATTAACACACTCCTTACCATTAAAGCTTTTGTCAAACTAATCCCTTTAATTTGGATGATCCTTATATATATAAGTTGCATATTTGATTTGTTCAGATAAGATATTATCTATAGTATTGTTACTTTGCAATTAAATGAACTAATTGTATGCACATTTATCTCGTAACAAAAATCTTATCCAAAATGAATAAAAGAAATATTACAATTAAATTGTATGTCGCTTTATTTATCTTTTTTAATCTTTATCAATAAGAGTTATTTTTTCCGAATGTTTACTAAATTTTCAATTGCATTGCATTTTATTATGATTCATTAAATAATTCTCGCTGTACTTTAAATATAGGTTTTAGCTGACAGATGCAGTTATCACAGTATAAATGTAAAAGATCTTGTTTCTTGGGCCAAGAACCAATTTCAAACATTGGATGAAACTTCAATTTCAAGCAGTGGTTAGTATTTTTTTTAGAAACAATCATATTTTTATTTATTTTTTTTATTTCTTAATGATAAAAGTTTTAAATTCATATATATATATTTTTTATTTTCTTTTGAATAAAACTTGACTGATTTCATTTGTGGATAACTCTTAAGATATTTCTCTAGGATTTCTGTGTACATTACTTAAAATTTTTCCGATTTAAAGGGGAAAAAAACTGTTTTGTACTCTAAAATTTCAGTATATGCGTGAAATTTTGCATTGGATATTGTATATTTAAAGATAAATCGGGAAAATGGCATCCTAAAAATTATAAATTTGACTTGTGGTAATGAAAAGAATTTCGAATAGCTAGCAACTTTTATTCAGCATAACTTTGCTGATAAACGAAATATAAAATATTTACCTTGCAGCACAGCATAAAAACAATTTAAAGATCAGACTTTGATTACAAAATAGGTCTTTTCATAATGATTTAACCAATAGATATGTGTCAAGTTGGAAATAAGCATAAATATCAAAGAAGGGGGGGGGGGAATTATCAAATCGAGTGTATTAAAGTTTTGATTGGAACATTTTGAAAAGCAATGAAAACTTACATATGCTGTAAAAATACACACCTTAGCAGCATTTAAGGCATTTGATTCATGTAATTTATGTGTATGGGCTAACAATCCTTTCTTGTGCGGTCTATTGCAAAAGATACAATATAACAAAATTTAAATGTGCGCCCATATCGTTTAATGTAAAATTAGCAATGGCAAGCATGTTTACGTCCAATCGTAGGTTCAAGTCCTGATGCCATTTAAAATCTGCCATGAAACGGAGCTGATGCATTTTAAATCTCTCCTTGTCCTCAAAGGTATGAAAAAGTCTGTCCTCAAGTTGAGGCTTAAAATCCTTACCTTGAGAAAGTATGGAAGTTTGTAGAGTGAGGTTCCAGCTCTCGGGTGTTTGTCGGGGATGTTTGAAACACTTGTATGTATAATTCCAATCAATGCATTTTGGATTTAGGTGCAAACATGTTTTGTTTGGAAAGAATGCTCCCAAGTGTCATTTCATCATCATTGCCGCACATTTTTTTTTCATTGATCCGTTTTAAATTTGTCTGACTTGTTAAAAGATATCCCCACCTTCAACTTAGTTGCTTTTTCAAAAACATGCGACTTGTACCATATTTGAGATTCTAACCCTGTCATTTTAAATGTACTTTTATCAATCATTTTACCTGTTTTATGAATTGTTCTACTGGCCTTTTTGTAATAAAACTTGTGACATTTTCAACAAATGTTTGGCGTAGCTTAGCCTGATTTTGCTCTTGCACCATTAACTCATAATCACTAGCTTACTGTTCCAATCAATGATCATACTTTTACTTGATTTTGAGTTGCTTTTTGTTACTTATTAAGGTGTCAGTTTCTTTCTCTGACGATATTAAATTTCCTTGATGATGTGTGTGTGTGTCACTTCCGCGAGAAGCTGCGAAATATTCAACTTGTTAAAGTTTTGTAAATATGTTGGTGCACTGTATTCTTTTTTTTTTTTGAAATTCATGAAGAGAAGTCATTCAAATACTTTTCAATTATATCTTATCTAGTTATGAAAAGTTTCTTACAGTTAAACAGTTATAAACATATTTAAGAATAATTGCAATAAAATATTTAATCCCCCCCTTATTTTTCTTGTATTATCATTGGTTTATATTAAATGATATCAAAGTTTGATGTTGTTATGGAATGGTTTTTACTAAATTGAATTTTTAGCATGTAACATATATATTACCTTAACAAAGTTTCTTTACCCGTTTTTCTCATATTTCCGTAATGACCAATGAGGCAAAATTATAATTGATATACACTTTTTAATTGTTAACTGTTTTTGTAGAAAAATTAACTTGTATAATGAGCCAAAACAAAACATAAATAAGTACTGAATCTTTAAATTTTAAAGCATTGCACTTTTCTCTCGTTCAGAATTGAATAATCCTTCAAACTAAAGTTTATTCTATCTGTCGAGTATGTACGTGAGAAGTTGCAAACTACTCAACTTGTTAAAATTTTTGTAAATATGTAGCTGCTGTATTCATTTTTGGTATTTATGAAGACGAATGATTATTGTTTATTGCTATTTGTTTTTAGTGAGGATAATGCTTTTTTTGAGTTATTTTGTTTTCTTAAAGACCATAAATCGTATTTTATACGAGTTATAGAATCTAAGCATTAAAGGAAGTCTTAAGTTAATATATTGTTCTGCTAAGTGCTGATGTGAATCCAACATGGTGTCAGAATCTGTATGATTAGATTTGTGGACAGTAGAGAGGCAAGTGAATTTTCGAACTAGATTATTAATTTGATATTTAAGGTACTGTAGTTTATTTGAAATTGAAATGGAGCATCTTAAGAACAGATTAGTTGCTTGCTCTTCATTTTTACATTTCTATTATTCCATTAAAGATGAGTTTTCTAATGCAGACAATGATTTGGCTTATAAATTTTGATTTATTGGTAGATTTTGAACTGTTTAGTGAACAATACAATAAACTCTGCATCTTGAATGAAGAAATTCAAAATACAATGTTACTGGAAGCAGATGAAGACCTAACAGAATTGATTGCTAAAATTAATGAATCAGATGATTTTAATAGAAAATTTAAAAGAATTAATTTGATTTTTAAAACAAAGTGTAATGTTAGTGAGAGTGATGAAAGTGGTTCTACTCGCAGTGTATGAAAGCGAAAATTCAAGCTGCCCTTCCTTGAAGTAAAGAAATTTGGTGGAGAAATAAATGACTGTTTTCCATTTTGGGGTCCATTTAGTAAATTTGACAGTGATCCAAGTATCAATAATGCTGACAAACTTCAGTATCTAATACAATGTATGAAACCTTCTACTAGAGCAAGAGAGTTGGTTGAGATTTTCACCATCAAGGGTAAATTACTGTCAAATTGACACTCTTCTTGATTAGTATCTTTGTTTTTTTAATAGTTTTGTAGTTGCAAATCTCAACTGTTGAGTTTTGTTCTTGTTTGTGTACACAGAAAGTGGCTTTGAGTAATGTTTTTGTTTTTTCGAGAAATTGAGTAATTTTACGCCATTTTTGCTTTAAAGAGTTATTTTGTGGTTTAAAACGGAATAGTATACTTATTAGAGTTGTGAATAAACGTTTGTGTTTATGCAAAAGATCTTTTAGTTTGTGAAGGACAACACAAACAGCGAGTATTGATATTCTTCTGATTTCGATATTCCAAATGGAACAATTACTGCAAAGCAGTGGATTCTTTAAAATCACGTTTTGGAAGAGAACTGCTTGTTGGTTTTATGTACAAGTCTTATTGAAATTAACAATTTCAATGAATTCTACAGATCAAAAAGTGAAACTTTCCACCTTGTATGATAGGATTGAAACTCAATTAAGAGCTCTGGAAAGTCTTGTTATGACGACTGAAAAGTATGCAGCAATGCTGTTCCCTCTTGTGGAAT
>BMAW01087029.1:118222-219315 GCA_019974015.1 Nephila pilipes
ATTCCACAAGAGGGAACAGCATTGCTGCATACTTTTCAGTCGTCATACCAAGACTTTCCAGAGCTCTTAATTGAGTTTCAATCCTATCATACAAGGTGGAAAGTTTCACTTTTTGATCTCTAGAATTCATTGAATTTGTTAATTTCAATAAGTCTTGTACATAAAACTCCACAAGCAGTTCTTCCCTTCCAAAACGAGATTTTAAAGAATCCACTGCCTTGCAATAATTTTCCCTTGAAGGTAGAAAACTCTCAACCAACTCTCTTGCTCTAGAGGAAGGTTCCATGCATTGTATTAGATACTGAAGTTTGTCAGCATCGTTGATATCTGGATCACTGTCAATTTTACTGAACTGACCCCAAAATGGCAGCCAGTCATTTATTTCTCCACCAAATTTCTTTAATTCTAGTAAGGGCAACTTGAATTTTCTCTTGGATACACTGTGAGTAGAACCACTTTCATCACTCTCACTAACATTACACTTTGTTTTAAAAATCAAATTAATTCTTTTAAATTTTCTACTAAAATCATCTGATTCATTAATTTCAGCTATCAATTTTGTTGAGTCTTCATCTGCTTCCAATAACATTGTATTTTGAATTTCTTCATTCAAGATGCAGAGTTCATTGTACTTCTCACTCAACAGTTCAAAATCGGCCAATTAATTGAAATTATGAGCCAAATCATCGCCGGCCGTAGAAAAGTCATCGTTAATGGAATCGTACAAACGTAAAAATGAAGAACGAGCTACTAATCTTTTTTTCTTAAGATGCTCCATTTCAATTAACTTAAAGTACTTTAAATATCAAAATAATAATCCAGTTCAAAATTTACTTGCCTCTCTTTAACTTACTGTCCACAAATCGAAATTATACAGGTCCTGTCGCGGACGCCATGTTGCATTTGCATCGGCACTTAGTAGAACAATATTTAATTTAGAACTTCCTTTAAATGCTGGATGCTCAGATTCTTTGACCCGTAAAATATGATCTATGGTTTTTAGACAAATAAATAACTCAAAAGAAGGATTATTCTTACTGAAATACACATAACAATAAACTTTATTCGCTCGCCTTCACAAATCCTAACTACAAATACAGCGCGCCGGCGATTCTACTCTAAATTCTGTTTTTACAAGTTGAGTAGTTCGCAGCTTCTTCTAGCGGACGCAACAAGATTGAAAAATTCAGTTGACAGAATCAAGGCACTAAATATTCTTCAGGATTATGAAAATGTTTTTGAGGACTAGAAGAAAGATAGTGTAGTTGAAGAAATTAATATTGAATCTCTAGATAACTTGAACTGCCACTATCTTCCTCATTGACCTCTCTTAAGAGAGAACTCTCTAACAAAGATCAGACCAGTATTTGATGGTTCTGTAAAAATCAAAGGAAGTCCATCTTTAAATGACTGCCTTGTGAAAGGTCCAAACCTTATAGAACTTATACCATCCATTTTAAATAGATTTTTTTCTAATGTGGAAATATGGTGTAATAGCTAATATCAGAGGTGACACACAGAGAATCTGTAAAGCATGGCACATATGGACTGGATTGTTCTCAGAAATATGACTGCGATTGGAATCATGCTGACAGTTATGACTATGTTACTGGACATTGCCATTGTCACAAGGGATGGAATGACATTAAATGTGACACAGTGTGACAGTGGCTAATGCGGGCCAGAATTTGGCAACATTTGTGATTGCAAGAATAATTCTTCTTGTGATATTATTTATGGTCTATGTTTATGTGAGAGAGGCTTGATGGGAAAGAACTGTGATCAAATATGCTCTGCTGGATATTTTGGTTATAACTGTTCAGAAACTTCTCCAGTCTGTGTTAACAGCAATGGTACCTATCACCATGTTACTGGTTGTTGTCATTGTCATCCAGTGTTTACAGGTCTAAGCTGTAGAGAAACTTGTCCTTCTGGTCGCTATGGACTGTGGTGTAAATCTCTGCAAATGTAAAAATTATGGACAGTGTAATCCTGCAACTGGGGAGTTTCAATGTCCTCAAGGGTGGAAGGGAGACGATTGCAGCCTACCATGTCCAAATGGAACATTTGGCTTACTCTGCAAGGAAAATTGCAGTTGTTTGAATGGAGGATATTGTCGTAGGAATGATTGTGTCTGCCGTTATTTCCCTGGTTGGATGGGTCCTTGATGTACACAAGTGCCTTGAAGGTTATTATGGTGATCATTGCATGCAACAGCGTCAATGCAAAAATGAGAATTACATTTGTAATTCTATATCTGGATGCATTTGTAAGTATGGTTATGGAGAAGAGAATTGTGTAATACATTTGATGGGTCAAAGTGTTCAAAAATGGATGATAATTCATATACTAGTGCTGGAGTAGTTAGAGGAGTTACTTTAGCAGTTGTTTTATTAATTGCTTAATTTTAGTTACACTCTACTACAGAAGGTGTTTGAAAAGATTAAAAGATGAACTGGCATACTAAACGTATGCCGCTGATCCAAGTCCGTATCCGAAACGTATCCATTTTGACAATCCAGGTTTATGCTTATCAAGGAGTTCCTCTCTCTAGTACATCCTTAAACAATACAGGTACTAAGCACATTCATAATGATTTGGGGATGAAGAGCAATCTTAACAAAACAAAGTTGGGAGACGAAGAATCGGACACTTATGCTTGTTCTGAACAAGAAAACCAGATTGGGACGAGAGATTAAAACTGTCAAGAGACTTGATCTTTAATTTAGTTTTGAATTTTCAAACTCCAAAGGTGGGAGTGTCGCGTCTGCGAGAAGAAGCTGCAAACTACTCAACTTGTTAAAAAGTTTTTGTTAATTCGTCGGCGCTCTGTATTTGTTGTTGGAATTTATAAAGACGAGCAAATAAAGTTTATTGCTATTTGCATTTCAGTGAGAATAATCCTTCTTTTGAGTTATTTTATTTGCCTAAAAACCATAGATCATATTTTATGGGTCAAAGAATCTGAGCATCGAGCATTTAAACGAAGTTCTAAATTAATATAGTGTTTTCCTATGTGCCGATGCAAATTTAACAATAAGCAGGAAAAAATAAATCAAATAGTTTCGGAGAACAGTCTTGAATTATGGCATAAACGTTATTGTCATATTAATAAGGATAACATTTTGAAGACTGTAAAAAATGTTAAGGGATTGCTCCCTTTGAAAAATCAAAAATTAAACTGCGAGCCGTATTTAATTGGAAAAGCAAAAAGTGTTTCGTTTAAACCAATAGGAAAGATTAGATCATGGAAACCTTTGAAACTTTTACATCTGGATGTGGCGGGTCTGATCCAAACTACATCGAGAGGCGGTAATAGATATTTTTAAACTATCATAGATGATTTTTCTAGAAAAGTAAGCGTATATTTATCACAGGAAAAATCGAAAGTTTACAGTAGTTTTATAAAATTTAAAAATGGAGCCGAATGGTTTACCGGTAACAAAATTATTAACATTCGTACTGATAATGGTATGGAATTCTGTCTAGGGGATTTTGAAAGGTTTTTAGAAGATAAAGGTATCAAACATGAAAGAGCAAATGTGTATACTCCTGAACAGATTGGAGGACATTGGAATCACATACGTTTGGAATAAATTAACACATAAGCTTTCTGAAAAACCCCATTCGAATTGTATGGTTTGAGAGTTTCAGTTGTACGACATTTAAGAACTTTTGGATCAACAGTTTTTGTAGGAATTCGAAAGCAACAGTGTTAAAAAGCTAGATATGTGTGCTGAAAAAGGAATATTATTAGGGTATGCTCTTCGTACCAGAGGATATCGCATTTTAATTCCGGAAAAGAATAAAGTTATCGAAACCATGTAAAAATCTATGAAAATAATTTAAATGGTAGGGAAGAAAATTTAAAGAGAAATTTTATACTATTAGTTGGTTATGATGAAGAAACCGAATCGGATGTAGAAATAGAAAAACTAGTCAAAGAGATAACCAAAGATGTTAAATTAATTGATGAGGAACCGGGAATTTCTGATCAAAGCAATTCGGATCCAACCATTCCCTCCCAGTCAGAAATCAATTGGTTTCGGTAAGCAGTACCTCGCCCGATGGATCAAGAACCGACATATATTATAGTATAGTGGGTACAAACATGCGTTTAAGATCTAGGAATGACGCTAAGACTTACTGTGAGGCAAATGGAATCCCTTATGATCCAGAAATTTTTAATTTTATTGGTAAAAATTCATTTACCGGTATTGTGAAACATGAAATAGAATCAAGGTTTTTAAATAATTGACAGTTAAAATTTAAAGACTTAAAAATCCCAGATGCTTTATATCATGTAAAAAATAAAGATGTAAAAATCCCAGAATTAGATGCTTCATTCCATGAAGCATCTAATTCCCCTGAAGCATGAAATGGAGGAAGAAATGAAAGTAATCAAAGATAGAGAAGTCTGGACATTAGTTGAAAAACCAGTGAATGCAAAAATATTGGGAAGCAGATGAGTATTTTCATTAAAAACCCATTCACAGGGATATATTACGATTTAAAGCCCGTCTTGTAGCTCAAGGCTTCCGTCAATAAAAAGGCATTCAGTATGACCAGGTTTTTAGTCCCGTAGTAAATTTTTCCATAATACGATTATTTTTTTTTTTCTATTTTAGTAGGTGGAATGAACTGGTATCATGTACAACTAGATATCAGATGTGTCCATCTATACGCTTCCTTCGCTATCAGACATCATATATACGAGGGGGCCGCGGTAGCCTAGTGCTCAAGGTCGTGGATAGCGGCTGGCGGTTTTCGTTCAGTCGCGGGTTTGATCCTTGGCCACCAAAGACCCGCCGTGTAGCCGGGGCTGATGCACGTTAAATCTGTTCGGGGCCCAAAGTCCTCCCGTTGGCGTGGTGTGGATGTTTGGAGAGGGGGTGCCAGCTCAGGTGTCATCCTCGTCACTTGACCGTGGTTCAAAATTACGAGGTCCGTCGCCAATAGCCCTCATGTTGCTTCTAGTGCGACGTTAATAAAAACTAAACTAAACTAAATCATATATACGAGTTAGCCAAAGGGTTTTGTCAACTCCAGAAAACCAAATCACGTCTGTTTGTTGAAGAAAGCTGTGTTTGTGTTTTGGACTTTTATAATGTTCTTCTGAACATGTAGAATCATGATATCCAAATAGTTCATTTAGAATATAGATTTATTGTGAACCAGAAGTCAATCAACGTCATCTCGACACAGCAACAACACAAGCAGTTACATAACAATCTAGACAGTTACAGTTCATATGAAAATACACAGTTACAGTTAACATGAAATACACAGTTACAGTTATCATGACATCCCTCCTTTAAGTTATTAATCATACAACATAGTCATTTAAATTAGATGGTGGTTTACGAACATCATTACTTCTTCTTTGGACATTGCAATCAGACTCATTACAGTGCTGCATATTTTGAGGATTTAAAACTACTTCTGAATCGGAATGGAAAGTACTTAAATCATCGGGGTCTGTTTCTATATGAAAGGATGTGTTTGATTTTCCGATATGTTTTCTATTACATCTTAAGATTTTGCTGTACTGATTTTTAACAAAATATGCCCGAGGATGCAATTTGTGCTTTGAGACTATTTTAGCAGATTCCCAAGTTTTGTTCTTAAAATTTAATATTCTGACATTATCTCCTTGCTTAAGCTCAGGCAATGGATGAGCAGTTTTGTCATAATGTAACTTTTGGATGTTTTGCCTTTCAATCAACTTTTCTTGGGTGTTATTAAATAATTCGGCATTTAATAATTTATTTGAGATTGGCAATTTAGTTTTTAATCTACGATTAAACATCATTTGAGCTGGAGATGGGTCAAGACCTGAAATAGGAGTATTTCTGTACTCCATTAATCCTACCAAATCTTTTATCTTCTTTTGCCTTTCTCATAATGCTTTTTGCAATTCCTACTGCTCTTTCAACCATTCCATTACTTGGAGAGTAATGAGGACTAATGAATGCATAATTGAAATCCCACTCATTTGAAAAATTCTTATAAATATAACTATTAAATGGTATATTATCAGAAATTACAGTATTTGGAACACCAAATCTAGAGAAAACTGTTTTAAGTTTAGTTATTACTTCATCTGCTTATTTATTTGCAAGTTCAGCAATTGCTATCCATTTTGAGTAGTAGTCCATTACAACTAGATAACTTATATTACTAAAGTCCATTATATCCACTCCTATCTTTTCAAAAGGTCTATAGGGTATCGTGTGAGGTTTTAATGGTTCTTTACTATTAGCTTTTTTAAACTTTTCACATATTACACACTCCGATACTACAGTTTCTATGTCTGAGTTCATCCCTGGCCAATACATAATTTCTCTAGCTCTTTTCTTACATTTTTCAATCCCAAAATGAGCTTCATGAATTAGTTTTAACATATCTTTTCTCAAACTATAAGGTACAATTAGTTTTTCATTGCTAAATAACAACCCTTCTTGAATATATAGATTATTTTTAATTTTATAATATGTCTTTACACTATTGTCTACACTTTTGTAAGATTTAAGCCAGCCCTCTTTGATATATTTTACAACTATTTTTAATTCTGGATCTAACTCTGTTTCTTTTTAAAATTGTGCTAGTCTCTTTTCACTCATGAGTAAATGTTTTGATACAGTATGTACAATATTTAGCATTTCAGGATCATTTCTCACAGTTTCATTAACAGGAAATGCCCGTGATAAAGTATCATTGAGAAACATTTGATTTCCTGGTACATAATTTATTTCAAAATCATACTTTAATAATTTTAAAATCATTCTTTGCATCCTAGAAGATATTTTATGCATAGGTTTCTTCACAATTGCCATTAAGGGCTTATGGTCACTTTGTATAGCAACTTTACGTCCATATACAAAATTATGATATTTTTCGAATGAGAAAACAATTGCCAAAGTTTCTTTCTCAATCTGGGCATAATTCTTCTCACTGTTTGTTAAACTGCATGAGACAAATGATACTGGCTGACCTTTTTGGATTAAACAGGTTCCTATCCCATCTTTTGAACTATCACATTGTATTATAATTTCATCACTAGCACTAAAAACTTTTAAAATTGGAGCTTTAGCTAACAATTCTTTAATGTTTACAAAGGACAATTCTTGTTCTTTTCTCCAATTAAATTCTACATTTTCATGAATGATTTCTCTTAATGGTGCAGTAACTTTAGATACATTAGGTATAAATTTAGAAAGAAAATTCACCATACCCAATAATCTCCTAACTTCAGTTTTTTATTTCGGTGTTGGCATTGCAACAATTGCTTTAATGTGATCTGGATCAGGTTTTATACCCGATTTAGATATAATTTGAACAAGATATTTTACCTCCAACACCCAATATTGTAGTTTATTTGGATTAAACTTTATGTTTAATGATCTAGCTCTTTCAAGAACTTTAGACATGATTGCATCATGTGAATCCTCATATCCTGCAACAATAATGTCATAAAAATAAATCTCTACTCACTCAATATCTCCAAAAAGCTTCTGATTTCTTTTCTGAAATACCTCTGGTGCAGAAACTATTCAAAATGGCAATTTGTTGAATTTGTACCTTCCAAAAGGTGTATTAAATGTACAAATTTCGGAGCTAACTTCATCTAGAGGTACATGCCAAAAACCATCTTTCAGATCTACAACAGAAAATATTTTCTTATCCTCTAATCTACTAATGATATCATCTGTACAAGTAATTTGATAATGATCTCTTTTTATAACTTTGTTAAGTTTGTTGTCTAAACATAATCTCGGATTTCCATTTGGTTTTTCTACAATAACCAAACTTTGTACCCAATCAGTTGGCTTATTAACTTTTGACACTATTCCTTTTTCTAAATTATTTAAGGTACTTTTTAATTTAGGCTGCAAAGCCTGAGGAATTGTGTTTTGGACTTTTATAATGTTCTTCAGAACATGTAGAATCATGATATCCAAATAGTTCATTTAGAATATAGATTTATTGTTAACCAGAAGTCAATCAACATCATCTCGACACAGCAACAACACAAGCAGTTACATAACAATCACAATCTAGACAGTTACAGTTCATACGAAAATATACAGTTACAGTTATCATGACAAGCTGTCTACGGATTGCATCAAAGCATACGTGAATGGTTTCGTGAGCTTCATAAAGTTTTAGAATTTTTAAATTTCAGGAAGCTGGAGTGGACAAACTGTGTTTATTGTTATGACAGGCAGATTATTTTATTACTATATGTTGATGATATTATTTTAATAGGAAAGCAAAAAGGTAAAATTTACAAATTAATAGATGTTTTAAAACAGAATTTTGATATAAAAATATTGGGGAAAACTGTTAAATTATTAGGGGTAAATTTTGAGCAAGAAATGGGTAAGCTTTATATAAATCAAACTGATTACGTCGAAAAGGTTTTTGATCAGTTTAGGAATTATAAGCCTCCGATTGTTTCTCTTCCTATTTCACAAAGTATCATACTATCGAAACTGGACTGCCTACAAACTAATAAGGAAATCAGAGAAATGGAAAAATTACCCTACAGAAATTTAATAGGATCTTTATCATTTATAGCAAGCAGAATGCTTCCAGATATTAGTTATGTGGTGAATATTCTTTTTCAATTTCAGAATAACCTGGGCAAAGCTCATTGGGAGGCATTATTAAA
Source organism: Nephila pilipes (assembly GCA_019974015.1). Taxonomy (NCBI): domain Eukaryota; kingdom Metazoa; phylum Arthropoda; class Arachnida; order Araneae; family Nephilidae; genus Nephila; species Nephila pilipes. The sequence continues at coordinate 126,897 of BMAW01087029.1, forward strand.
AGTATTAGATTATGTTTATTATACAAGGGAAGAGAGAAATTGAATCTATCCGGTAATATTAATACATCAATAAATTGTTATAGTGACGCAGAATATGCATCTAATAGAGATGATCGTGTTTCAGTTGGGAGATATATAATTTTTTTGTGATCTGGCTGTTATTTCTTGGAGGACTTCCAAACAACGTAGTCTTTTTATCCACTATGGAGGCGGAATACGTTGCTTTAATGGATGTTGCTAAGGAGTTACTCTGGATTTTAAGAATTGTCGAGGAATATAATGAATTGGGAATTTTTTCAAACGAGATTTTTGAATTAAATTTTCTGCTATTGAAAATTCTTGAACAAAACACATTCATATTAAGTATCAATTTTAAGAAATTCAGTGTCGGTAAATTTATTTTATTTGAAATATATAGCTAGCAAACAGAATTTTGCTGATCTATTTACGAACTCCCCAACTAAAGTGACTTTATCAGAGTTTAAGCGGAAAATATTCTTGAGAGATCAAACTTTCCAACTATTAGAATTATTTTTAAGTATTAAGTCCATTATTTTTAGAACTGATTTATATATTAATTGTTGGCCTACCTGAATTGGTCTTTGATAATTTAATGCCACAAGTAGAGTAAGACAGACTCTAATATTTATAAGATTCATTAATATCATCACTCTTTATGCTGAAGGCTACAGAATCATAGCGATGGTCTCGTCAATCACAGCCAAGGTCTCATTCACCACCACTTCGTACATCTCCATTATATATATATCTCCGGAATCTGCATTCGACACCGTCAACTTGACAGATAAGAATCGGCATCCAATGAAAAAATAACTTTGTATGACGTAACTGAAAAATACCATCGAATGGAAATTCCCGATTCCATTGCCAGATGCATGGGATGACGTCATATCAGCAACACATAATTCCAAAACATTACCAGTTGAGTTTACCGGGATATGATAATATTAATAAATGAGGACTTGGAACTTTTTATGTCAAACCATAGAATTGAATATAGGCAATAATTCAATACTATGTCTAAAGATATAAGGTAAATCAAATTAGTTTTTGTGTACATATAAATATGATTCTTTGTATATTTTTTATAGATTTGATATACAAGCACTAGAAAGTGGTTTGATTTTTGTAACATCGCCCAGGTGTATGGAAGGCTGACCAATTGTTGTTTCGCGGTAATCTCAACTGGTAATGTTTTGGAATTGCATGTCGTTGATTTGACATCCCATGCATCTGGTAATGGGGAATCGGGAATTTGCATTCGACTGTATTTTTCAATTACATCCTTCGAAGTTATTTTTTCATTGGATGTTGATTCTTAACTGTCGAGTTGACGGTATCGAATACAGATTCCAGATATATATAATGGAGATGTACAAAGTGATGGTGGATGAGATCTTAGATGGCTTATGAGACCTTGGCTGTGATTGTATTAGTCCGTAACTATGATATTGTAGCCTTTGTCTGATTTAGTGATGATATTAATTAGTCCTTTAAATTATGTAAATAAAATTAGATTTTAAAATATTAGTCTGTCTCTGTCTTACTCTGCTTGTGGCATTGATTATCAAGGGCCAATTCAGGTCCGCCAACATGATAAAAAAAACTGCGTAATTAGAGCAACAAATTGCTCAACTTACACAGCAAGTAAGCAAATTAACTAGTTTCTTGAACTGCTCCCGTAGCTCAGCCTGCAACTCAAACCATTTCCGCAATCACAGTAGTACATGAATTTGTTTTAAAAGGTACCAAGAACCCACAAATGGATATTGTTTTTACCATAGGAATTTTGGCAAGGCGAAAAAGTGTGCCACTCCATGCTCTTTTTGTTCCAAAAACTATAATGACGATCACCTGGCCTCATTGATGATCGCGTCATTAACAGTGTTTTATTGGCCGATTCTACATCTAAAATAACTTTTTTGATTGATACAGGTGCGGATATTTCTGTGTGTGGGAACACCTTAATCACTTGCATCAAATCTTTTCTCATTTAAGAGATTACGGCCTTAAGTTAAACCCCGATAAATGTGTCTTAGGCAAAACATCTGTTAAATTTCTGGGTTGTCTCATAATGGCTGAGGGTGTTAAACCACTTCCAGATCAAGTCAAAGCCATTGCAAATTTTCCTGAGCCAGATACTATTTCGCAACTAAGGCATTTTTTGGCCATGCTAAGTTTTTATAGTCTTTTTTTACCCCATGCACCCGAAGCGCAAGCACCTCTTAAGGAGTTGCTTACTAATTGTTAAAAAATGATAAATGCACCATTCCTTGGAATGAGGAAGCTGAGTCTGCATTTATGCAATGCAAATCATCTTTGGCTAACGTTGCAACCCTGACTTATCTTACTTCTGACCAACAGCTCTGTTTACTCATTGATGCCTCCAACACCGCAGTTGGGGCTGCATTAAATTGCTTGACTGAAGATGGTCCTCAACATAGCACGTTTCTCTCCTGTAAACTGAGTGCAACAGAAACAAAATACAGCATGTATGACAGGGAACTTTTTGCTATATACTTAGCAATAAAACATTTTTGGCAAAAGCTGGAAGGACTTAATTTTATAATATTTATACATCATCACCTTTTAACTTTTGCATTTAATAAAATCCCAGACCCATGTTCTCCCCCTCAACTCGGGTATCTCTATTTCATATTGCAGTTCAGCACAGATATCGGACATGTTTCAGGATCTGATAACTCCGTGGCAGATGTTCTCTCGATAATTAATGTCCTTAATCTTTCAACCACTGATCTCCAACATTTTGCTGATAGTCAAACCCAAGATGAGGAACTTAAAACTTTAATTTCTTCCAATGATTTATCCATTAAATTAAAACCTTTAAAAAGGGGAGATGCTCTTAAAATCTTCTGTGATGCCATTAGAAAAATAGTACGGCGTTATGTGCCGGAGGAACTTTGCTTTGAAGTATTTCGCTCTCTCCATAATCTCTCCCATCCAGGTATTCGTGCTGCAAAGTGCCTCATCCAAGACCGCTTCATCTGGCCGTCCATGCTCAAGGACATCACTAAATGGACATAATGGTATATCGCATGCCAACGATCCAAAGTTCAGAGGCATACCGTGAGCCCCATACAACCTTTTGCTCCAACCATTGAAAGATTTCAGCACTTCCATGTCGATCTGGTCGGACCATTTCCACCATTCATTCTTCTTGGTGATATCTCTGCTGATGTCGTGGCCAAAAGCTTAAATCCATGTTGGGAATACAGTGTATCAGACTACTCCGTACCACCCTTCTTTGAATGGTATGGTTGAATGGCTCCATCGTAACCTCAGCAAGCTTTTCGATGCCACAACACCAAATGGACAGAATCGTTGCCAGTGGTCCTGCTGGGTCTGCGAGTGTTCATCAAGGAGGATGTCAATGCATCCTGTGCTGCAATGGTATTTGAAAAAACCATTTTGCTTCCAGGAGAACTTTTTGAACTATCAAGTCAGGCTCCCATGGATTCCTCTGAGTTTTTCTTAAGATTGAGATAAACATTCTGGACTCTTAAACCAACTCCTGCTTTCTATCATTTATCCACCTCATGTTTTGTGTACAGCCCTCAAAACCTGCTCTCGTGTCTTTGTCAAGTTATAGGGATTAAAACCATCATTGACAGCACCCTATCAAGGACCATTTGAAGTTCTGAGAAGGACCGACAAACATTTTACAATCAATATAAATGACAGGACATCCACGATCGGCATTGATCGGCTTAAGCCAGCTTTTCTGTTGAATGATGCAGACTTGACAAAGAAACCCTTCCCAGTGCAAAAAAGGAACTGTCTGGTTGGGCATCCTCCTATACTTGATCACAATGGGCCCATACCAACCACAACTCACTCTGGTAGAAAGGTCAGACTCAACCCGAAGTACCTGTGAATTTCCATAAACTGTGTGAATCAAAGGACCTTTCACCATATGAAAAACTGACTGTCTTACCTTTGGTACTTGGGGGGGGGGGGGAATGTAGCATGCCTCGGCATTCACCTAAACTTCATTTAACTGGAATTAGCCTGCAAACAGAGAAAAGTGAACTGGATGAACAAGCACTCAAAAACCTGTCTTTACCTTGGACAATCACTCTCGCTCCTCTATCTGATTCGCACGAGACAACACGCGCTCTTCCCTTTATTTAATTTTCTGGGTGATGTAGTTTTTAGTAATTTTTATAATGTTCTATAATGTAAAAATGTAATTAAAAATATGGTTAACCTTTTTTATCCTGAATTATTACTTATTTTATGGCGTGGATTACACATTAACTGGATACCTACATCATGCCATAGGGGGTGCCAGCTCAGGTGTCGTTCTTGTCACTTGATCGAGGTTCAAAATTACGAGGTCCATCGCCAATAGTCCTCGTGTTGCTTCCTAGTGTGACTTTAATAAAAACTAAACTAAACAAATTAAAAGTAATCATTTAGACAGATTTTCTTACCACTATAAGTCAACAGATCAACTACTAAAGAAGTCAATGTATGTTGATAACTGTGTGGCCAGTGTTGTCTGCAAGTCTGAACTAATAAAGTTTATTGAAAAATCGAAAGAAATCATGGCTCTTAGTAAATTTGATTTGTGTGGCTGGGGCAAGACAACTCTTTTGATGCTTTGAATTGGGATTATGAATTGCAAAATGCTTTTCCTATTTTACAAGACATACCAATTCTTGGCCTTGTGTAGAACATTAGAAGAGACACTTTAAAAATTGATATGATCGATGTTAAGGAAAAAGAATCTGCAAAAGTAATTAAAAAATATATTCTGTCAAAATGTCACAAAATATTTGTTCCCATTAGCATCACTGCTCCAATTTCATTGATTTCTAAGATATTGCTAAAAGAAAGAATATAAAAGCCATTTGGGATGCAAGTGTGCCTGAAGAAATTGTTCATAAATTTGATAAACGGGTAGAACAGTTACCTAAGTTAGAAGAACTAGAAGTGTCAAAATGGCTTCAAGTGCATAAAAATATCTTGTGTTTTTTGTGATGGTAGTCGACAAACATATGCTATCTGCATTTTCTTAAGGGTTGACCAAAGAGTTACTTGTAACTTGGTAGGAGCAAGATCTGGAGTAGCTCTTCTGAAAGGTATTTATCTCAAGGTTAGAACTCTTAGGTTGCTGTATTAGTGTGAGACTAGCCAAAACCATATGGGAAGATTTAAAGGAATTGGAAATCTACCTGTGTATTATTGGTCAGATTCCATGAACTGTTCATATTGGATTAAAAATGATGAACAATGGGCAACATTGTGATGAACAGAATGAAGGAAATAAGGACTAATAATGAACCAGGTCAGTGGAATCATGTGCCAAAAAATTTAAACCCAGCGGACTTGCCTTCTAGGGGGGGGGGCGGTGGGTATGCACTTTGATAGCATGAAGATGGTGGGAAGATCATGTCTAGTTAAAAGATGAAGAGAAAATGTGACTTATCTCTGTTTTATCACCAGACAAGAGTGTTGTAAATGCAGAAAGAAAAAAAAAAACCTTTTGTTGGTTTTTTAGTGGTGTCCAAAAATATTCTAGGATTTTTAAGCAGTTTCTGGAAATTCTCTTCTTCGTTAAGTTTATATACAAACAGGAACAAGTGTCCAAGCCAAGAAAATGGACCAGACCAGTAGGATGGCTCAACCTATGCTTTGAACTCAACTGTAAACCTGTCCACATAAGGACGTGAAGTCAAGGCTGGTCCAGAGACAATCTTAGATTTCAATTTTGGTTTTGATTTTTCAGGTACAAACTGAAAAAGTTGGAGTGCTGCGAACTACTCAACTTGTTAAATTATGTAATAATATTTGGGAGTAAGCATGTAAGAAATAATATGGAAGTTATGAAATAATATGGAAGTTATGAAATAATATGGAAGTCATGTTACAGTTAAGTCTATATAAAAATTCTGTATTAAAATAACTTAAAAAATAACAGAGGAAAAAACATAATTAATAAATCTTTATCTTAATAAAATATTGATTATAAATCAATCCGGCTTAAATGAAAATTGTTTAAGCTATATTTTAAATACTGTTATGAACTTTTATTGCATAATTGTGAACATTTCGAAATATTTAGTAAAGATCATAATAAATTATGCATATTCTTTATTCTCTCCTCTCCAACTTAATTCCAAAAGCTTTTTTGGATTATAATAATCACTAACTTTCCTTTTCAGATTTGCCACCCTTGGTTTTAAAACATCTAAAAAACATCCGTAAGTCAAGGGAAAATGCAGGTTCGTGCAGTATGGACACTTATACTGAAGACAGTTCTACAGAAAAAGGTAAGTGTAATCTGAGCATTTTTCTAAGGGTAATGAATATCTTAGCTAATAGACATATCAAACCTCCCTTTGGCATGGTGTGGATGTTAGGAGAGGGGGGTGCCAGCTCAGGTGTCGTCCTTATCACTTGACCGTGGTTCAAAATTACGAGGTCCATCACCAATAGCCCTCGTGTTGCTTCTAGTGTGACGTTAATAAAAAAAAAAACTAAACTAAAAACTAGAGACATATCAAAATTCTCCTTCTCCAGGATTTTTTGAGCATTACTCATTCTGAAAATCCAGCAATAATATTTAATTAGTTTATGATGAGATTATTAATATTGATAAAATATTATTTTTATCTATTTTCTAATTCATTAATATATAATCTAAAAGCTGCATGCATATAAAAGGCAAACTATAAATTTCCATACTTTTTAAATGTTATGTATATACTTGTATCATAACAAATAGCATCAGGCAAGTTAAATGAATTCAGTATTGTTTTGAATTCATTTTACAAAAATTCTGTTGCATTTGTTGTTGATTCACAGGAAGAAAACTCTTTCCATAAATTTAAATTAATTTCCATTTCTGTTTAACATTTTATATATTGTGTATGAGGTGTAGCTATTAAATAATGAGATTAATGTTTCAAAACATTTTGATTTCATATATATTTACTTATCAGAACCTTCAATATGCACCCATTTTCTATCCCTACTACTCTACATGTGAATCTTTCATTGTTTGAAACATTGCTGGAAGTCTTTTGTCAGCTTCTTCAGGATGCATACATACCCATGTGGTGACCAGGTATTGCAGAATCGTCTCACTGTAGCTCATGTGTTGGCCTACCTGAATTGGCCCTTGATAATTAATGCCACAAGCAGAGTAAGACAGATGCTGTTATTTTAAAATGAAATTTTATTTACAAGATTCGAATCAATATAATTACTCTTTAAGCCAAAGGCTACAGTATCACAGTCAAGTCATATTACAATCATAGCGATATCTCATCAATCACAGACAAGGTCTCATTATATATCCGGAATCTGCATTCAACACCGTCAACCCGACAGTTAAGAATAGTCATCCAATGGAAAAAATAACTTCGTATGAGGTAACTAAAAAAAATACCTTCAAATGCAAATTCCCCATCGCCAGATGTGTGGGATGACGTCATATCGGCAACACGTAATTCCAAGTGAGGGAGTGATTGTAGGTTTTAATGGTGCAAGAGCCATAAGTAGTCTATGCTTGCCATGCAATTCCAAAACATTACCATTTGAGATAACCGTGATATTACATCATGCATGTTGCAGGAGGCAACTAAAATAGGTACCCAGCATATGGAGGTATAGCCGGGCACCTGCCCCTGGGGATTATATCAATGGACCTCAAGTGCTTGCCTTTAAGGTAGGTATTGGCATCATGACTGTGAGGCACGTCAAAATTGTTATGAAAATTTGCTGTACTTATTCTTTATTAGTTTCTACAGTCTCTGCAATCACATGAATACTTAACCAATGATCAGAACAAACCGGATTAAAAAAAAATTTGATATTGTTGTACATATCTTATGTGGAAGGGCAATCAGAGCGTGAATAATCTTCAATGTCTTCCCAACCATCTTGAAAATGTTTAAGCAACTCAAAAACATATGTACACGATATTCATTGCCACACATTGAAGCAAGAGGCACTATATTTAAATGAGAAGGCTTCACCATAAACAGCTGTCAGTCGCTGGCATTTGGCACATGTGTACTTCTGTTGCAGCATCAGAATTGTTATTTAATTGCCACACCTTGCATTGCATTTAAATGAATATTTTAATAATCATATTTAACCTTATTTTATATGAAGTCCTACTGTAGCTCATGTATGTCTTAAGAGGTCACTAAAATGGGTACCCAGTATCTGGGGGGTATAGCCAGATACCCTGCCCCTGGTGATTAAATCAGAGGACTTCATGGACTTTCCTATTCCCATTTAAGGAAGGCATCATGATCCTGAGGTCCCCTAGTGATCTTTTTCTTTCCCATGCGATTTATGTTCTTTGGTAAAATATGAGTTACGTGCCTCCAGGATACCCTAGCAATCCTCTATTTTTGATCCTCCTTGTCTACCAAAATTATACTTTTTTCTGTTTTTTCACTTCTAGATCAGTTTTACACTTTACTATCTTCACAATTACCTTGTTTTGCGCATCATTGCATCTGATTTTTGCGTCATTAAGAATATAACCACTCGCTCATTTAAGGGTCTAGATCACAGTTACTCCTTTGTGAAGTAGCAGGGTACCATCATTTACTCAGCCTTTTTTAATTCATTTGTTTCTGACTTTGTGGAGAAAAATCTCCATCACAACATATTTTTGTATTAAATGGGTTTTTATATCATTTATATAAATATAATATTTTAGCCCTACCATTTTTCACTGTATTTTGCATATTTTAACTACCAATAAATGGTTTTTTTTCAAAAAAAAAATACTGTGAAATTTTAATCAAATGTTTGTTTCAGCATAAACTGCAACATTCATTCACTTGCACTCTTTTTTCATGTAGTTTAAATATGACAGTTACTTATATATAATTTGAATCGGTTCTTGAAATATGTAATAAAGTTAAGATATTAATATATACTGGACAAGCTGGTGAATAAGGTAATTTAATTTTCAGTGTTTCTTTAAAATAATTAAATATTATCTATCATGTATGTCTTTGAAATGTACATTTAAAGATAGTAATATATTTCAGTTAATTATTTTTTTTTTGAAAATCACATGTGATAATGTGTTCTTGCTTTCAGTATATTGTAGGATTATTTATTAAAATTTTTTGTTTTCATTATTATATATATGTGCATGCATGCACATATATACATTAATGAAAGCCTAAGGTAAGGTTCCCAAATATACTTCCACATTGCTCAAAAAGTAGGTGAACAAGATAATAAGTTAAGAAAACTGTGCAAGACATTCATATATGCCATAAAATAAAGAGTACATGTGTAACAAAACACAATACAGAAAAAAAGACGAAAAGTAATTGTTTAAATCTCTGAATTGATGGAAAGAACATGAAAAGATGCTTCATGGCAACAATTTGGTAAGAAGTAAATAACAAAAAGTATTGTTTAGAAATGATGCAAGATGTTTAATATGACCCCTCGAACTACTAAGGCTGTTGCACACCTGTTTTGCATGGATGTGATGAGATTATCAAGGTTGTTGCTGTCCCTCTCCTCAATAATTGTATTCTCAAAGTCCCAGACAGTAATAGGAATACCTGGTCTCACTACTAGGTGACATAGGAAAGTATCCCAAACTTTCTCGATTGTATTTAGGTTGGTAGAACATTCTGGCCTCTCCAAACGCTGTGTATTGTATCCGCTTCAAGCATGTTTTCCATAAGAGAAGCTGTATTGAGTCAGGCATCGTCATCCATTAAATGAAAGGAATTACCATTGTCTGTAGCATAGGGTATGACAGAAGGTCTACATTCTTTTGAGCCATCAAATTGCCATTCCGAATAATATGCAGATCCATACATCCACATATGCAGATTCTCAATCATACCATCAAATTGCCTCATCTGTAATGTGATCTTTATCGAAGGAATGACTGAGTGCGAAATAATAGTCCCACTGTAGCACATGCATGTCATAAGAAATGACTAAAATGGATACTCAATATCTAGGGGTATAGTTGCGCACCCTGCTTCTATCAGAGGACCTCAGGGACTTGCTTTCTTTAGGTAGGTACAGGGATACATGACTCCTAGGCACCCTAGTGATATTTTTCTTTCACATGGAGGTTTTACTGTCTCTGATAAACCCAGGTGATACACCACCAGTATACTAGTCTTCTCTATTTTCAACCCTCTTTTCATGTCAACAAATTTTGATATTTTTTCAATTCTTTCACTCACCTAAATTGCTGCTTTTTGGCCCAGTATAGCCACATTTGGCTATTGCTCCATTAAAATATTGTTTGCTTTTTCAAGTTTTCTTCTGTCTAGACCTTAACTTTATCTTGGCATAGCATGGCCATGTTGGACTCTTGCACCTTTGAAATTTTATCACTCACTTGTCTTTTTTCAAATGTCTAGATCACAGCTTTACCTAGTTTGGTGCAGCTTAGTGACTTTTGGCTCTTGGGCTTTTTATTTGACCATCCCTAGCACACTCCTGGCTAAAAGAACAAATGCTCCTTTTTCTCCATAGCAAAACTCATCCAAGTGCCATATTCCAGACTGAATCAGAGTTGTTAATAAACAGCATTTGATGCTTTCATGCTGCACCTGATCTCGATGTTCAGCAGCCTGCCTTCTTCAGGCTGCTCAGTGTCTTGAGGTCAATAAAATACATAATTGGCCTATGTGCATAGAGACCCACCCTGTTGAAGGTTATTTCAGAAGGTTTGATTTGATACCCTTTGTCTTTTTACAAAAGCAATTGTTTTTGGAGCAGAGTAACATTGCCTTTTCTGTCTCTTTCTTAGGCCTTTAACAGGATATATGTCATAAGTTGCTGTGGTAACCCATAGACGACTTTGATTTTGTCTATTATTCCCTGTTTCTTAGAATTGATTCCACAGCCTTGAAATGATTCTCCTTGCCACTCTAACAGTGTCTGCTACACTTCTTTTTGTTTGTCTTGTTGTTTATTCCGTCTCCCAATAATACGTTAAGCCATGGATTCCAGTAAATCACAATGTGACATTTTCAAATCACATTTTCTCAAAACAAAGTCTGAACTGCTAAATTTCACAGCTGAGGCAGCGATAAAAGAAGCTTCTGTGAAATTATGATTTCTTAACTTATATCTTTTTCTGATTTTTGACATCACCATGGTTTGCATATTGTTATGAACATGAGTTGATGCTTCCCTGCAGTGCTTCTTTCATAGAGGAAAAGATGGATTTACAGAGTTGTTGTGTGTGCCAGTTCACAAGAGTTTAAGCAATGATCCAATTACCTTTGTGACGGATTTGGTGACAAATGGAAAGTACTTAAAGAAGCTGGAACCTAAGCAAAAAAATCAAATGGGAAGAAAGTCTGACCAGGAAAACTTTTCAATTATTTAAAAGAAATATAAAATAGGAGGGAATAAGTGGGTTACAAATGGAAATAAGGAAAAATACTTCATTAAACCATCATGATTGATGGTTACATCAAGTACTTGAATTTGAAATAAGTTTACAAGTATATTTTTCCATTTGTATCAAATCATTTTCAGTTGAGGAACACTAAGGAACTTGGTTTAAATCTGAGTTTCTGGCTCGGAGATCCATTATATACACCCCAATTGCTTGAAAAAATTGTCTTGAAAAAACATCCAGTGTTTGCTATCGATAACAGGTGACATAGTCAGTAAATTTTCACTAAGCATATCTTGATAGTGAATGGATTTCATTTGATAGTTTGCGAAACTATTATCCACTTGGGCATCATATTCAAAAGCTGCTCATATTATAACAGAACCATCTCCATGCTGTCTTTGAGATAAAAGATGTTTGTCATCCTTTAAATAATGCCAATAATAATTTGTCCCATCAGGGCCATCCATGTAAAACTTATTACCTGAAAGATTTAGTTTCCATTTATCAGTCAAAGACTCTATTTCGAATGAGTGCTAAATGAGCCTGTTTGGCAAGGGTAATTTTCTGGCTATTATCTTTCAAATAAGGCTGAAATCTGTTGACTTAAGCTGATGATGACATTTCTTACATATTCAGTCTGTCTTTAACAAATATTGATTTTTTTCCAGTTTGTTTTTTAGAACCATAATTGCAAGGAACCTTAAGATAATCATTTATGCATTAATGCATGTTCCCTTTGGCCCATGCTTCTCTGTAAATGGGTGGCAAGGGTGAGCCCGCTCCTGTCAATCGGCTGGTGATCGCTTCGGAGGGGTTCTTCTCGCACCCCAACGACGTTGCTATAGGGTTAGTGTTGCAGTTCTGGGTGCCTCGGGTAGACCTACGGATCCGTACCCCAAAGCTGTAATACTATACTTCAGTGCCTCCTATGGGGTAAGTGCTGTGCCTGGAAACTGCCAGATGTCCGGTGGGCTGCCTCTCCTTGTTGGACTCCTATGGTGGGTGGAGGCGCACTGAAGTGAACACAAACTGCTTATGGATCCTAAAACATCCTGCCTTGACGGGATCCCAATTCAGTTAACCTCTTCTCCCATTGTGGAGCAACAAATATCTAATATAAACGCAAGGTTTTTATCATGAAAAATGTGACTCTTTTTCCAACGTTTCATCGTTTTTGATTGAGAAGGCCATAACAGCCAATGTAGGGTCTGTGAAGACTATTCACAAGATGTGCTCTGGGGATTTATTCCTGGAAGTGTCGTCTACAAAGCAAGCTTCCATCCTTATGAATCTGTGCCAATTAACTCATTTTGAAGTGACAGTCGCACCTCAGTTGTAGTTTAAACTTTTTACTTGGTGTTATTTTAGCCATGGATTTGTTGAATGTGTCGAATGAGGAAATTCTTGAAAATATGCAGGATCAGAAGGTCTGTGAGGTTCAGTGTATAACAATTCATCAGGATGTAAAGTTCTTCCTACCAAGCACCTCATCCTGATGTTTTTGATGCCGGAACTGCCACAGTCTGTGAAGGCTGCTTACCTTCAATGTCCCGTTTGACCATATATTCTGAATCCACTGTGCTGTTTCCAGTATCAACGTTATGGACTCTCAAAAACCAACTGTCGTAGTCAAGCCACATGTGCTTACTGTGCACAGGCTGGGCACGAAAGTACAGACTGCATGTTGAAGGAGCCATGTGTTAACTGTAATGGTGACCATCCTTCATATTCTCAATCATGCCCGACATGGAACTTGGGAAAAAGAGATCATGGCTGTAAAAATAAGAAATTGTGTATCCTATTCAGAGGCTAGGCATATTCTTTCACAATTTAGGCCTACCCCTGGAGTCTCGTATGCATCCAAGATAAAAAAAAAAAAAACCTTTAAATCCTGCACTACTCTGACCTTAACCAACCCAGTTCAGTTGCAATATGTTCTTCTAAAAGCGAAGCAACAAACTCAGCCAAGAGAGGTCAAGGGTGATGGGTGGGAAAAACCACCCAAAATAAAAAAAACAGATCCCAGCATTGGATCTGCATCTAACTGCCGAGGATAACACCATGTTAGTAGACGTGGAGTCGGGAGAAGTGACTTCCAGTGCAATCAGTTAATGGATACTTTTATTTCCTGGAACTGCCACAGTTTACGACCCAGACTAGAGGATCTCAAATCCATTATATCTACGCACCCACTTGTCTGTGTTGCTCTTTAGGAAACTTTTCTGAAGAGTAATCTGACAACTCGAGTGCGTGGATATCCCTGTGTACGACGAGATGTTGATGCCTTTACATCTTCTTCAGGAGGTGTTTGCATCTTGACATCTCATAACTGTCCTTACAATATTGTTACACTGACCACATCTGTGTAGGCTGTACAGATTCATACCCACACATTAATCACGGTCTGCTGCATTTCCTGCCACCTAACGATGTTATGTCATAAACGAATTTGAACCACTTAGTCAATCAGTTACCAACTCCCTTCCTTCTGCTAGATTACTTTAATGGACACAGCCCTCAGTGGGGGTATGATGGTACAAATTCTCGTGGTTGGTAGAGCGAGCAGTTGATCTCGGATCACAGTCTCTGTCTGCTGAACACCGAGAAAACGTTTTTCCATGCTCCCACTAGGACATTTCTTTCCCTTGATCTAGCCATTTGTTAGCCGACACTGCTACCGTCGTTAAATTTAGAGGTTGTAAATGATTTACATAATAGTGATCATTTCCCTCTCCTAATTACCCAGGTTCATGGAAGTGGAGTACGATTTCGTCCTCCCACTTACCACTTCAACCAGGCAGATTGGGATTTATTCACACTGCTAGTGGTTATTACTGATACGATGGTTCAAGATCAAGATATAAATAGCTCTGTCCGACATGTCACTGCCTCTATCGTGAACGCTGCTGTCGAAGTGGCCTATGTCATTGGCCATTCTTTTGTGTGTCAAGCTTTGATTCATACAAAGCTTCATTTTTAGTGACTAAGAATCGTACTGAGCAGACACCTATCAACTTCAGGTGTCAGCAACCGCTCCCTTATAACTGGGACTTTGATATGTGGGAATTGAGAAAGAATGTCTGTCTTTGGCCCACAATACCAGTCCAGACTCTGATGGTATAACTTATGATATGCTCTCTGATGGTATTACTTCGTTATTATGATATGCTTCGTATGCGAGGATTCACTTGTCAGTCTCCTTTACCTATTCAACTGAATATGGAGGGAGCATGTGTTTCCTAGTCAGTGGTAGAAAGCAATCGTTTTTCCTATCCTGAAGCCTGATAAGGATCCAAAGAACCCTCTGCATTATAGACCTATCACTCTGACGAGTTGCCTTTGTAAGACCCTTGAACATATGGTCAATGCCAGTCTCATTTATCAATTGGAAAAGGATCAATGCATTCCTCCGTTTCATAGTGGCTTCTGTAAAAGAAAATCCACTGTAGATAACATCCTTCTACTTGAAAGTCAGATTCTTACTGCTTTCATACAGAGGAATCATTTGGTTTCTATTTTCTTTGATATTGAAAAGGCATATGACTGTACTTGGCACTATGGAATACTGCGCACTTTATATGGTTATGGTCCGAGAGGCAATTTGCCTCTCTTTATTCAAGTGTTTTTATCTTTCAGAACTTATAAAGTGTGTGTCGGTAAGGTTTTATCTTTTACTCCATTTGAAGCAGTTCCTCAAGAAAGTATTTTAAGTCTGACTCTTTTCATTTATCACATTTCTTCTATTCTTTCTAAACTTCAGCCATCTATTCATGGATCATTGTACGTCGACAATCTGCAGATTTCCTGCGAAGGAGCATTCATGCATCCAATCGAGCGGCAACTTTAGGCCGCAGTTAAAAACTTGGTTACATGGTGTGATGTGAATGGGCATAGTATTTCTACCAGCAAGAGTAGTTGTGTGCATTTTTGTTGGAAACTGGGTCCACATCCTGATCTTAACATTAGCATCTGTGATACTTCTATTCCTGTTGCCCATGATGTCCGCTTCCTCAGAGTAATTTTCGACCATGAACTCTTTCCTTCTGCACATTTTACATCTGTGGAAGAAGTGTGAGAAATCCCTCAACATCTTGAAGGTGTGCCCAACACCTCTTGGGAGGCGAAAGTGAACTTCTTTACTCCGAGTGTATCAGTCGGCGATTATGTCCCGGATCAGCTATGGATGTATTGTCTATGGATCAGCCTGCAAAACTACTTTGCGGAAGCTTGATCCAGTCCACCATAATGCTCTGAGAATCTGTAAGAATCTGCGGTGTAAGAAACCGTCTCTCAATTACTTTTTTCATTTGTCATTTCAGTTTCATCCTCTTCATTCGATACACATCAGTGCATCTTTACAAAGATTGTACGAGGTTCGACAATCTTTCATTTGTCCTTTCTCAGAGAGGGTGAAGGATATTATTGAGGAGCTCTACCTACATGGATTAAGTGTCCAACAGATTAAATTTTTCGCATTTCCTCCTTGGAATATGCCAAGATTCATTTATCATAACTGTTGGCCTTTGATAAATAATGCCACAAGCAGAGTAAGACAAACTCTAATATTTTAAAATCCAATTTTATTTACATGATATGTACATCATATTTGCGCTTTTTAAGCCGAAAGCTACAGAATCATAGTGATGGTCTCATCGATCACAGACAAGGTCTCATTAACCATCTAAGATCTCATTCAAACACAGCCAAGGTTTCATCCATCCATCTAAAATTCTCATTAATCACATCTGCATTATATCTCATCCACCACCACTTCGTACATCTCCATTATATATATCTCCGGAATCTGAATTCAACACTGTCAACTCAACAGTTAAGAGTCGGCATCCAATGAAAAATAACTTTATGTGACATAACTGAAAAATACTGTCGAATGCAAATTCCTGATTCCATTACCAGATGCGTGGGATGACGTCATATCGGCAACACATAATTCCAAGAGATTACTGCAATATGACAACATATGGCCCGCCTCCCACACATCTGGGCGATGCTACAAAAATCAAAACACTTTCTAGTGCTTGTATATCAAATCTAAAAATATACAAAGATTCATATTTATATATACACAAAAAATAATTTGATATACTTTATATCTTTAGACACAATATTGAATTATTGCCTGTATTCAATTAAATGGTTTGACATTAAAAGTTCCAAATCCCCATCCATTAACATAAAGATTTCCAGTAACAATGTGTTAAAAATGTATGAATGTGTTTTGTTCGAGAATTTTCAATAGCAGAATTCGAAAAATCTATTGCTGCTTTATTATCACAAAATATATGGAATTCAAAACTTTCGTTTGAAAAAATTCCCAATTCCTTACATTCCTCGACAATTCTTAAAATCCAGAGTAACTCCATAGCAGCATCCGTCAAAGCAACGTATTCTGCCTCCATAGTGAATAAAGAGACACTACGTTGTTTGGATGTCCTCCAAGAAATAACACCCTGATCACAAAAAATTATATACTCCCCAACTGAATGATCTGGACGATCGCAGTTATCCTGTAGTGGTTGACATTGCTGATAATATTTGCCATCTGTATAGTAGGGTTCATGTTATTAAATTCTGCTGGTTACCTAGTCATGTAGGAAATGAACAAGCAGACTTGGCTTCACGTTCGGTAACAAATCCTCTGCAGCTCGGAGTCCCACTTGAGGACATACGATATCGCGTTTTAAAATTCTATTAATCGGGCATGACAGGAAGCTTCAATGCAATAACAAGCTGCACTCAGTGAAGCCGATCATTAGAGAATGGCCTGTTTGTCCAGTGCAAAGAGCAAATGTCAGATTGACAAGCCTTCGCATTGGATACACTCGATTTACCCATAGACATCTCTTACTTGGGGAGTGGGCTCCCGAGTGTCCTTCCTGCCATGTCCCTTTCACAACCCATCACATTTTAATTATGTGTCCTGTTTTTGATCATCGTTTCTTTTTTCAATCGTCAGTTTTAAACCTTTCTGACTTGGTGGAGGGAAACCCTCACCATAACTTATTTGCTTTTTTAAAACAAATTGGCCTTTTACACCAAATTTGAATTTTTAACTTTTAACCTACATTACTACATTCTGTATATTACCTGTTTAAAAAATTATGTATTGTAATTTATTTTAAATGTTAGGTGGAGAATTGTCCTTTACATTTTATGTAATTATCTACGAGAAACAGTAAAAGGGGAACCCAAACCTATTTCCAGATGTGAATAATGCATAATTGTTGCATCCTCATACATGCTTATTTAGACTTTTTAGATGTTCTTTTCTGACAAACCAAAATCTTTAAGTAATATACACCTACTCTATTTTTGATGTCATTAAATTAGTTCTATATGCAGTATTTTTCTCCTTCTCTGATTACACATTGAAATAGAATAAAGAATTTTGTTGCCTTAAAATTTTGTAGATGATTGTAGATGTGTGGCTAGTTATGTAAAAATCTATTGTCAAAAGCAATATATCCATATATAATAAAATTTTGTTTTTGAAAACTTTTCCCCTTTGGGAGCTTACCCTTAAGTTGGTTCAATAATCACAATCCCAAAGCACATAGTGATCTTTTTCTCTCCCATGGTGTTTACTGTTTGTGATAAAATCGGGTTACAATCCCTTGTTTTACCCTAGAGTTCCTTTTCTATTTTTCACCATCTTATCAACCATTTTTCTTCCCTTCATTTTCTCAAATGTCTAGATCACAGTTATGCCTTATTTCAACCACATTTGGTTCTTGCACCATTAAAATCCTACGTCATTAAACTTTAAAAACTCACTTAAAAATCATCACTTTAAAAACTTTTTTAAATTTGCTGTGTTATCTGATTACAATTGCATCTGTTAATGTGACAGTGAATAAAATTTTTCTTCAAGTGGATATACTATTTCAATTAAGTTTACATTATTTCCCACAAAAGTTTTCTTATAAAAATTGTATTGTTAGAAAACAAATTGTTCATTACTGTATTGTAAATTACTTTAAGGCCTTAAAATTATTAAATATAGTATATCTTTATGCTTGGAGGTTATTGTTGAGAATTGTTTTTATATTAAAATTCCTTTTATATGTTACAGTGCTTATTTCAAATGTTCCTTTGAACAAAGTCAGGGATGGATCTTTAAAAATTGAAGGTATTTATTTTAATTCTTGATAAAATTGTGTGTTTTGTGCATTGTTAAATTATAAACATTTTTACTCTATAATTTGTTATATTTACAAAAAATGGAACTTTTTCTGAGATTTAGCTGTTTTTTTTAATGAATTTCTAAAGTTTTTTTATGAACATGTATGAATATGAAAGATGGAGGAAATTTTCATTAGACATTTACATGATTTTTAATTGCTTTATTGTAAAGGTTTTGCTTCAAGTAATTTTCTTTTTGGATCAGTTTTATGCATTCAAAAAACTTTAACTTGATAGCTTAAGTATATTAATTTTTAATTCTACTTTTCTTATATTAGAGTTATTGGAATTAAACGCCTGTTTTAATCAGAATAGATGATTTTTTTTATTGCTCGTCCATAATCTCGTCAATCAATGAAAGTTGTTGTTTCAGAGAAGAACCCCTAATTCCAATCTGGATAACATTGAAAGGGTTCTCTACATTGGGGATCTGATTCCACATTAATTAATCTATATGAAAAGTAAAGCATGGATCCTTGTTGTTTTTATTCTTCCGAGCCCCACAGTCTTTGCAGCTCTTAATTGTTCGGCTTTATAAGCTTTTAATGAAGCTGAAAAGTGGTTGTTCTCTTCCATTTTTTTTTTAATTCCTAGGAAAGGATAGTCATTCTATTAGTAATTTATAAGAATGAATTATCTCTTCATTGTAGTCTTGAATGTTATAATGCCATTGATTGCGTATGTTTTCAAGGGTAATGACAAATCATAATTGCTTAGTATGCTACTGTATTCTGTTCTGTTGTTGGAAATAACCTTTAATTAAAAAAATGGAATTTGATTTCAAGTTTTCCATTATTAAGGATATTTCGCATTGTGAGATCCACTTTATAAATTTCAGTTTATTATGTTAAAAGCAAAACAATTATTTTAATTTATTATTTTTATTTACGTGAATTTATTTATCATTGTTTAATTTTTTGTCACCGTGAACTGAACGATATTGAAAAAGTTTATTATTTTGTACGCTGTGGCAACAAGGAAGTGCTCGTTCTGTTTTGTTTACTTAACAGTATTCCATGAAAAAAAATTGTCATATAACTAGGTGAGTCTTGGACTCTAGTTGGCATGTTAATTTGTGAAATAAATGAGATTTGGCAGTATTAATAGTTTGGAGTATTAATTTTCAATATAAGAAACTTTTTTATTTTTACGACACATTGTTTTGCGACATTTTCTGGCTTGGTGAAAATAATGAATGGGATTTTGCATAAGTTTTTCAATTTTTTTTATTTGTACCATTATTAAATTATAAACAAAAATGAATTTATAAAAACATAAACATTGTATACAAATCTTAAGAACTTGTTATGTGAAAGCTTAAGCTTTGTCTTCCCAGTGTAAGAACTGTTGCGACAAAAAGCCAATTTTACATCTGTAAAAATATGCAAGTAAATAATGTTGTACATCTTGCAATAATGTATCATGATGTGTAACTTTGGTTACCAAATTGAATGACAAAATTGATTTGTTCTTGACCATTCTAGAAACTTCTTGACAGTCTTCCAAGAGTATATGTATCAGACAAAGTGTGCATCCTTTTGAATGTATGTAGATTATTTGTGCTTATGTGATATTGAGTGAAATAAATTGTTGTTGTATATTCTTATGCATGTTGTGTTATGTTCCTGTTGCATTTGCTAGATATTCTCTGAATAAATTTGGATTTGCTTGGAACAAACCCACTTTTTAATTATGTTGATCTTTCTTGTATTTGAAAGATGATCTTCTACCCATTATTTGGTGTTGGAAGTGGTATTTCCAGAGTGCTTGCCTTCAAGAAAAGGCTATGACGAAGCAATTTAGTGTGTTTATAGACATGAGTAAAACTGGACAAAAGTGTTAAGTAAGAAAATAAGAGATGGGTTATGGGGAGATGAAAGCTGTACAAGAACACTTGAAGAAGATAGAAACCTGATGAGAACAATTGGCAACAGAATTAAGTGTATAGAGATAGATCAAGAAGATATGAAAGATATTCTTCAAATAGAAGTTGAAAATTTGAAAAAAAGACAGGAAAAATAAACTTGATTCCAGGATGTCAAGAAACTTCTGGAATTTCTTAAAACCTGTCTAGTTAATGTTGCTTCAGGGACAGAAAGCCTTGCACCCCGTGCCCTTTCCAAGCTCTTTACCTATGACTTACAGACTACCTGAGTTGTATTCAAGACACAATTTGATTTCTTCAACCAAACTGATGTTTGGGATCTCCAGACATCAGCAACTCAACTTATAGCAATTCTTAATGGTTAAGCAGCTGAAATGCTAAAGTCTATCCAGTCTATACAGATAAACAATTTATAAATGGTCTATTGAGAAGGATGTTTAATGTTGCTTCAGTGAGGGATATAAGAATGACTTCTACAGAATTAAAGGCAAAATGACAGAAATGCGTGAAAGACTTACTGGTACTAGCCACATAAATAGAGAGACTAATGCTAGCTGATATTCCTACATTTCCAATTAAAGTGCAGGATACCTTTATTTGCTAAATATTTCATCGATGCTATTAGGGATGAGGAGACCTAGCAAGCCACCTGCCTTTTGAAACCAAAGATATGAAAGCTGCTCCATCGAGTTTGAGTCTACTTCATCTGCTTTAAAAGCAACTAAAAGAATTAGAACAGCTGCCTTAGAAGATGAAACTTCAAAAGAAAGGACAGAAATGTTATCAAAAACTTGGCGGAGGAAACTTGGCTGGAAATGTAATAGAAAAGGACACTTTCAAAATAACTGTGCAGCTGTAACACCAGTCAATTTTAGAGATGACTGATTTGCTTTGCAAATGGCCACCAAAGACCCGCCGTGTAGCTATGGCTGATACATGTTAAATTTGTCGGTTCCTAAAATCCTCCCATTGGCGGGGTGTGGAAGTTAGGAGAGGGGGTGCCAGCTCAAGTGTTATCCTTGTCATTTGACGGAGGTTCAAAATTACAAGGTCCATCACCAATAGCCTTTGTGTTGCTTCTAGTGTGACGTTAATAAAGACTAAACTAAAAAAAATTTGCTTTGCAAAGGGAGGCTGTGGTAGCTTAGTGGCCAGTGGTTTTCATTCAGTCCTAGGTTCGATCCTTGGCCGCTAAAGATCTGCCATGTAGCCGGGGTTTATGCAAGTTAAATTTGTTGGGGCCCAAAGTCCTCCTGTAGGTGTGATGTGGAAGTTAGGAGAGGGGTGCCTGCTCGGGCGATGTCCTCGTTACTTGATCGAGGTTCAAAATTGCGAGGTCCGTTGCCAATAGCCCTTGTGTTGCTTCTAGTAGGACGTTGATAAAAACTAAACTAGAATTGTGAAGGCTGTCTTCTGCTATGATATGTTCTCAATGAACAGTTCAGAGTCTTAGTACTGTAGAAAAGAAATAAAGGATCAAATAGGGCAATACAGATGCTCTGTTAAGGAAGCCTTGTTTTGACAGCTTCAAACAATTTGCAAAGTGGAGAGGAAATATAGTGCTATGACAGACTTCTATATTAAAACTATAACCTCCCATACACCAACTCAAAGAAATCCTAGGTCCTTGGAGATGTTAGGAGCTTGTCTTTTTTGCTTTAAGTATTATAATCATTACCCAGACAAACTCTAGTGATCTTTTCTTTCCCATGACTTTACTGTCTTTGATAAACATGAAAAATGCAGCCCCGGAATGTCCTAGTGGTCCTTCTCTATTTTTGACTCTTGTAAACCAATTTTTACCCTTTTTCTAACACCTAGGTCTCATATACACATTGCATAGCCATATTTGGCTTTGAAATTCTTTGTTGCAAAACAGTGAATATTCTCCAAACATGACTGGACAGCACAAATGCTATAATCAGGTATTGTAAGCAACTGAATGAAGGCCTATTATGATAATAACTGTAATAAAACATCTCTTTGAAGGAGACCATGCTTGAAAAAAACAACCCAACAAAATGTCATGGACTCGCTCCAAAGTTGCTGTATCATTGTAGAGGTCCGTATGTCATTATTAATGTTTTAAATGAAGTTTGTTTTGATTCAGAAGTCGCTGACATTTAAGACAAGGTTAAACAAATTGATTGAATAACTTTGTATTGTGGAAGTGGGAGAGCAGAATTATGTGAAAGCTTGCATTTTGTTGTTTTTGATGGGCCTATACTGGCAAAAGATGGTAAAATAAGCTACAAATTAAGTAAAACAACAATCTGTAAAATTATCTTATTGAAATTAAAAGTTATTCATTAATCTCGTTCGTTATCAGCTAATTAATAAGATGATAAAAGAAATGATTAATGCTATACCTGATAAAAATACATCTTGCATTGAAATACCTGTTAGAGTTCTGCAACTAACAAGAAAAGGAATAATGAAGTGATGCCTTATATTATACGCATTTTATATACATTGGAAATCTGCATTCTGCTAGTCAAACCGGAAGTTAATATTATGAAGCAAATTATCGACATATGACACTGTTGTATACTTAAAACACCAGGGTTCAATAATAACGTCGATATGCCAAAAACTATAGAAATTTTATTTACAGACACTTTAACTATTGAAATGAAAACAAGACAAAAAAATGGCGTCACTCGCTTGTGAACATTAGAATGCTGAATAATCCAATACACTTTGCACGCTACTATTGCAGCGCCACCTGTTGCCACTAAGTAAAATATAAATATCTTACACTTATAATTTGGGAGGCTTACACAGTGGATTCACAACATTCTCCCCCCTTTGAGTAATATTCTTTACAATTTACTCAAACAATACACAAACATTATCAAAATACACTATATACTTAGAAAAATGAAATACATAAAACACTTACAGTGAAATTGAAATGAATTTTACATTACATAATTATTTATCATACATAATTTTACATTACATAATTATTTAGCAGGAGTTTTAACTACTCTACCACTACTGGTGGTTAAAGGAATCGGCTCATCTCCAGTTTTCACTACAGGGTTTTCCAACTCTAGCCGATATAGTCTCTGCACTGGTCGTAACAACTCTGAATTCTCAGTTTTTATGAGAGCAAGTCTGATTTGCCCATCTCGACCAGGAATTACTTTTAGAACTCGAGCTAGATTCCAATACGAACGTCTTTTATTATTATCCTCAAGCAGAACAATTTCATCCACTTTAATTGGTTGGGTATTATAAATTTTAATAGATTGTTGTCGTAACTGTCCTAAATATTGACTTCGAAATTGTGATCTTAAAGTCTGGCGTAATCTATGTATGTATTTACATCTTTTATTTAGTTTACTTTTATCAATATTATCCACATCAGGAACACCTGATATTGGTGTTTCATGAAGGAACTTTTCTGGTGTGATGCTTGAGTCCTCATCTAAGTTCTCTGAAACATACGTAAGAGTTCGGGAGTTTACTATTTGCTCGACATCACATAATACTGTTAGTAACTCCTCATAATCTAAAGACGCTCTGCCTAGAATTTTTCTTAGAATTGTTTTTACAATTTGAATTAAACGTTCCCTCCATCCGCCCCACCAAGGAGCTGATGGAGGATTAAACATCCATTGAATTTTTTGTTCTGCAGCCTTAAAACGGAGATCATCCCAGTCAATGGTTTGCAGAATTTTATCGGCACCAACAAAATTTTTGCCGTTATCTGAATAAATTGTACGTGGTCGTCCACGACGCGCAATAAAATGTCTTAGTGATTGCAAAAAGGATTCAGTCGATAAGGAAGCGACCAACTCTAGGTGCACGGCTCGATACACCGCACAAGTAAATAGTACGATGTATGCCTTTCTACCATCTTTCAATAACAAAGGACCAGCAAGATCACACCCTATGACTTCAAATACATTAGCATCGCGAACCCTATCATTCGGTAAAATTCCTGGGATTGTCTCACATTTTTTAGCCTTGAACCTTTGACACTTGACACATTTATTTATACAATTTCGTATCGTCTTACGTGATTTCAAAATCCAATACCTCTCTCTTAAATTAGACATTAACAATGAAGTACCGGCATGTAATAAATCATTATGTACACTTATTATCAATAATTTTACAACAGGATGATCACTAGGCATAATTACAGGAAACTTAAAATCATATTTATCATCCCTATAAACAACATTAGACTTAGCTCTTATAAGACCATGACAGTCCATTACTGGTCTTAATTGTTTCAGTTTTTCATCATTTTCACCCTTAAAAGATTCTTTTTGAATCAGAAACATTAAGGTTCTTTCTCCTCTTTCTATTTCGTACAAAGATAAATCCTTAGAAAGATTTTTATCTGTATTTCTTACGTTATTAAAGAACCTTAAAATCCAAGCTAACATTCTGACTATTTTCTTAAATGAAGAAAAATATCTGTAATACCAATTAACATCCTCTTCACTTTTTACCAAATTTGTTATAATGGTTTTTCGAACTTCAGAATTAACTAATTCTTCCCTCGGTGCTTCATTAGACTTAGGCTAGTTTTCCTCCCTCTCACGCAACCAAATAGGACCCTCCCACCATTTACGTTCAATTAACTGTTCCACAGAACATCCTCTGGAGAGTAAATCAGTGGGGTTAAGAGTACCTGAAATGTGGTGCCACATAGAAGGAGAAGTCAATAAACGTATTTCAGAAACCCGATTATGAATGAAGGTTCCCCAGTTTTGGTTACGTTGTATCCAACACAAAGCTGTAGTTGAGTCAGTCCAACAATAAACATCAACCTTAGGTAGATCAAGATCTTTAATTATAGAAGTGAGTAATCTAGATCCTATGCTACAAGCTAAAAGTTCCAGACGGGGAATCGTAATGGGTTTTAAAGGGGCTACTCTAGACCTTGCTTGCACTAAACTAATTCTCACCTCATCGCCTTCTTCCACTCTGATGAATACACATGCACCGTAGGCCTTTTTGCTACTATCACAAAATAAGTGTAAAGTTACCGATTTACTTGTTGATTTTAGTCCAAACCACCTACTTATTTTTATATCTGAAAGTAAATGTAAATTTTTATACCAAGAATTAAACTTATTAGCCAAATCTTCTGGGAGACTATCATCCCACTTAAGCTTAGAGTTCCATGTTTCCTGCAAAATCATTTTAGGAATTAACATAACAGGAGCTGTGTATCCTACAACGTCAAACATTTGGTGAGCAACAGACAAAACTATTCTCTTAGTAATTGTTTCATTTGAATTAATACTAACCTGTTCTATTTTGCAGGACAGTGTGTCCGTATCTGTGTGCCATTTTTTACCCAACACAGAAATACTATCTTCATTGGAGGAATCTTCCTCAAAGATTTCATTGCTTATGTTTGACTTCCAACATCTGAGATTAAAATGACCCGATGACATGATTGATTTCGACTCCAAGAAAAACTTTCTAAGTTCACTCTCCGAATGCAAACTTGTCACACAGTTATCCACATAAAAAGATCTCTTAAGAATAGCTGCAGTTTGCCTTAAATTTTCTGGTAGCTTATCCAAATGAAATTTTAAAGTCGCAGCCAGCAAATATGGACTGCACGTAATACCAAAAACAACTCTTCTGTGTCGATACTCTTCTACCTGTTCGTGATTACCCTTATCAAACCATAGGAACCGTAAAAAATCGCGATCTTTTTCTCTTATGGCAATTTGTAGGAAAGCCTTCTCAATGTCAGAAGTAACACCTACGTAATTCATACGAAAACGATTTAAGATAGAGGGAATAATTTCAATTAAATTAGGCCCAGTTGCTAAACAATCATTCAAAGAAGGGACACCAGGTAAATGATAGCTAGCATTAAACACTGGTCTTATCTTAGTGGTGCTATTTTCTTTAATTACAGGCCTGTGAGATAAGTAATGAACACCTCTTACTTCCTCAGTTGGTGTTTTCTCAATTATATCAAGATCTAACCATTCTTCAAAAACCTTACCATAATTATCAAAATTATTGGAATTCGTTAGTTTTCTTTTTACATTTGAAAGGTACTTTTCCGCATTAATCTTATTTTTAGGCAAAACTGAATTATCTAAAACCCAAGGTAAAGTGATCTCATAACGACCCTCATTATCAACACTCAAAGTTTCCTCAAAATATTTCTGCGTATCCTCTTGTAATAGAGCTTTGTTTTTACTAACTGGAGGTTCTGTAATGCCTAAAGCATCTAATCTCCATAAATCACTTATACATCGCTCCTTTACAAATAGGGACGTAATGAGAGAAGCTGAATTCTCAAAAGTTGGCTCAGTGCTAGGGTTAAACTTTCCCAAAATCGCCCAACCTAGTTTAGTATTTATCGCCGTCAGACCACACTCAAGATTTACAAGTTTACCAGTTAATAATTTACCGGCAACATCAGCACCAATTAACAATTTGATTTCCTTATCAACCTTTAAATTATTGGTCTTAAGATCACTAATTTTTATTTTATGTAACTTAAGTTCGTTTAGCCAAGGACCAGATGGAATTTGTTTTAGACTAGAGCAAATACATTTTTGACCTAAAACATTCAACTTACACTTATAACCATCATTAATGTCACTTAACTCAATTGAATAATTCTTATATACCGTCTCGGGGGTTTCTACTCCACCGAACAATGATTGTTTGATTCTTGTTTCACCCATACACTTAATATTCATTTTTTTAACAATATCATCACTTGGATAAGATTTCATAGCACCTGAATCGTATACAGCTCTTATTAACATTTCTTTAGAACCATTCTTAATTTTAACTACAATAGTTTGCAAAAACACATCAGAAACTTAATATAATTGTTGAGAGTGCTTGTTTTGCTTTCACTAGTTTTGATTTCACTATCTCCACTTACACAAGGGACACTTGTGTTTAGATTTACACTGATTTGCTCGATGGTTACATTTGAGACAAACAAAACAAGCATTTCTCTTCTTAATTTCTTTTTTACAATCTAAGCTCATAGAATAAGCCTTATCACAATTCTCAGATAAATGAAATACAGTATCACAAAATATACAAACAGGTTTCTTATACTTAAACTTATTATCATAAAAATGATTCTTAGCATTATTATTAGCATTAAGCAATTCACAAGCAGTAGGAACACTTTTTACCTCAGTATCGTACATATTTTTCTTAACAACACATTTTTCAGGCCTTAAAACTTCACGAGTAATCTTAATTCTAAACTCTGTATCTACTTCCTTTTTAACAAACTCCATTAGTGATTCCAAATCACTCTTACCTGTTTCCGTAGCGGCATTTTTTTGTCTCTCCCATATCTTAATTAAATCGGTTGGGAGGGCAGTTTCAACTAACGGGAACAACAGGAAAGCATATTTATCCTGTGTAAGTCCTAGGGACTCAAGGGCACGAATTTGAGTTTGTAGTTTGTCGTACAGAGTCAGGAAATCTATCTTCGTTTTGTCGGTTATAACCAATTTCAAGAGTTCTCGTACGTATATTTGTATCAATACGCTTTCTTTTCCAAAACGCTCCTCCAAATACTCAATAGCTTTATTGTAGTTGGCCTCTGTCGCTGGGAAGGATTCTACTATCTGCTTAGCTATGGAGTCCGGCTTCATGGATTGAAGAAGATATTGGAACTTGTCGCGTACATCTATTCTTAAATCTTCGTGTATTTTGTTGAATTGAGTCCAAAATGTCAACCAGTTACGTGGATCACCATCGAACTGAGGCAGTCGAATTTCGGGCAAATTCTGTTTCGCTTTCGTAGCGGCATGTGCACCGTCAGCAGGGCGCCAAGTAGGGTTAGGAGAGGCGAAACTTCCGTTTTCTTTTTCGGCCGAAGCTATTGCTTTTTTAACCTTGATTTTAAACGTAGATAGTTTCTCATAATAATCCTGAGCGATTTCAAATTCTTTTTCATACTCAGCTTGAGTAATGCCAGTTTTCTTTTGAAGTAAGTTGAGGAATATATCGTCCGATGTCTTTAAGTCCTTGAACTTTTCCGTAAGCTGATCAAGGTGAATTTCTAAATCATCTACATCTGGACTTTCAGCGGCCAGTATTTCTTGTAATTTGTTGACTGTCTTCGAATATGTAGCTCTGGCTGCTTTCCTCTTCTGTTTGGCAATTTCTATTTCAGTAGTCATTTTCCACTTTCGTTTTTGGCTCACTTAAAGATCGTTGGCTTATCAACAATCCGATTGACGTATCATAAGGATGAAAAAAACTTCGTCCAATCCCGGCAGGGATGCCACTATGTTGTATACTTAAAACGCCAGGGTTCAATAATAACGTCGATATGCCAAAAACTATAGAAATTTTATTTACAGACACTTTAACTATTGAAATGAAAACAAGACAAAAAAAATGGCGTCACTCACTTGTGAACATTAGAATGCTGAATAATCCAATACACTTCGCGCGCTACTATTGCAGCGCCACCTGTTGCCACTAAGTAAAATATAAATATCTTACACTTATAATTTGGGAGACTTGCACAGTGGATTCACAACAGACACAAAAGAAAATTACTGAACCCCTGATGCTTCACTGCTAGATGTGTTGGATGATAGATTGGTGATGATCGCCCAAAACACATTAAAAATTGGAACCTTTTTTGCTATTCAATTCGCAATATAAGTCTTCCCAGCAGAAGAACTTTTGTAGCAGAAAAGCCAGATTTACTAATGTTGTGGGCATTGGTAGCCTTAGTGGTCAAGGTCGTGGACTAGCAGCCGGCGGTTTTCGTTCAGTCGCCCGGGGATGACAGAATAGTCTCACTGTAGCTCATGCATGTCGTAAAAGGCGACTAAAATGGGTACCCAGCATCTGGGGGTATAGCCGGGCACCCTACCCCTTGGGATTATATCAGGGGATCTCAGGGACTTGTCTTCTTCACGTAAGTATGGGCTTCACGAATCCGAGGTACCCTAGCGATCGTTTTCTTTCCCATGGGGTTTACTGTCTTTGGTAAAAACGGGTGACGCACTCCCGGGATACCCTAGCGATCCTTCTCTATTTTCGACCCTCCTTCTTGTCTTTTATCATCTTATCTTTTTTTCAACTTCACGTCTAGACCACAGTTTAATCTTGTTTGGCGCAGCATAGCCATATCTGGCTCTTGCGCCAATAAACCTTACATTCACTCACTCACTTTCGTTCAGTCGCGGGGTCGATCCTTGGCCGCCAAAGACCCACCATGTAGCCGGGCTGATGAATGTTAAATCTGTTCGGGGGCCAAAGTCCTCCCATTGGCGTGGTGTGGATGTTAGGAGAGGGAGGGGGTGCCAGCTCAGATGTCGTCCTCGTCACTTGACCGTGGCTCAAAATTGCAAGGTCCGTCGCCAATAGCCCTTCTGTTGCTTCTACTGTTACCTTAATAAAAACTAAATTTACAAATGTTGTACTGGTAAGTGTGACCTTGGGGATAAAATTATTTGGTCCTAGGTCATTATAGATTCCTCTAGGAAATTTTTTTATGAGTGTATCAACCAGAATGTATTTTAGTGTATGTAGACGAATTGTGCTAATACAATATTTAGTGATTGCAAGAACTTTGAATTGGTACTGTTGTATATTTTTATGTATGTTTGGGCTAAACTGCATTCTAACCTTGTGTGTTTATTGCCCTTATTAAAAGGAAATATAATGATTTTGCTAGATTCTCAGAATAAATTTGGATTTCCTTTGAAAGAATCTGCTTTTTAATTGTGTGGATCTTTTTTGCATTTAAAAGACAATCTATCACATAACAATATTGGTAATTATTCAATATTACATGGAATTGGATGAAAAGATATATATTTATACATGTATCAAATGTGCATTGAAATGATTATAGTATAATTTTTTTAAAAAAATTGTGTGAAAAAGATGTGATATTTTAACTGTAAGAAAAGATATTCAATTAAAAATAAAACAAATTTACATTATTTTTTAATTATATTTCTTACTAAAATATTCTATGCATACCAACTCTTCAAAACATTAGCATTCCAAACCAATTTGATGTAATGTAGTTTTTGTATTGTTGTAATTTGTAGATCTAGCAAGATTGGAATTTTTTTTGTCTTTCTTAAGCAGTATACATATTTTTTTAAAAATGTATTTCAGAATTTTTAGCTACATAACATAAATTCTGAAGTTTTAGCCCTGTATTTTAAATGTTTTATTAATTGGTAAGCAAATGCATGTATTCTCTTAAAATTTTTATTTGAATCCGAAATGTTTTTTTAAAAATTTATTATATAAATATATGCCTCTCTTCTTAGGGGGACTTAAAATTATTTTTGTAAATTTGTATGCATAATCTTTACAGCTGTCAATTTTATTATTCTGACTGTTAAATTTTATTATATATTTTAAAAAAATTTCAGATATGTGTATATCATGTAAATTGGAAGCAACAATAGTAGATTGTCATCCTTTGTTTGAAGGTGGTATTTGTTTTGAATGTAAAGAGAGTTTAAAAGAAAACATCTATAGCTATGGATATGATGGAAAAACTGTGAGTACAAAATAAAATTTCAGATATGTTATTTTTAGTGTTTAGGTATAAAAATTTATTAAATGGAATTCTCGAAAAAAAAAATTATTTGCTGGCTTAATGCTTAAATTTATTTGAAGCATTTTTTTTTGGTCCTGTTAGCACAGAAATTATTAAGAGATTAAATTTGTGTTTCATTCAGAATTTATGTGTTGCTGATTCTAGAATTTCTATGAAATAGCTTTCAATTTTAAGTGTATGTTGTATATGAGTTAGTAAATCCATTGCTACAAGTTTATATATTAGGCCAATTGCTTTTGTGACATTTTTAATCTATTGAATAGCTGCTCTTTTTGAAATTATTTAAATTATCAAAATATTTTCTTTTATTTTTAATATCTTTATGTATTAAAGTATTTAATTATCTTTATTTTGTTAAAATAAATATATTCTTATAGAAACATACAATTTCTGTTTAATGTTTTTTACTCTGCTGTGTATATTGAAATAACACATTGAAAAACATGTTTTTCAATTTCTCATTCACTTTTATAATTTTATTTTAATTTTGGACAGTAATTTTGTATTGTTTGATTATTTTAATTTTTGACTTAAATGACTCATCTTGTTGAAAATTTGTTAATTTATCATTTCATATTAAGTAATTCTTAGCAAATTTAACTCTAACAGTTGTAAAGTAGAAACAAAATATATTTTCATATAAATATTTTTTATAAAATTTCTTTTTCTTATTTTTTAAAAAGTAAACTATTGTGTTATTTAATGATAGTGATGGATATCATTAAATAATACTATAGACCCCATTAACAAAGGGTTAAATAAAAAATGAATCTGCTTTACATGCAGCATGAAGTTTTACATGGCTTCTTCAATAAGCAAATGCTTGTGCTATCTCTGAGACATTATGGCCTCAAAATTTTCTTTTTGTGAGATGCAGATGAATCTTTTATTGGAATATATATATGAATCACTACTTCTGCGAAATTGAAATGTTTCAGTTTGGATTTTTTTTTTTTAAAGATTATTTTCAGGACCTCACAATCAGGAAGATTAATTATACTTTCAACCATACACACATTTTGCAATGGTCAAATTTTAAGAGTCATGAAGATTTTGCTTGAATAAGTGTTTTCCATAATAATCACAAGTATGTCAAAAGTGTAAGCATAAATAAAGTTTTATATGGTGGAGGAAAAATTTGCTGATATTGAACGAATTTTAAAAGGATTTAAACAAGCAGAAAATGCCTGACAACTAAATTTACCTGAGTTTACATTAGGGGGATGCATTAAAAAATGAAAATAACTTATGTTAGTTTGTTGATAACGATGAAGGAAGTGCTAGAACAAGGGCTGCAGAAAATACCAATCTTAAGAAATATCTGTTTGCGAAATATCAAAGTTTTTATTTATCCTGTAACTAATGATTTAGTTACCATGGCCCCTTATTATTGCATATTAACAGGGTCAGACTGTACTTTTATTCATTTTTCAGTTTGTTACAAATTTATTTGAAACTTTACAATATGTATGTTTTAGATGTGCTGTGTAATATGTGCTCATCCAGGCTGTTTGATTCTATGTGACAATAAAGACTGTTTTCGGTAAGATATGGTCATCTACATTTCAATTTTTATTTTTTGAAATTTGAGCTTTTTGTTATTCCATTTCGGTCTCATTAAGTAAAATTATTAACTTTATATAGAGAAAGAAGTAATACGATATTCATGTCTTTTTAAATATTTTCTTAATTTTTTAACACTAATTATTTTGAAACTTGCAAAAAAAATGACTAGATTAGTATTTGTCTTGGTTTCATTACAGATTCAGTTTTCTTAGTTTAATCATAGAATCAAATTCTGACTTTTTACATTAAATATCTTGCATCAACATCCTATATTTATCATATGGGCTGTGGTAGCCTAGTGGTCAAGGTCGTGGACTCGTGGCTGGTAGTTTTCGTTCAGTCGCGGGTTCGATCCTTGGCTGGGGCTGATGCACCTTAAATCTGTTCAGGGCCCAAAGTCCTCCCATTGGCATGGTGTGGATGTTAAGAGAGGGGGTGCTAGCTCAGGTGTCATCCTCATCACTTGACCGTGGTTCAAAATTACGAGGTCCTTTGCCAATAGCCTTCGTATTGCTTCTAGTGCGATGTTAATAAAAAAGACTAAACTATATTTATCATATGCTTAATAAATCTGAGATTTTGAACTGAACTGATATTTGACATTATATAACTAATTACTGATGTTGAGAATTGTATTCTTTGATTTCTTTTATATTTTAAAAGAAATGTCATTGAGCTATATACGAGTTCCATTGCTTTCATAATCTTTTATTTTTCATAAGTTTATTTTCATGGAATGAAATGCGTCATATACTTTTCCTGTATAGTTTTAAATCTGTATTTAGAGTCACTTTATGTAAATTCCCAACAAAATTGTATTTAAAATTCAAACTAGTATTGTATTTTTTTTAAAAAAAAATAAAACCTCTTTGAAATTAGCAGTTTTGAATGAAATTTATATCTCTGTAGCAATATTTAAGAATTTCAATTACCTGGATGATATTATATTTATTAAGCTGCAGTAAGGCTTATAAGTATTCTAATATAAACAGAAAACTGTTTTTAGTTAAAGTTTACTGTTCTTCACGATTATAAATAAACGGTTTACTCCAACTACTGAAATTTATTAAAATCATAACTGATTAAATTTTAAATTATTTTATGATATAGTGTATTTATAATTAACTTCCTCATCAAATAAGAACATGTAATTGTTACATATTCTTGCTGATTATACAGGGTGATGAATTTAAAAGAGTACCTGGTGGTTTTTCTTATTACCCTTGATTCTGATGGACGTGGCAACTATTCTAACACTGAAGTACAATTATTTGAACCTTGCTTAAGTGTGGGAGACAATTTC
Organism: Nephila pilipes; assembly: GCA_019974015.1. Classification (NCBI taxonomy): domain Eukaryota; kingdom Metazoa; phylum Arthropoda; class Arachnida; order Araneae; family Nephilidae; genus Nephila; species Nephila pilipes. Next base: position 160,834 of record BMAW01087029.1, read on the forward strand.
CAACACTGTTGGACTGTTACAACTTTATTTGTGAGGTATAACAGAAATGGAGACACACAATCCTTAATCCTGTGATATTTACTGTGAAACTTAATCCTGTGATATTTATTTTTGAAAAACATAATTTAATTTAAATTTTTTACATTATCATTCCTAACAGTAAATGCTGAAAATTTTCATCACCATTTTGAATGCAAACATGAACACATCAAAATAAGTTTTTTGGCACACTTTGCAGCATTGTTGGTCTTTGAGAACTCCACAAAAGAAAAGAAAAAAAAAAAAAAAATTAACTGTGTGAGGTCTGACCTTGGTGGTCAGAGTACTATTGAAATTAAACGGTCATCAAAGAATTCAGTAAGCACTTCCATTTTTAGGTTTGATGTGTATGGAGTGGCTCTGTCTTGCTAAAACCAGCAGTAACTGCCCTGTATCTCCAATGAATCAATAAAAGTTTGAATTATGCCCAGGTACTTTTCGGAATTCATTGAAATCAAAGAATTAATTCATGCAGATGATTTATATTATTCCCATTTATAATCTTATGGAATGAGCTTTCAAAAATAAAAATAATAAAAACGTTGAAAGAATCTTACAATTTGCTCAAATCATTTGCGCAGAATTGGATTAAAAATTAATAATGATGTTCACATGAATTTTTATGCTTAGAAAACAAGTTTTTGCATTTAGAAAGCAAAAAAATAATGCCCACACATTAAATATAGACATATTAAAAATTAATGATGTTGAAAGTTTTGCTACATAAGTTATAGATATGTAAAATATAAAAAACAGGTACTCTTAAATTGATTACCTTGTATTTTCATTGGTTTTTAAAATTTTTTGTCGATTTCTAGATCATATTGTTCTAAATGTATAACTGAACTAATAGGATCAGAAAATCTGCATAAGGTAAGTACAATTTAGTGCTCTTGTATAATATGCAAATATATATATAAAAATTCAAAATTATACATTATTTTTTTGGTATTCAATCTTTTTTAGATTAGGGAAATGAATCCTTGGCAATGCTTCTTTTGTTCAAATGACGATTATGATGACAGTTTACTTAAAACAAGAAAAGACTGGGAAGAGAGACTGTTGAATTGTTTTCAGCCAATTAAAACTCTGTTACAAGAGTTTTCTCTGTCAGATTATAAAATAAAAAAGCCTATCAGAGTTTTGTCCCTTTTTGATGGTATTGGTACCGGTAATGATGAAGTTCTTTGCTTTTGTAAACTTGGTTCTTTAATATATCATTACAAAATTAATTTTCCAATACTACTGGAAAATTAGTATATTTATCATAGTATATTTTAGTTGAACAATAACAAATAAAATTTCATTCAATGTAGATTTTATAAATCATAAGATAGCATGGTATAATTGTTAAATGTAACATTCAGAATTCTTGTATTCTTAAGCTTAAAATTTTACTTTTGCATTTTCTTTTTCCTCTTTGTAGCAAGCTAAGCAATCATTTAAAAATTCCATAATTTATTTATGTAAGATGTAATATACATCTATTTTTTACTTGAACCTAATATATTCTGAGGTATGTCGTATGATATAATTATTTGTATCATATGACTTGCATAACTGTGGATAATGACTGTGTTAATTTGTATGTTTAGTTACAATATTTTAATATTTTTTTTATTAATTTGTATGAATTAATTATTTTGTGTATTCTTGATTTACTAATTAATGCTTAACTAATTATTTCAGGTAGATAAACTGCAAAAACAAAAACAGTGTGTTTATTACATTGTTTTCAGAATTTTACTTGTTATAATTTTATTTAATGGGGTAGATGAAGTTGAAAATGTTTTTAATATGTGATGTGTTAGTGGTAGAAAACTCCATATATTTCTTAATTATTTTATTGTGAGTAATCAAGTTTTTGTTATTAAATATGTTTAATCAAAAGTTGTATATGAAATGTTTTTAATCTTAAAGAATCTTTTAGCTTTTTAAAGTTGTTATACAATCTTTGAAAAGAAAAAAAAAATAATTCTCTCTATATATCCAATTAATATACAAAATAGGACTACATGACTTGGAAAATATATATGTACATCTTGACGATGTTATTGTATTTGATTTGAAAAAGGTTGTTGTTTATTTTTAGTTAATTTTGGTTCATTTAATGCTTTTGATGAATTTTGCAATTTGATATTGTCACGCCAAGACAAAAGTGCATTGTACAAGGTTGTGTTGCTCACGTAGTTAGTGTTTGTTGAGAGATGGTGCTAGATCTAGCTGAACACATTTGTCATGGTGGAGGAAATTTTTTCCCTGAGATTTTGGTAATTCAGTTTAAATAAGAGTTCAAGATATTTATAATAAATACTCATGCGATTCTAAAGGTAATTACAATAGTTTAAATTGGAAGTCAGAATAGTGTTAATTTTATAACACTTGGCATTAAGAATATTTAAATAAAGAGAAAGAGGAGATAAATTTATTTATCACCTCATTTATGTATTTCATAGAAGTGGCAGAAGTATACATTTCACAAGAGTCTTAAATTATTGACAAACAAGCTATTTCCATTGATAAATGTGCCAAAAAATTGATAAATTATCATTTATTTGTCAACTATCTTGAAAGTAATTGCATAAGTTACTAATGTTGACTACATAATAGTGCCATGAAGCTCATAAGCACAGATGATCTTGTGGCACAATGCTAATCTCTAGATCAAGAAATCCTGGGTTGAAAACACAATTATAGCAATGTCCAAAATTTTGTTAAATTGTTCTCTGTCTTTCATTATAATTCTTTCATTCATTTCTTTCAGAATGTTCCTTAAGTTTCCAGAGCAATACTGTAGAATATTCCATTGTGATATATAAAGGCATTTATTCTCTGCCAAGTGTAGCTGCTCTCAGTTTAGTAAAACACATTATTCAGTTATCTTTTGTGTCTTCAGTTTAACTTGCTTCAGCATCCTGAGTTAGGTTTGATAATTCCTTCTGAGTTCGGGCTCTATACTCCTCTTAAAAATGTAATAACATCAAAGGAGATGGCTATATAACAGGTCAATTGAAAAGTCCCCGGCCTACCATAGTAAAACACATTTTTTTTTTGGCAAAATTAGTTTTTTTTTTATTTAACATAATTCCCTTCAAGGGTGATAAACTGATTATAGCGACCCTCCAAATTTTCGATACCATTTTTGTAGTACGATTTGCCCTTTGCTTCAAAATGGGCCTCAGTTTCTGCGATCACCTCTTCATTCGACGAAACTTTCTTCCTGCGAGCATTCTTTTGAGATCTGAGAACAGGAAATAGTCGCTGGGGGCCAGATCTCAAGAATACGGTGGATGAGGAAGCAATTCGAAGCCCAATTCTTGGATTTTTTGCCATCATTTTCATTGACTTGTGACACGGTGCATTGTCTTGATGAAGCAGCACTTTTCTTTTTCTTCAAATGCAGCCGTTTTTCGGCGATTTCGTCCTTCAAACGGTCCAATAACGCTATGTAATAGTCGCTGTTGATAGTCCTTCCTTTTCCAAGGTAGTCAATGAAAATTATTCCATGCGCATCCCAAACTACAGACGCCATAACCTTGCCAGCCGACTGTTGCGTTTTCCCACGCTTTGGAGCGGGTTCATCGTGTGCAGTCCACTCGGATGACTGTCGATTGGACTTCGGAGTGAAATGATGGAGCCATCTTTCATCCATTGTCACATATCGACGCAAAAACTCGGGTTTATTACGCTTGATCATCTTCAAACACTGCTCCGAATCATCAACTCGTCGTTGTTTTTGGTCAAAAGTGAGCTCGCGCACTTTGCACAGAGCTTTCTCATACCCAAACATTCGTGAATGATATGATGTACACGTTCAGTTGATATCTTTAGAGTGTCTGCTATTTCATTCAATTTCAATTTACGGTCATTCAAAATCATTTTGTGGATTTTTTTAATATTTTCGTCGGTAACAACCTCTATTGGGCGTCCATCGTCTTCGGTGCTCATTTCACCACGTCTAAACTTAGCATACCAATCCTTGATGGTTGATTTTCCTCGATCAGTGTCCGGAAACTCGGCATCAAGTCAAGGTTTTGCTTCAATTGTATTTTTTCTCTTCAAAAAGCAATATTTTATCAACACGCGAAATTCCTTTTTATCAATTTTTTTCACAATAACAAAAGTTGCTTCACTCAAAAAGCTATAATTCACAAACTACTGATCCGACAGCTGTCAAATTTATACACGCATCTTTTGAGGGTTAGGGCTAACTAAAAAACATATGGATTTAATTCTAGTAGCGTCATTTATGTGATAGGCCGGGGACTTTTCAATAGACCTGTTACATTTCGTGTTAGCATCATATTATTATATATTAACTATCTTAGCATAAAATATTATGGTCAATTAGCAATGTTTTCCCTTCAAAATATTACGTTTTCTCAATGGCCCCAATTCTTTCTTCAAAATGCACTTAAGGAACTTTTATTTCCCAACACTTACATCAATCGAAATAATTTTTCGTTTAGAACTAGTCTACTACATCTGTGGACCAAGTTTCAGTGTTTAATAGATCAGTGTCCTTTTCAAATAGTTTTGTATTCACTTTTAGAAAATTTTCATCCATATCATCTTGAACTATTTATTTCTTCCGTCTTGATTGTTTCGACATAGTTCGTTGGTTTCACAAATATGACCGCTCTAAAAATAAAATGCTTGCATTTTTTATCAGCTTTGCCTTACTCGAGAATGGTACTCGGAATTTGAGGTACCGTATTGAATTATTATTTTTATTTCTACACAACAATCCTTGCACAGCAAACTGGTACAATATGTAGAATCGTGTCTTTTGATTCTATATAACGCATTCAGTGTTTCTTTCAGTGGTGGTAAATAACTGTCTTTCTCAAAATAAATAAAAGAAAAATAAACATTGGGTGAAACGAATTGCATATCGTTCGGCTCCGACTTGTCACGTCAATAATGTTCTGTAATGAGACGAGTAAGCTTAAAATAAAATTGAATTTATTGACAGTTAAATTTTAGTGGGAGATGCATTAACCTTTCACATACATAACAGGGGGGGGGGTATCCAATCATTACTACTGAATAATTCGATATATTAAAACCAACGATTTTATATGGTGGCAAAGTTTATTAAAGAAAATTATTGAAATATTAGTTAAAATTGTTAGTTATTTGTAACTTTAAAATTTACTTAAAAAGAGACATTTGTGAGCGTATTAAAAAATTCATACTTCTCATAAAATCAAAATATGCATTTGAAAGTTTGTAAGTCATTCTATTAAAAAAAAAAAAATGGGGAACCAGAATTGAGAAAAAATTAGTGTGATAAGACACAGCGCCAAATATTGGAATCTTTCTTTCTTGCGAATGATTACTGACTGAAAGTCAGCAACCATTACTATCTCCCCTTTGTTAGTTTTACGATACCTCATGTGGCGTGGGGAGTGCCCGGTGTTCCCAGAGGGGGAAAGAAATTTTTTCCTCAATCCTAAAAGCGCTGAGAGGAAAGAATATTTTGACTTATTAAAACTATTGAAATATTAGTTAAAACTTGTCGCAAACGTCTAAATATTGCATTGTTAGGCGAGTACGAACGATTCCCAAAATTTCAAAGCTCTAGCTTGATGGGAAGTTGGTTAAATTAACGATCGAAAATTTGATGACACCCCCCCCCAAGTGAAATTCAGAAAAACATTTTAAAATAAATACAACATGGCTTCGAATAACTTTAGAAGTAGAACTCTTCTTATAGCATACTGCCAGAGCTATAGGTCTTAGCATACTGCCAGACCATCAGAGCTGCGAATTATTCTCTTTCTTTGCGAGTATCTTTAGTCTGGTGTTGATGTACGCAGTACTACAGCTAGTAGATGTCGTGATTTCCCACACATATATTTAATAGAAAAAGTCAAGTGAAAATAAAAGATATTTACTTATAAAAAAAAAATTTTAAGCTGTTTTTGGACTAGTTATGATGTTTGCTGTAAAATTTGAAAGTAGAATAAATTATCTTAAATCGAGATTCTTTAGAGTTCTCACTATATAGTTGCCGGGGTATCTCGTAAGCCGCTGTTCTACAAAAGACCATGTGAAATGTGAACAAACGGAAGCATTGCTTTCTGTGTGGTAAAAAAAGCTTCAGATGATAGCATTAACTTTTGTGTAACTTCTACTGAGACATTTGCTCAAACTAAACAATTAATTTATTAAAAACCACTTGTTGGGATCTGAAAAATTTTATTATTTTTTTTAACACAAACAAAATCGTGGTAAAAAATTCATCAAATAAGTATAATCGAAATAGTCTTAAAAAAACCTATCGTTTACATAATTCTACTGAAAAAAATCATCCTACCTTGGATTGCGACCCATTTTCTTTTAAGTATTTCATGATAGCTCCTGTGAGTTTGAATTATGTGACATCCCTTATATTATATGTATTCCTCAAATAGATACATGTCTTTTGTTTATAACTTTTACAATCTTGATTCCTTACTTTACTAGGTCTAATCAACCAATATCATTAATATGCGTAGAAACACATATAAAATATATAAAAGTATATTTGGTATTTTTGGATGATTTGCATTTCAAGTAATGTTCGATAACTATCACGAGATAGAGAAATCCCCCCCCCCATTATTTGTAGTTTTTAATCCGATATGAATCACGTTTTACGTGGGCCGAAACAGAATATATCATCCTTTCAATAATGCACGTTAAACACCATACAAATATTGGTAACCATGAAGCTATATGCCAAAGAGCCTATAGAATGTTACCAACTGAGTATCTCATAATAAAAGAAGTCGAGAAGATGCCATACAAGGGCATAATTCAGCCATCTGAGAGCATTTGGCTATCTTCAGTTGTCTTGAAAAGATGGAAGTTAGCACTTGTACGTAGATTATTGCTGCCTCAATTGGATCACTAAATAGGATGTGTACTACATACAGGATACACTATACTGTTTTTAGGGTGATACATTTTTCTCGACCATGGGCCTTGCTATCAGGCTCAAGCACTTTAAGAACAAATGAAAGGGGGTTCAAAATTTTGTTAAAATCTCGAATAAGCCATTGCCTTTCACAAGTTTAAGAAAGCTCTAACTTTCTGCCCTATTTTAGTAATGTTTGATGATAAGGCTCCCACATCATTACTGTTGCATCAGCATTCAGTAATACAAAATCAAAAAGAAACTAACTTTCAATTACGTTAACGCTGAGTCATCGGATTTTTTTGACTCGTAAAATAAGATAGGATCTTTATTGTATGTGAATACCATCAGAAAAACATAATTTCAAAAATACTTTTACTCATTTAAAGTAGGAAAGAAAAAGAACTCAGAGTAACAAAACCAACATTTTAATCCCATTGTATTTTAAAAGTATTACAGTAGAAGTAGAAGTTGTTTTTAAGACAAGAAACTCCATAGTTGAGTTGTATAAAATTTCGCTTGCATATGTGACACTCCCACCTTTTGAGTTTGAAAATTCAAAACTAAATTAAGAATTAAAGATCAAGTCTCTTGACAGTTTTAATCTCTCATCCCAATCTGGTTTTCTTGTTCAGTGCAGGTTGCTTATCGAATTTAGATTTCACAGGATGAGCAGTCTTGCTTCTTGGATTTCTTCCTGTACATAGAGAAAGTTTTCTTGTACCTTTCGATACTCAATGTCGAAGAGGTTCCGAAGAAACTGCATTTATCTCTAATGAATACAGACATTGCACAGGACGTAATTTTTCACCATTATTTGTTTTCACTACATGTATAATACCATCTTTACCAGGAAAAAAATCTCAGTTACTCTTCCTAAAGGCCAATGGTCTTTTTAGATTTTTATCTTCAATAAGAACTATTTCTCCTACTTTAATACTGTCAGCCTTTCTAATTTTATTCGTATTTTGTCTCAGATGACCTAAATACTCTGATGACGGTCTGAAATGTTTAGATTGAAATTTCGTAAAGACCTACATATACACGTCTCTTTTGAAGACTAGTAGATTCCAAATTATCAAAATCAGGTACATTACATTCAACTAAGTCTCTCATAAGCATAGACAGTGTTAATAGTTCAAGCTCATTGTCATCTGACTTGTATGTTATGTGCCTAGAATTAATACTTTCATATTCACACAATAGGGAATTTAACTCTTCATACTTTAAGCTTGCTTTTTCCAATACTCTTTTAAGAATATCTTTTAAAAGAGCAACAAGACGCTCCCACCATCCTCCTCACCAGGTAGAAGAGGGAGGTATAAATTTCCAAATGATTTTTTTTATAGCTCCATCAGTAACTACTTGATCCCAGTTAACCTTTTTTAGAAGGTGTTTGGTTCCTACAAAGTTTTTACTGTTATCTTTATAAATGATAGCCGGTCTCCCTCGTTGAGTTATAAATCTTCTAAGTGCAAGTAAAAATTTATCAGCAGACATAGAAGAGATGAGTTCCAGATGCATAACCCGCAATACTGCACAGGTAAATAAAGCTATCCATGAATTGCTTCCATCTTTCAAAAAGACGGGTCCAGCCATGTCTATTCCAGTGACTTCAAAACAAGAAGCATCCTTGATCCAATCCCCAGGCAGAGGAGCAAACATTACTTCGATATGTCTGGCATTGAACTTTTTGCAAATAACACATTTGTGTATAACCTTTCTAATTGTTTTCCTGGACTTTAAAATCCAATATTTTTCTCTTATATTTACAATTAGTGTTTGAATACCACAGTACAAAAGTTCTTTATGTTTAGACATAAGTAAACTTGTAACAACAGGATGATCTGAAGGAAGAATTATTGGAAACCTGAAATCTTCAGTACATTCTCGAAATGTTAATCTGGTTTTCATTCTTAATAATCCATTTTGGTCAGCAACATATTGGATATTTTTTAGTCCTTTGTTCTTACCATAAACAAAGGATGTCTTTTGAACAATCAGCATGATTTTAGTTACTACCTCTTTCAGTTTGTCAGGAGTCAGCACGTCTGATACACGAGGAGCTTTTGCAAGTCTACTATTTCTGCAAAACCTGATCATCCATGCAATAATTCGTATCGGCTTCTCGAATGATGAAAATCTAAGATTTCCTTAAAGTAATTTGATACAAAGAGAGAAGTGACAACTGATTTTTTCTTTTTCATCAATGATATTCTTGTCAGGAGATAAATTAGATGTGGGCTACTTTTTCTTCCTCTTTTAACCAGGCTGGACCTTCCCACCATCTTCAAGCTATCAATATGCTAAATGAGCAGCCTCTTGAAGGTAAGTCGGCTAAGTTTAAATTTCCAGGTATGTGATTCCAATGATGAGGTTCACTGCCTGATCTAACTTCCTTTACTCGAATCATCACAAATGTCTCCCATTGCTCATTATTTTTAATCCAGTATAAGCAGTTCATCGAACCTGACCAGTAATGAATAAGTATATATTACGAAATTCTTCTAAATTGGAGCAAATAGTTTTGGTAAGTTTCGCACCAATACAACAACCCAATAGCTCCAATCAGGAAATGGAAATATTTTTAAGGGGTGTTTTTCATGATCTTGCTGCTACCAAATGACAAGCAACTCTTTGTGGGTTCACTGATCTTAAGAAAATGCAAGTAGCATAGGCTTGTTGGCTGGTGTCACAAAATACAAGCAAACTATATTTTGAGTTCTTATGACCATGAATCCATCTTGGTATTTTTAGTTTGCTTAACTGATGTAACTGTCTGTCCCATTTTTCAAATTTATGTATAATTTCTTCTGGAAGAGTATAATCCCAATTAGCTTTAATCTTCTACATTTCTTGTAGCAATACTTTTGGAATCAAAGTTATGGGAGCCATAATTCCAATAGGGTCAAATTTTTTGTGACATTTTGAGAGAATATATCTCTTTGTTACCTTTATAGATTCTCTCTGTGTGATATCAATTTTCAACGTGTCTCTTTCAATGTTCCAAAGAAGACCAAGAACTGGAACGTCTTGCAAGGTAGGAGAAGCATTTTGGGATTTATTGCAATTGTCTTTTAAGGACTCAAAAGGATTGTGTTGCTAACTATATAAATCAAACTTTCGGAGAGCCATAACTTCTTCATTTATAAACTTGGTCAAGTCAGCCTTGCTTTCAACACTAGCCACACAGTTGTCATCATAAATAGATTTCATTAAGTGTTCAGCAGTCATCTTGTAACAATCTGGAGCTCTGTCTAAAAGGTGGCCCAATGTCACTCCTAAAAGGAATGGACTTGATTTAATCCCAAACGGTACACAGCAATGTCTGTATATTTTGACAAGATTTGGATCTCCATCTTGCTACCAAAGAAATCGCAGATAATCCTTGTCACTATCATTCAGCTGAATCTGTAGGAAAGCTTTGTGTATATCTGCGATCACACCATACTTTCCAATACGTAACCATACTTTCCCATACTTATTCCATCCATCATAATTCCTATTTATGATGGATGGAATAAGTTGCACAAGATTTGGACCTGTTACTAGGCAGTCATTTAAGGATGGACTTCCCTTGGATTTTGCAGAACCATCGAAGACTGGTCTGATCCTTGTTGTTGAATTGTCTTTTATGACAGGGCGATGAGGAAGGTAGTGACTCTTAGAGTCCTTGAGGTCTTCACTATTTATTTCTTCAAATATACTTTCTTTCTTCCAGTCTTCAAAGACATTTTCATAGTCACGTAGGATTCAAAGATTTTTGATTCTATCAACTGTATTTTTCAATCTTTTCTCAGAAAGACTTTTGTTTGAAGGTAGAACAGGATGATCTTTTAACCATGGTAGTGAAACAACATATCTACCATCTTTATCTTGTTTATAGAATTAAAAAAAAAACTCTTCGGTTTCTTTCTCAAGTTCCATTTAACTTTGCTTATCTGCAGGATCCAATATTCCAATAATGTCCAAACTCCAAAGATCACTAATGCTTTTTTTTTCACATGTAAAGACAGTACTGTCATGTAGCTGTCGTCTTTCACTTCATTTTCTAATTTTCCTTAAGAGTCCATCCAAGTAGCGTCTCCATTGCCACTAATCCGCAAGATAAATTCACGATTTTTCCAGTAAAAGGTTTACCAGCAATGTCAGCACCTATCAACAAATGCACTGAGGATGTAGAATTATAAAGACAGGCTTCTTTATCACTATACCTTTTTCTTCAATCACTTGGGTCCAAGAGCCAGAAATCGCTGTTGGTATGTCAATACATATTTTCTCTTGGTCATAAGCTTCGAAGGAACAATGATAATCCTTTTGAAAAATGCTCGCATACATTTTATACAAATGATGTTTTTGCTTACTCTCTGCACCACCAAAAAGAGTGTGGACCATATCTTCAGCTCTAATAGGTTCATAGCGCATTTTAGAAACGGCTTCTTTAGTTATGTGTGATTTTTTTTCAAAATCACTTGCCTTTTTCTCACTTCTTATCCACATCAAATCATACAAGTCCTGTTGTGGACACCATTAGTTATATTGCTTCAATAATTCAAAATAAAAAAGAAACTAACTTCCAATTATGTAAACACTGAATCATCAGATTATTTTGATTTGTAAAATAAGATGGGATCTTTATTGTAAGTGAATACTATCAGAAAAACATAAATTCAAAGATACTTTTACTCATTTAAAGTAGGAAAGAAAAATAATTCAGAATAACAGTAGAGATGCTAGTGGTTGTGTAATCTGTGCAGTTTTCATACAATTACGAGAAAAGAAAGTTATTGCACATGCCTCATGGATGCTTTCAAAAGCTGGGAGGAATTTTTCCGCAACTGAAAGGTAATGTCTTGCTGTCGTAAGGGCAGTATCTTTTCGAGAAACAATTTAATATTGTGGCAGACCATTATTCTTAATGGGGATTAATTAGTCTTTAGGAAGATTAGAATAAGATGGACTTTGTGCCTTCAAGAGTGTCATTTCCAGTGTATATAAGAGTGGTAAGAAGTATTAAGATGCTAACTGCCTTTCCTTAAAATCTGTTGGAAGATAACATTCACTTCTGAAAAGTGAACGTCCTCAACTCTTTTTCCGACCTAGCAGCAGAACAGATTAAAGATTCAGAACTTAGATTCAGAAATCTGACAAAATTATCTCTTCTACAGAGAAATGGGAACTAATAAGAACAACATAAGAATTAATTGATGGTGTACTTTGCAAAAAGAACTTTGATCCAGGTGGAACGATGTGGTTACCAGTCATTCTGAGATACCTATGCAAAGATATACTCTGATATTTTCATGAGGTGCCTACATCTGGCCACTAAGGATTTGTTAGAACATATGACAGTGTGAGGAAACTATTCTTTTGGCTGGGCCTCTCTCTCACTGTATGTCAATATGTTACATATTGCCATGAATGCTAATGAAGTACAGTTCAATTTCAGCTAGCCAGTCATTTAGTACTTATCCTGCCTGAAATTGCTCCATTCCATTCCATTGGATTGGGATAGGCTTGCTTGGACAGTTTCCAGGGGCCGCGGTAGCCTAGTGGTCAAGGTCGTGGATAGCGGCTGGCGGTTTTCGTTCAGTCGCGGGTTCGATCCTTGGCCACCAAAGACCCGCCGTGTAGCCGGGGCTGATGCACGTTAAATCTGTTCGGGGCCCAAAGTCCTCCCGTTGGCGTGGTGTGGTTGTTAGGAGAGGGGGGTGCCAGCTCAGGTGTCGTCCTCGTCACTTGACCGTGGTTCAAAATTACGAGGTCCGTCGCCAATAGCCCTCGTGTTGCTTCTAGTGCGACGTTAATAAAAACTAAACTAAACTAAACTTGGACAGTTTCCAAAATTGCTGCAGACACTTAAATGGATAAATGGTACTGACTACTTAATCCACTGTGTCATTGCGAATGCTTTGCCTGTTGTTGAAGATTCAGAAGTAGTCTGGTATCTCCTTGAGGACATTTTAATAAAAGGACTTCATGAGTCATTATTGCAGACATAGGACAGATGTTTCAATAAGACTCTTTGAGGAACTGATATCAGGGTTAAGAAAGGTTTATTTTCAACAATTAGAATTATTATTTTATAAAGGCTTATACTGGATAATTATGAAACTAAATTGAAAATTTTAAAAAGAATATCCTAGAAATGCAGTTCTGCTAGATTGTTTCTTAGATTATTTTAAATTCATGATCTTATGGCCATTGTGATGTAACAAGGCTGTTGTGAACACTTTATATACTTTTATGCTGTATTATTTCATTTTTTTAAAATTAACTTTTTAAAGTTAACAACTTCAGTTCTTTTTATTGGACGTTTTTCTTTAACCCTTTCAACTCCTGCTTTAGATAAATATTTTTCTCTGAAATCCTCTAAATTGATACCTTTTATGGTTATTTCTTGCATGTGGGTTAATATTATAACTTTATTTCATATTATGGCTAATAAAGAATTTTAAATCTAATTCATATTGATATTTAAACATAAGAAATGAGAATGTATTGATTGTTTCATTATGGTAGATCTTCATGAACATATTTACTCAAATTCTATTTCAAGGGGGGGGGGGACTGCTGTAGAATGTTCTTCATTGTTGTTGAGCATGGCTTTGGTTGAATAATTAAAGATCATTTTTTTTTTTTCCTTTTCTATTTTATAGTAGGCAAATTTGTTGGCTCATGAAATGGGGTTTGACCTCAGGTAGGCTACGTAATTAGTTTTGTTGTCACGAGAGATGACTAGTTTCGTGATCAAGTGATCTAGAGGGTTCATCCAATTATATGCAAGGACTATCATGATATTCATCAATGATATGAGGATGTTACATATTGTATCAAAACTTGTTTCTTACATATTCCTCACTCATTAGACCTAGCATCTCTTCAAATTTCTTCTAAAAATTTCCGCTTTTGGCGAAGATTTGAGAATGTTTAGGATATTTGAACATATTTGTTGGCTCTTATGGACAAGCTACTAGAGATAATGACTTAAGAATTCTCTGGCTTTGTCAAACCTTATGGAGAGATTTATTAAAAGGTGTTGGTGGCACTAATATCTACATTTTTGCTTTCGTATTTTATTTCATGAATTCAAGAACTTATCTAAACCTCATATTAATTATTTGTTTGGTACTGTTAGTTTTTGAAATATTTCTCAAGTGTATTAAAAGAAATTTTTAAAAAAGTTTTTCAAATAAATGAAAAAAAGTTTGAGTAAAATCTAATAATTTTTGAATTTCTGTAAACTTTCATTTTATGTTTTATTAATAATTTTTTTATGGATAAAATTTTCTTTTTTCATATCATGTAAAATTTAATATTTAAATCTTATTTAACAGATAATATAAATTCCATTTAATTTTTTTTTTTTTTAATTTCTTTTGTTATTTGAAATTGAGAAGTGTGAGTGTAAAGAAATTTTAAAGTTATATACCTGTTGTATAGAAAAATACATTAATGATCTTCAATCAAAAGTAATATTTTCATTGCATAAGCGACACAAAAAGGTTCTTGAGAATATTACAATTATATCTCTGTTTTTGCAATATTTCCATAATTGTAATCATGTAAGAAAAATTAGCCTGTTTTACTCAAATGGAATTTGCTTTAATTTGACAATTTTTTTATGGTAAAAATATTAAATATTTTCATAATTTCAGGAAGAGTAGTTTTGGATCTCCTTGGAATAAAAGTTGAAAAGTATTATGCTAGTGAGATTGATGATAATGCAATAAATGTATCAAAATTCCATTTTAATGATTCAATTACTTATATTGGTAATATCAGAAATCTTACAGATGAAAAGGTATATTTATAATAATTTATTAAATTTATTATGTTTTCTTTTTAATAGCAATTCTTTGAAAAACAAATTTTTCTTCCTGATAATATCTTAACTAATTTAATTATTTTCAGATTCAGTCAATATCTCCAATTGACTTAGTAATAGGAGGTTCTCCTTGCAATGATTTATCACTAGTCAATCCAGAAAGGAAAGGAATATATGGTATTTTTGTTCTATAAAATTAAATTTCATGTTGCATATGTATTTCGAAATGTTTATAATCTGGTGTTCTTGTATTCTGTATATGGATGCAGTGACCATACCTAGAATTTTTTTTTTCTTTCTTTCTTTTTTTTTTTTTTTTTTTTTTTGGGGGGGGGGGATATCTTCATTGCCATGAAAGAAGCAATTTCTTTAGTTTAGAATAACCATTTGGTAAAAATTAAAGAATACCCTAAATCAATCCTGTTTCTGCTATTTAAATCTGTTAAAGGATTTATATAACTTTCATCAAGTCACAAAAATTATAAAAATAAAGGTAATTTAAGAAAAACATTTTTTTTTTTTTATTTTGCAAAATATTTAGGAAACAAATGTCTCCTGTAATTTTTTCCCAGGAAATTAGTTAAGGATTAATTTGTACATTTAAATTAAATGATATTTGAGAATAAAAGGAAGCCATGTAAAAATGAAGCATATAAGCACTATAAAATGTTTTTGAAATTGCATGAAAATAACGTAAATGAAAATGGTTATTTCAATTTGTAGTATTTAAATTTCGTACATAAAAGTTTAAAGATAATTTGAAATTTTTTAAAAAAATGAGCTTGATTTAGATATAAAGGAAGAAAAATGTGTTTCATAGTCATTACATGCATTACATAGTCATTACATACAGCCAGTTCTCCACAATTCTTCAAGGTTAACTCTATTTCCATGGTAAACACCAGTCAAATAAAGCAAGCTTGAAAGAACTTCTATTTCTGCTCCACCTGTATCTTAAGGCATCCCTTCAATGAAAGTAATTATGCTTCACAGAACAAATATACCTATTAGTTTCTTCAACTATGCTTTTGGTTATGTGATCAGTAATGAGACATTTTCATATATCCAAAATATCTGTTAAATCTTTGGCTCGCCTGATAATTGCAGGAACATGGATACATATATTGCAAGGTGCTTGTTTAGTTTTCTTGAATGGATTTTTGTGCCATTTCCATTACTCGATGGTGTTTCTGTTTTTCTTAAGGTGGGCTATGTAGGCATCTGTAGATCTTTCATCATTATCTTCATCTGAATTGCTTGCTGTACTCATTTTGACTCTGAATCATCTTTTTCTGAAATGGTCTTTTCTTCATCTGTATCATTTCCACCTAAAACTGTCCTCATCATTGTCGCATAATCATATGTTCCAAAGTCATAAGATCCTTCATATTGAATATTTTGTTTTTAGCTGACATAACTAAAAAATGCTGAAATAAATTGGGTATCATGTACAGTTGCACGTATGTGGGAAATACAGTGTCTCTATTCTAGCTCTAAAAACTATTAAATGCAAAAATTACATCAAATCATTGTTTAAGTCAAAAACTAAAGATATTTTATAACAAAATAAAATTGGTATGACAAAAATTTACCTGAATGGTTGTGCATGTCTCTAAAATACAGATGGCAGATTTGCATAGTCTTATTAACGCCTCAAGATCCAAACATTGACTGAAAGTAGGTCAAAAGGAGCTGGAAGAATAGCTAAAGAAAGGAGCATGTTATGCCTTCTGGTATAAAAATACATTAGTTATCAATTTCCTTTTATGTCTCTTACATACGCATGCCTGCAGAAAGTTAAACATTGACTGAGTCACAAGTTTTAGAGGCAGCAGATTTTTATTCTTTTCTTGGGAACTGACGTAGGTGGGATTTTTTTTTGTTTATTAATAAAAAAAAATGTAAGAATGAGAAGAGAAAAAACTTCATCTATAAGAGATGAAGAGAAGATAAATAAAGAAAAGAGAATCTGTAAGAGAAAAGAGAATAAAAGTTTAGATCATCTATAATAGTATTACGACCAAATTATCTTAAAATATTTCAGTTCCTTCCCCCCCCCCACGCAGCCGCAGTAGCCTAGTGGTCATGGTTTTGGATTCGTAGCCGGCGGTTCAAGCCTTGGCCACTAAAGACCCACTGTGTAGCTGGGGCTGATGCATGTTAAATCTGTCAGGGCCCAAAGTCCTCTTTTTGGCGTGGTGTAGAATTTAGAAAGGGGGGCAGCTCAGGTGTCGTCCTTGTCACTTGACCAAGGTTCAAAAGTGTAAGGTCTGTCGCCAATAACCCTCGTGTTGCTTCTAGTGTGATGTTAATAAAACTAAATCTTTTCCCTATATCCCCCCAGGGTATGCCACTGGAGGGATGATTAATAATAGAAAATCACTAATATGACTAATTTGTAATGTGTTTATTAAAAAAAAGGAAGCTCTAATGACTTTTAAAATTGCTTGTTTTGATAGTTAATTCAAAATTTACTATGTTTTACCTAGTTTAATTTCTCTTTCAATTTTTGTTTAATCATTTTTTCTTGTATAAATTATTTCATATTATTTTTGTTTATTTATATTTGTACTGAGTTTGAAATATCTTTTTGCAGATTTCAGTGGAACTGGATATCTATTTTTTGATTTCTTCCATGTGTTAAAGTCGGTCCAGAGGTTAAATAACCAAAAGCATGTATTTTTTCTCTTTGAAAATGTTGCATCAATGAACCAAAAAACCAAAAGAATTATATCAAGTTTTCTTATGGTTTGTGTTTTTTTTAACTATAATATGAAAAATGTTTTCTCTTATGTAAAAACTGGCTTGTTTACTAAATTATTTCAGTTGTATTTTCTGCTAAAATTCTGTGAATGAAAAATCAATGTTAAAAAAATACTAGTATCAGAATTATTATAAAGGTAAATTGTTGAATAAATAGAGAGATCTAAATATTTTTTTGATTACTGCATGTTTCTTTTACTGCTCTTGAATATTAAATTTTTATCTGATATGAATGTATGTTGAAGTATCTTACCTTTATAATAATTCTGATTCTAGTATTTTTTTTACATTTTTTTTGTTAATATCTTCTTTTAAGATTGTTAAGTATTTTTGTTATAATTATCTTATTAGAATTTTATAGTCCTCTTTAATTGAAGAATATACTTTTTCAGCAAGAACCAGCTTTGATAGACTCTAAATTTGTTTCACCACAAGCTCGTGCCAGATACTTCTGGGGAAATATACCAGGAATGCATACGTAAGTAAGAATTAAAATAAGAATTGTTATATTCGTACATGCTTTTTTTTTTTCCTCAATTTCTTGAAATGAAATTGGGTTTTTCCCCCCCCCCATAAGTTTAGATTTTTTTTTATGTTATCTATAGAGAAATTTATGCTTAGCATTATTTGATACATGGTATTTTTCAGTAATTTGCTATAAAATGTTTTTGGGTTTTATTTTGACTCTGGCTCCCATTAAATAAAATAGTTGCTGCTTGCAATTATATTGGAAGATTGTAGTTTGTAAAAATCAGTGGAAGTTGAAATATTTTTTTGAATAGAAAAGTTTTGGTACAAAGAAAAAGTAATAAGATGTGCTTTTTTTTTAAAAAAAAATTACTAAGATTATTTTAATAAACATAAAGAATTGCAATATTTTACCTGAATTTCTTGCTTGTTTACTTCTATTGTCAATGAATATATGAATGCCAGGTAAAGATGCTATATTTAACATAAATTGGTGAAAAGGGTTGTAAAACAGAATTTTAAAAATTTACGCATCAGGAACTAGCGTCATAATTTTTTGCATATTTTTCTGAAATGGAAAGAAAATACATCCTTGAAAAGGATTTGAAAGACATAGTATAAATTTATTGATATTTGCTATTGTTAAGGGAAATTTATTTTTTTTTATTCACCCTGTATGTAAAACAGATCTAAAGCCAATTATGATTCATTGCTCAGTTAAAATTTTGCTGAACATTTCTTATATATTTCTAAATATGCACAAATATAATTTTTATATTTATCTAGATTCAAGCAAATTTCGTTAATATTTCAGAAGTTAAATTTTTCTTGCTGAACTTCAACTATTTTTTAAAAATAATTCTCTTCAGAAATATTATTTGATTATATTAAATAACACATCCAAATGCTTAGGATCACCTGTAGATTTTAGTTATTTATTTCAAAACACTTTCACAGCTCAAATGAGAAATTTTATGTTACAATGAACAATTTATTACTCACATTGACACACAAATCCTCTATATTTATGTTAAATAAAATTCTAATAACATTTTTTATGTTGAGTAGGAGTCCTCAGTTTAAGTATGGGCATCATGAAATCTTGGCAAAGAAGCAATATTTTTCTTTCCTATGGGATTTATGGTCTTTAATAAACTCAGGTGATGCATCTGTAGGATACCCTAGCAATCCATCTCTAATTTTGACCCTTCTTGTTAACGAATTTTTCTTTTTTCCCAAATGTGTAGACCATAGATACACCTTGTTTGGTGTAACATAGCCATATTTCACACTTGTGGCATTAAACTCTACCATCACTCACACATGTTAAATAGGAAAGACAGGGAACTATGTTCACCTCTTGGCACAACAGTTCTTATTCTTTTTAGTTCCAGCACTTTCACTACATGATTTGTCACTCAAGGACTTGCCTTCTTTAGGTAGGTATGGTGCCTTCACAAACTCAAGAGATTCTAGTGATCTTCTTTACTGCAAGTTTTACTGTCTTTGGTAAACACAGATAGGTGCTTCTTCTGTTGACTCTTCACTTCTTTTTTCCTTTACTTTCAAGGTGTTCTTGAAGTAATACTAATTCCAATTTTTTAAGTTTTTCTTATCTTCTCAATTGCGTTTGATACATTTCTTTCTCATAATTTAAAACATAAACTTCATTTCCTAGTTTCTTCAGTTAATTAGATTAATTAGAAATATAGTCACTTCTCTTAATATGCTTTTTTGACTCTCCTTTCTCAGAAATAGAAATATCTTCCTCTGTGAGATCCTTTAAATGTTTCTTGTTGGTTTTCTGAAGTTCAATTAATTTTTGTCCTTCTAAATATTTCAATTCTTGTTATCGACTCGTGTAGTGACTGGATATGACATAATAGCTCTACTGTAGCTCATGCATGTCATAAGAGGCGACTAAAATGGGTACTCAGCATCTGGGGTTTATAGCCTTTCCTCCTGGAGATTAAATCAGGGGATCTCAGGGACTTGCCTTCTTTAGGTAAGTATCCTAATGATCTCCATCATGACTCCAAGGCACCCTAGTGATCTTTTTTCCTCTATGGGGTTTACTGTCTTTGATAAACGCGGTGATGTACCCTCGGGTTGCCCTAGTGATCCTTCTCTATTTTTGACAGTTCTTCTTGTGAACTAATTTTTGTCTTTTTCCAATTTTTTCACATCCAGACCACAGTTACATCTTATTTGGCACAGCATAACCACATCTGTCTCTTGTGCCAATAACCTTTACATTCATTCACTCTTGTCATCAATTTTTTTTCTCATTCTTTTCCTTTTCTCTGCATCTGTTCTGATCCACTCTCTTCTTGGTGTAATGCTTTTCCTTGTCTCTCCAACATCCTTGCTTCCATTTTAATCTGTGTTTCTTCATTTTTCTTTTCAAATTCATCTAACTGCTTTAAACCCTCTTATTTTCCTCTTTTCATAGCATTTGTTTTCTTTCCTCTTCAATCTGATTCAAAGCTTCTTCTCGTTCAATTTCCAACATCCTTGCTTCATCTTTCATAGTTTCTTACATTTCTTCTTTCTACCTCTTCTTGAAACTTGGTACTGCACTTGATTCCCATTTAGCATCTACTTCTTTTCATTAATATATGTGTTTTTTGTAACAAAGATTCCATCTCTTTTTTTTCCTGCTTATAGCTTCTTTCTGTTTCTTCTCTTCTTTCTTTGCTTATGGCAAGCAGTTCTGTAACATCATTTTTCTCGTAATCTTCTAAACTAATTAGCTTTCTTTGAGCTCATTCTTGCCATACCGAATATGTCCTTGATGCCCATCTCTGTAGCCATAAACTGCAAATCTTCTTTCCCTACTTTCATAAGAAAAGATATTTTCTTTATAACATTAACTTAATTCTTTCTTTCTGTAAACAGTTCCTCCTGACCAAAATAAGGCAAATACTTTTTCCCTGTACAACTGTCGTTTCACACCAGACATATACTGTATTTTTCTTTCTTGACATCTTCATTTAAAACAAAAGTACTTTCATTCACTCTTCATTTCAAATTCTAATAATTTCCAAATTCCTTAATAAAGCTCTGGTTCTGTGACCAAGAGTGTGTAATCTTTCCTAGTATCTATATCTCTAATCTATCTTTCTTACTTTCTAACTCCCTTACTGGAGAATTGAATACTGTTCCATGTGAGCATAAGGACAACTCTGTCTCTTTAACAAAAACAATAACATTTATTTTTTTCTCAGGGCTCTTTTTGCCCTTACCTTTTTATAAGCGAGTTCTGGCTCTCAATACACTAGTCATCCCTCTCTTATACAAAGGAAGGGGTGCCACAATTTTCCCTCGCCAACATGCATCATGTATATTACTGGGCCTAACATTTGAATCCATATGATTGAAGCTTCATTTTAATAAATCTTTAATTTTCTAATTACACTTCTTTTTCTTCAATGAATTGTAAAAGTTATCATTGGAGAAACTTGTAAATTTACTTTCACTCCAGGTTTATTGATAACACTTTCATCAAGCTCATTTTGCATTTCAGAAGTACAACACTTTTCTTTCATGATACTATTTTGTTTTTTACTTCATAGACAATTTATATATCTTCATTTGATGTAACTTTCAAAGATTCTGAAGGGTAAACTTTTAATACAGATTCACAATTATCTATAAAGTGAATTTCCTATCTGGCATTAACCTACATATTCTACAATCTTTGTCATGCCTTTTATTTCATTTCCTACATAAATTTCGGGCATCATTTCACTAGATAAACACCCATTTCTTCAGTAAATATTCAAAACAATAGCTTCAGTTTTACAGGAATTAAATCATTAATAGTTAAATTTAGGAATAAGTCATTTACTAAATCATTAACCTTGGCACAAATGATAGTTACTGGTTCATAAATAGCATTATCCAAACATTTTAGTGAATTAATATTAATCAAAGGGGCATAAACTGTAACCAAATATCGATATTAAAATTACTTTTCTAAATGATTGCTAACACTGTTCCAGTACAATGCTACTTTTGATTACTGGAATCTGAGCACCACTATCAATAACAACTTTTAAAATTTTACCATCACAGTTTATTTAAATAGTAGGTAATGCATCAATTAAAGAAATATTTATAACTTGTCTTCTCTGGTAATAAAATTTTTTGTTAAAATATTGGCATTAAGTAGGGAATTTCTTGTTATTTCCTTTTGAGTTTTTACATTTTTA
This sequence comes from Nephila pilipes, assembly GCA_019974015.1. Classification (NCBI taxonomy): domain Eukaryota; kingdom Metazoa; phylum Arthropoda; class Arachnida; order Araneae; family Nephilidae; genus Nephila; species Nephila pilipes. Next base: position 183,050 of record BMAW01087029.1, read on the forward strand.
ATCATATGAAAGAATTATGTCCTCTATGAAAACATGAACATTATATGGTGGTACAACACTGTTAGCATTGGTGTTTGGGTTTCAGATAAACAAAACAGCATTCATTCTTCTCTAAACTTTCTTTTTAATTTATGATTTTAAAAGGAGATGTGTGATAGATGATTTAGACTACAAAAGATACATTTATTCCCGAGCTGCATGTTGTTTACTTTTTTGTTCTTTTAAATTGAAAATTTGATGGATCTTCATTTTTATGGACCAGTTGTTCAGTATTGTATGACTTTGAAAATATTCCTTCAAAGCTTTGTATTTCTGTTTTTAGAAAATTCAGTAGTTCATCTATATTCCGATCATTATTAGCTCTTTTCCTCATAAAATCTAAAGCAAAAGTATTAGGGATGATCTCATTAATAATGCATACAATAAATTACTATTTAAATAGGGTTTAATTTTAAAGAAATTAATGATCTCATTTGTACATTACTGTCAAACAATTTTCTTAAACTATGCAAATCATTGGAATTTCATACTGGCTTTAAATTTGGAAGTTTATTCATGTGAGTATTTACTAACAGATCTTCTCTGCAAAATGCTCTGTTTCAGTAATTGAACTGCTTCATAATAATTTTCCCACAAAAAAAACCTCTTCTATAGCTTGTAATGAAGAGCCAGCAAGTAAACTTTTCAAATAATTAAACTTGTCAATCTTGGACAAACTCGTTTTAATTGACAGCTGTTTCAAATGATTGAAAGAATGGAATTCTTATGGATTATCCTAAAGTTGAAAGTCTTCTACATCATTAATATTATCACAATTCATGATATTTTCAATATAACTGGCTATTCTAATTACTTTTGCTCTTATAACTTTACGCATGACTTTTTGAATCGTCTGTTTTCTTAAATTTAATCGTAATCATTCTCAAAAAGTCATTCTTGTATGTGTTGTTCATTTGTTCAATCTGTGATGCTGCTGCTTCTGTCACCAGATTGTTCCTTGATACAAATTTAATAATACATCCGAAAGTTATCTACTGGTACAAATATTTACAAATAAGTTTCGCAAATTATAAGCACAATTTTCTGAGCAGTGTATTTTTTCCTGGTATCTTACCCATTTCTCCCTCTTCTCCTTTGTTTACATTGCAAAACAAAGCTGGGTTTTTTTTTTTTTTTGAAGGAATGCTAGCCGTAGTGGTGAATGAATTTACTCTAAATTACAGGTAGGAGGAGAATTTGTCAATGAAAATTTCAAAGGTCATCTACGTGTTTCTCAAAGATTTCTTATGCCATCAGGATCTAAAATAGTGGGAATATCCTTTGTCACTACCAATATTTTCAGTTATTCTTTGAAGTGTGGCTGGGACTGTTTTTAGTCCAAAGGACACTTGAAGGTATAGAAAAGTTTCAAATGGACAGACTAAGGCGGCTTTGTAATCTGTCCATACAAATGCTTGATGGTAACCAGATTGAAAATCTATGGTCATTTTAAAAATGTGAATAACTTCTTTTTATAAAGCAAGTTATCCATTCTAGGCAAAGGATAGGAGTCTGGAGCAGTTGTAGGATTAAGTCCTTTATAATAGACAGATAGATTTTCTCATTAGCATGTAGGCATTTAGCAGTACAGGTGTCACATTCTGCTATAATGTTACATCCCAGAAGAAAACAGTTGCTTTCTTCAGATGCTTTTTGCTGTGTTCATATGTAAATACTTTAAGCTTTATGTTCATAATTTATATTTAAATTCTTTCATATGTAAGCTCAGTGTAAAGTTCTTTAACCCTGGAAAATGTAATTTACCCTTAGTTCAAAGACAGCTTCATAGTGTTTCAACTATATGACCAATTCATTTCTTAGCTCAGGTGTTAAACATTTACCTTCTTTGCAATAAAGAAAGTACTTTCCTCTGTGTTGGAAATTCTAGGAGACTGGCTTCTTCCATAAAATCATATACAAGGGACAGAGAATTGCAAAATAATTATTTGTTTCAGGATAAGCACAATACCAGCTTGTTATTTGTTCCCTAGAGCTTTTGATTTCCTTTGGCATGAGACAAAACAATTATCAGTTTCCAGAAGACATTATATTCAAGTTGAATAGTGACCTGTGTGGTGACTGGGAATGACAGAATAGTCCCACTGTAGCTCATGCATGTTGCAAGAGGCGACTAAAAATGGGTACCCAGCGTCTGGGAGGTAAAGCCGGGCTTCGTGACCCTGATGCACCCTAGTGATATTTTTCTTTCCTATGGGTTTACTGTTATTGGTAAGCATGGGTGACACACCCTTAGGTTACCTTAGCAATCCTTCTCTATTTTCGACCCTCCTTGTCAACCAATTTTTATCTTTTTTTTTTTCAATTTCTTCATGTCTATACCACAGTTAGATCTCATTTGGTGCAGCATAGCCAGTCAAATTGTAAATTGTTGGCCTACCTGAGTTGGCCTTTGATAAATAATGCCACAAGCAGAGTAAGACAGACTAATATTTTAAAAACTAATTTTATTTACATCATTATTTACAATACGAATTAATAACACTCTTTAAGCCGAAAGCTTCAGGATCATAGTGATGGTCTCATCGATCACAGCAAAGATCTCATCCACCATCTCAGATCTCATTAATCACAGCCAAGGTTTCATTCAAACATCTAAGATCACATCCAGCATCTGAGGTCTCATCCCATATCTAAACTCTCATAACGACTAAGATCTCCTTATTATGTATCCGAAATTGGCATTAGACACCGTCAACTCGACCGTTAAGAATCGGCATCCAATGAAAAATAATTTTATATTACGTTACTAAAAAATACCATTGAATGCAAATTCCCGATTCCATTGCCAGATGTGTGGGATGACGTCATATCGGCAACAGGTAATTCCAAAACATTACCAGTTAAGATTACCGTGATATGACAACAATTGGCTCGCCTTCCACACATCTGGGCGATGTTACAAAAAATCAAACCACTCTCTAGTGTTTGTATATCAAATCTAAAAAATGTACAAAGATTTATAGTTATATATACACAAAAAATAATTTGATATACTTTATATCTTTAGACACAATATTTAATTATTGAGTATATTCAATTAAATGGTTTGACATTAAATGTTCCAAATCTCCGTCCATTAACATAAAGATTTCCAGTAACAATGGACTCAATACTTCAAACTTTCTAACTATTAATTGGGAATTTTTATCTCTAAAGAATATTTCCCGCTTAAATTCCGATAAAGTTGTCTTAGTTGGGGATTTCATAAATAGATCAGCAAAATAAATTGAATTCAAAACTTTCATTTGAAAAATTCCCAATTCCTTACATTTCTCGACAATTCTTAAAATCCAGAGTAACCCCTTAGCAGTATCCATCAAAGCAACATATTCCGCCTCTTTAGTGGATAAAGAGACACTACATTGTTTGGATGTCCGCCAAGAAATAACACCCTGATCACAAAAAATTATATACCCCCAACTGAAACACAGTCATCTCTATTAGATGCATATTCTACGTCACTAAAACAATTTATTGATTAGGGAAATTAGATGCTTCGTGGAATGAATCTAGAATTTTTACGTCTTTAAATTTTAATTGTCAATTATTTCAAAAAGCTTGATTCTATTTCTTGTTTTACAATGCTGGTAAATGAACTTTTACCACTAAAATTAAAAATTTCCAGTTCATAAGGGATTTCATTTGCCTCACAGTAAGTCTTAGCATCATTCCTAGATCTTAAACGCATGCTTGTACCCACTATACTATAATATATGTCGGTTCTTGATCCATCGGGTCAAGGTACTGCTTTCCAAAACCAATTGATTTCTGACTTGGAGGGAATGGTTGGATCCGAATTGCTTGGATCAGAAATTTCTGGTTCCTTATCAATTAATTTAATATCTTTGGTTATTTCTATGACCGGTTTTTCTATTTCTTCATCTGATTCAGTTTCATCATCATAACCATCTAATAATATAAAATTTTTCCTTACATTTTCTTCCCTACCATTTAAATTATTTTCATAGATTTTTACATGGTTTCGATAACTTTATTCTTTTCCGGAATTAAAATGCGATATCCTCTGGTACGAAGAGCATACCCTAATAATATTCCTTTTTCAGCACACATATCTAGCTTTTTAACACTGTTGCTTTCGAATTCCTACAAAAACTGTTGATCCGAAAGTTCTTGAATGTTGTATGGTTGAAACCCTTCCACCATACATTTCAAACGGGTTTTTTTTTGGAATGCTTATGAGTTACACGATTCCAAAACATATGTGAAGCATAGTACTGCCTCACCCCAATTTTCCTCTCCTAATTTCGAATACTAATTAATAACAACACTCTTTAAGCCGAAAGCTACAGAATCATAGTGATGGTCTCATCGATCACAGCAAAGATCTCATCCACCATCTCAGATCTCATTAATCACAGCCAAGATTTCATTCAAACATCTAAGATCACATCCAGCATCTGAGGTCTCATCCCATATCTAAACTCTCATAATGACTAAGATCTCCTTATTATGTATCTGGAATCGGCATTCAACACCGTCAACTCGACCGTTAAGAATCGACATCCAATGAAAAATAACTTTATATTACGTAACTGAAATATACCGTTGAATGCAAATTCCCGATTCCATTGCCAGATGCGTGGGATGACGTCATATCAGCAACGCGTAATTCAAAAACATTACCAGTTAAGATTACCGCAATATGACAACACAATTTATTGGCCCAAGATCCAGATGGCTCTTGCGCCAATAAATTTACGTTCAATCATCAGTTGAATAGTTACATGGGTTGCATAATTCTTTTCTTTTTATGTCCTTCAGCAAGGAACATAGAGAGTAAAGTCTTTGGAAACTCTCTGCTCCCTTTTTTTCACTCTACAGAGTATCTGCAGCAACTGAATGTCTAGCTCTGCTGTCACAGTTCCGCATGTACCATTAACAGCTTTGTATTGCCAAAATTTTCTGAGTTCTTATATACTGTGAAATTTTTATTAATTTAATTATAGATTTTTATAAAGTAAAATCATTTCCCTACCTTATAAATCACCATTACTGTGGAATTTGAGTGATTAGAAATTTTTTATACTAACAGATACAAAAGTGCAGGGTACTTATAAAATTGTTAACTAACCTGGTTTACATTGTAGATATATTTTTTTAATAATCATGTAAACTGTAACCTTGTAAATTAAGGTTCAGATTTCATAAAAAAGGGGAAAGACTAATTTTTATAAATCTTTTTGTATGTTTTTTATTTATTTTTGAAAGTGAGAAGCTTTTATATTAACTATAAAAGGAAACACAAATTAGCTATAATCCTTTCAGATAAGATCGATAAAAAGCACTAATAATATCTCATAAAAAAGTAAAATTCAAACATAAGAAACTTCATAGCAACTGCAATTTAAAAAACGGAAATAAAAAAAAAGCCTTTACTTTTATTCAGAGCATTAAAAAGTTCTTTTCTTTGGTTTTCCCATTGCTGTATGATAAAAAAAAATAATCAATGTTTTCATAAGCACTGTTTCATTAATTGAAATGTTGAGTACAATTTCTACTTTAATAATAATTTACTTTTGGAAAGTATGAAAGCATTGATAGGGGAACTAAACATTTCACGCAGATGTATTTAAATACTACATTAATGTAATATATTTTTAATTTACAAATGATGTTTAATGCAAAGTACTGAAAATACCCCATCTGCCACTATAGCTTAGTGGTCATGGTCACAGACTCGCAGTTTTTGATGAGTCTTGAGTTCGAACCTTGATGTCTCTAAAGCCCAGGTGTGAAGCAGGGGCTGATTCACGTAAAATCAGTTAAGGCTCAAAGTTACCCGTTGGCTTGGTATGGAAGTTAGGAGAGATAGATACCAGCTAAATTGTCATCCTTGTCACTTCATTGAGCTTCAAAAGTACGTGGAGGTATTGCATCTAGTACAACGTTAATAAAACCTACCACCCCCAAATACTTAATTTTTTGTTTTCATTTGAAAACTTTATTAAAGCATAACTATATGTATATTATTTCTTGTGCATCATGACAGATGGCTATATATATCTTTATCATTTAAAAAAAATTGACTTATTTTATTAAGTTATTAAACATTTATTGCAGATTGTACAAGTATTGGACTTCTGAACATGATGAGTAAGTTTCTGTGCATTTTTTTCATTATGTAATTAAAAATTTAATATTTAGTGTTTTAATTATATTCTGCTATATAAAACACAATGCTTCAGATTAAGATGTTAAAATATTGATATCACAAATGTAATTTAATTTGTAAATGTCCAGAAATGCTGTTTCATGCATGGGACCAAGAATGTGTGGTTGTGCTGGTAATGCAAATCCAACCCTTCCCACATTCAACTTAATTACTTCAGCATTTCAATCCTAAGCCTGAAAGCAGTGTAGCTGGGGCTGATGCATGTTGAATCTGTGAAGCTCAAAATCCTCCCTTTGGTAAGGTGGGGAAGTTTGGAGAAGGAGATACCAGCTCGAGTGTCGTACTCATCACTTGACAGAGGCTCAAATTTACCAGGTCTGTCACCAATATTTTGTGGACTCTTTTTGTATTGTGCCATTTAGCCTGCCTATTATACATCTTATTTCTGAAAGAAAAGTTGTCAGTTATTTTCTTAAACCTGTCATATACATTTTATGTATGTATATATATCTGTATGTGTGTGTGTATATATACACTGGAAAAAGCACCTCAAAAGCAAAATTAAATGACAAAAAAATCAGTAAATAAATGTTTTATTCCAATTACAGAAAAGATTTTTTCTAAATTTATGAAATCTCAAGTTCGATATGTCTGCTATCATGTGCAATGCGTGATACATGTGCATAACAGAAGGTCGCATTACAGACTCCAGTGTTGGCACATCAATGACCTCGATTTTTCTTTGAATCACGCACTTCAACTCGGAAACTGTTTTGGGATTCCGCTAATAAACTTTATCCTAAAGATTTCCCCACAGAAACCAGTCATACAGATTGAGGTCAAGAGAATAAAGTACCCAGTTAATGTCCATTCCTGTATGATCCAGATAACCCGAAGCAATCGGACGATTCTGGAAGTCCTCTTCCAGCAGAGCAAACATGTCGGGGGTACAATGTGGTCTAATGCCATCTTGCATAAACCACATCGAATCGAATTTGGGATAGCTTTGAATAACCAGGATAAAATGATTCGCCAACACGTCACAATGTTTACTAGTGACAGTTCCATTGACAAAAAACCTGTATGGTGACCGTATATGACAGAATAGTCCCACTGTAGCTCTTGCATGTCGTAAGAGGGGACTAAAATGGGTACCCAGCATCTGGAGGTATAGCCGAAGCACCTTGCCCTTGGGAATTATATCAGGGGACCTCGAGGACTTGCCTTCTTTAGGCAAGTATGGGCGTCATGACCCCGAGGTACCCAAGTGATCTTTTTCTTTCCCATGGGGTTTACTGTCTTTGGAAAACACAGGTGATGCAACTCTGATACCCTAGCAACCCTTCTCTATTTTCGACCCACCTTCTTCTCAACCAATTTCTATCTTTTTTTTTCATGTCTATACCATAGTTACATCTTTTTTGGTGCAGCATAACCACATCTGCCTCTTGTGCCAATAGCCTTCACGTTCTCTCACACTTACTCCATCAACAAAAACGGCTCAGATTATTCCTCTGGTTAACATTTCACACCAGACAGTAACATGCGGTGAATGTAGTGTACCAGGGTGAAAAATTAGTAGGAACAGCTGCCACCCTGGCAGCTAGAATGACCCTTACCCACTTAGACAGGGAGTTGAACTGGAAGCCATCTGATGTTTGTGAATAACTTGTGGCTTGGCACTGACGATTTCTGAACGTTAAAGGCAACGTCCTTGTGTTTCTTTTAGTTGTGCTGTACCTCTCTGCCACTTGCAGTTCCCTCCTGATGGGTCTGAGTTGGCCCTTGATAATAGATAAAGCTACAATTTTACTTAAAACAGAGTGAGACAAACACTAATATTTAAAAACAGGTTTATTTACATTTCAAAGACAACGAAACGATACGATCAAACTTGTACATTACCGATATATTACCTTCATATTATGAAAACAAGAATCATAATATTAACATCATGGGCATTTGACTCAGCATCAGCTACATTATATGATTCCTACTCAGTATCAGCCTTCTAGACCACAGTTAAATTTTGTTTGGCACAGCATAGCCACATCTGGCTCTTGTGCCAATAAACTACACATTCATTCACTCACTCAGCATCAGCCTTCCTCACGATTCAAATCATCCATTATATATACATCAGGAATCTACATTTGACGCAGTCAACTTGACAGTTAAGAATCTATATCCAATCAAAAAAATAAACTTTGTATGACGAAACAGAAAATATCGAATGCAAATTCCCGATTCCTCAATACCAGATGTATGAGATGATGTCATATCAGCGACATGTTATCCAAAAACATTACCAGTTGAGTTTTGCTTGCGATATGATAACTGTTGGCCTACCTGAGTAGGCCTTTGATAATTAATTTAATGCTACAAACAGAGAAAGTCAAACTCTAATATTTAAAATCACAAATTTATTTACAACATTAATTACATATTTACAATACTCTATTAATAACATCACTTTCTAAACTGAAAGTTCCAGAATCATAGTGATGGTCTCATTCACCATAGCCAAAGTCTCATCAACCATCAGCCAAGCATCCAAGCTTTCATTTGGCCATCAAACAGCTGTCATACAGCATCCAAGAACTCAATCTACTAAGATCTCTATTATATATACTCCGGAATTTGCATTCGACACCGTCAACTCGACAATTAAGAATCGGCATCCAATGAAAAATAACTTCATATGACGTAACTGAAAATTGCCGTCAAATGCAAATTCCCGATTCCATTGCCAGATGCGTGGGATGACGTTACATTGGCAACACGTAATTCCAAAGCATTACCGCGATATGACAACAATAACACATCTGTCACTGGTTAACTCGATTCATCACTTCCAGTTCATTTGTTCGTTTACCACTTTAATTCACTCTTTGCAAGGAAGAGTTGGCTTTCGGAACGTGTGTTTAAATTTCTTATGTAATTTGGTGAGGAAGGTTATCACTCAGTCATCCGAAGAGCATATCACAGCAGTTACAGCTTCTGTTCAAAGAGCATCACCACAGTACTTCCACTCATGTTATTCACTCGGAAATCAACAGCAGGCTGGCTATCTAAGCATATGAACACCTGACAGGTCTTGCAAGGAATTCTTGTATTGCTTTCGGTAACCTTGGCCATGACTCCACCAATAGTTTTGCTTCCAATTTAGAGAAACTCAAAAGGAAATACACTCTTGATTCTCTCAACCATGCTTGTGATAACACCAGAACTTAATCTACAGCACTAGGTGCAACAGCTTTATCTGGAGTGATGGACAGACACTGTTCGATTTTGCCAAAGAAATCATGAAGCATCTTCTGGATCCTGGGGACTCGAATAGAACCTCCGTCCAATACTACTAGTTCAACTGGCTCCATATTGATGATTCTCAAACCATCCAGCCCTGCTATCATTCTGGCATCTTTAGTGGTTTGTCTCTGAGATCTCATTGAAGTAAGGTCCATAACTGATGACTTTGAATGTCTGATTCTCAAGATCTCCTTGGATCCTCCACAACATCGATCTTTTTTAGAACTTCTTCTTTTACTCTTTCTGTCATTCCTTTCTCATTCTGGGTTTGATGTTTTATTCTTCCTTCCTCTTTGGCTTCATCAGTCTCCAGCTTCACTCGTTTCTTTGGGAACAGCTTCCTCATTTTCTTTCCCTTAGTCTTCTGGCTCTTTATCATCTCTTCCGAAGAAACTGCATTTTCAACTTTAGTTTCTTCAGCAAAATTTTCTTAGAGGGGGAAAAAACCCACCATAACTTATTTGCTTTTTTAAAAACTCTTATTTTTAAACTAATATAGTTTTTGTATATTTTGACAAATATTTGATGCAGAGTAGTCTGCTTTGGCTCTTGCACCTTAAACCCCCACTGTCATTCACTCACTCAGCAGAATTTTCTTTGAACTCTTCTGTTGTACTATTCTTTGTAGCCTCCAAATTTTCAACTCTAGACCTGGCATCAGCTTTCATTTCCTTGAGCCAGGATTCTGTTTCTGATTTAATTCCAGGCATTATTTCCTTCACCATGCACTTTTGTTCATCAATAAAACTGTCAATTTGCTTCATCAAGCTTTCATATCAAGTCTCAATTTTCTTTATAAATCATTCTTGTCTGGCTTTCAAATCTGAAATCAAAGTAAATATAGCTCCCTGAATTTATCGTTCATTGTTCTTGTCACAGGCATTTTCTCTGCAACTCCACTTCTGACACCAGTGTTACGAAAAATTCTTCCTGTGTGTGAGGGGGGGGGTGAAAATTAAATCCAACTCGGAGGATAGAGACAAATGACTCTTTATTCGTAAATCTTTCAGGACAACACACAGATAGCAGAGCCTTGACAATAACAGTACAAACAAATAGGGGGTACTTGCACAGTTTAGTGACATACATACAAGAACAAAACAGCCAAATAATAAGTTACATTTGTATTGGCAACGTTCAGCTCACTTGTCGACTAGAATTCTGTCACTGCAGAATTTATCACAATGGATAAATTCTGCAGTAATATTTAACACTTCCTGGGGAGGCTCTGACCATTCAGATAGACTTAGGTTGATCTCCAACAGATTCACTCAGCCACGTTATCCATGGCAGATCCACTCAGCCACTTTCAATTAATTCCCCGAATGATCTGCAAAGCAGACAATATCATTCCCAGACGGTATCTCCTGGTGTATTAAAACCTCTTCTCGTCAGGTATGACATATGTAAAAATTCACGATCAATATTCCTTCTAGTTTTCAGCACATTCAATACCTTTCCATTTATAGCCAAGTTTCTCGACAAGTCGCATATTTACAATTCTTGTATCGTACTATTTAGGCCGCTGTAGCCTAGTGGTCAAGGTCGTGGACTTGTGGCCGGCGCTTTTCGTTCAGTCTTGGGTTTGATCCTTGGCCGCCAAAGACCTGCCGTGTAGCCGGGGCTGATGCACGTTAAATCTGTTCGAGGCCCAAAGCCCTCCCGTTGGCGTGGTGTGGATGTTAGGAGAGGGGAGTGCCAGCTCAGGTGTCGTCCTCGTCACTTGACCGTGGTTCAAAATTACGAGGTCCGTCGCCAATAGCCCTGTGTTGCTTCTAGTGCGACGTTAATATAAACTAAACTAAATCTCGTACTATTTTCTTCATTTGTGTTTGACATTATAAACATGGCTGAAGAAAAGGATTGTCACTGACCACACTCAAAGGGAGGAAAATCAATCTGAAGTGAACCAAGAAACATATTGAATTGTGTATTCTCAACTTCGAGAAGAAAACCCTCTAAAAATCTATCAGACCGTTGAAAAGGTTTCTCAACTAATTGGCGTTTCTGAAAGAACAGTTTTCATTTGAAAAAGATGATGACTAAGTTTTACTAGGGTAAAAAAACCGACCTGTTAAGCTCCGAAGGCTGATAAAATATGATGGCTTTATATTGTTATGCACTGGATTCAAAATTCTCAGTTTTTCTCGTAGAAATGAGGTTCCTACGTAAATCATTTCTGAAAGAATTGAGCGATGATACCAGTATTCTTTCAAAAACTTTGTACAGGATATTAAAAGACATGAGATTTTCATTTGAAAAGAGGAAAAGACAGTCTGCTTCTTGAAAGACAAGATATTATTTTATGGTGCACAAATTACTTGAGAAAAATTGAAGAGTTAGAGAGAGGTAAATATACTATTTGGATGAGACCTGGATAAATGAAGGACATTCTCAGAGTTGATTGTGGCAAAACACAAAAATTAAAAGTAGTTATGAAACCTCCTGTTCTAATTTAACTGTAGGCTTAGTTGCACCTAAATATAAAAAAAAGGAGACATCATGATTCACATTGGAAGCAACAAAGGATTTGTTCAGGATGTGGCAGATATTTTTATAGGAAAAAAATGTGGGGTCTTTAATGAAGAAAGGAGGTAACCATTTTAAGTAATGGTTTAAAAATGTCATGCCAAAATTGAAATCCAATGGCATCATTCTGATGGACAATGCCCCCTACCATTCTGTGAAAAAAACATTTTTCATAAATTATCAGGGGGAAATTGCAATTCAAGTGTGGTTATCAAAAATAAATTATGTGGGACCATGATATAAAAATTGAACATTTGCAGAATGTCAGTGTAGTAAAGTATTTGCATGACAGTTATAGAGTAGAAGCCTATGAAGACCTCATTCCTATGAAGATGATTTGGAGCTGAACAAAAGAGCATGTTGCAAGGGAAAATAAAACTTTTACATTTGACGGTGTAAATGATATTGTAATCCAAAGAATGCTTCTGTTCAAAATTGGGCAAATTACATTAATCACTAAAAAACTAAAAAAGAGAAGTAGGAAATTGATTAACTTGTTGACAAAATGTGGGAAAACAATAACTTAATTATATCTATGAACAGTGTTTCTATTGATAGCGATTCGGAACTATTGAGTACTGACGATCTGTAAATTCATAGGATTCGAATAATATCATTGTAATACAAATATTTTTTTTTCCATTATACTCAGTTTCACCTTAAGTTGGCAGTACAGTAGAAACTACAATGAGCAAGTTAGAGCCATTGTCATACAAAGTTATACTGGGAGAAGGGGGTGACTATAACAAACGATTTTTGCCGAATTTGGCGAGGAAAGAAATATTTATAATGAAACAAATAAATTTTTCACACACATTTTTTAATTCTATCAACTCATTTGTTACACCCATTAATGAAACAAAAATTTCTGTCATGTTTATATATCTTCATTGCTAAGCTTATCTGCAAATAAGCTTTTTGAATCATTATTAAGAATCGCGTATACTATTTATCGCATTTCAAATAGTTATACTAATAAGGAAGTTTAAAATACAAAACCAAACTTTGTTTTAAAAGTATTAGTGAAATGAGAAAAATGTTCATATTGCGAAAATATTATTTGCATCACATACATTTACAGTTCATCAGTACTTGATAGTTCTGTATTGCTAGAATCATTATATAATTATATAATTCACAGATATAATTAAGTTTTGATTTTTCTACATTTCATCAACAAGCCCAGTTTCCCCACATCTTTCTCTTTTTTGGTTACAAGATTAATGCAATTCATCCAATTTTGAACAGAGACTCTCTCTATTCCTTGAATTACAAGATCCTTTACATCGTTAAGTTTAAAAGTTTTGTTTTCCTTAGCAACATGTCCTTTTACTTGGCTCCAAATCATCTCAATGGATTGAACTCGCAGTGATAAGGGAGTAGTTTTAAACCTTTATGGCCAAATGCTTCTGCAATTGCTCCTACTCTGTAACTATCATAGAAATGTTTTACTTCATTGATTTTCTGCAAAAGTTCCATTTTTATCATATCTTGGTTCCATACAATTTTCTTTTTTGATAATCACTTTTGAATTGTACTTTTTTTTCTTGAACTTGAGGAATTTTCTCCTTCACAGAATGGTAGGGGTCATTGTCCATCACAATGATACTATTGTGTTTTAATTTTGGCATGACATTTTCAAACCATTTCTCAAAATGGTTATCATCCATTTCTTCTTGATAGTCACCAGATTTTTTTTTCTTACAAAAATATCTGCAGTATCCTGAACAAATTCTTCATTGCTTCTAAAGTGGGTTATAAGTCTCTTTCCTTTGCCTTTGGGCACAATCCAACTACTGTTAAATTAGAAGAGAAAGCTTCATAACTGCTTGTAATTTTGGTCTTGCCACACTAGACTCTGAGAATGTCCTTCATTCACCTAGGTCTCAGGTAAGTACGGGCATCATACCCCGAGGCAACCAAGTGATCTTTTTTCTTTCCCATGGGGTTTACTGTGTTTGGTAAACACGGGAGACACGCTCCCGGGATACCCTAACGATCCTTCTCTATTTTCGACCCTCCTTCTTGTCAACCACTTTTATCCTTTTTTCAACTTCCTGTCTAGACCACAGTTAAATCTTCTTTGGCGCAGCATAGCCATATATGGCTCTTGCGCCAATAAACCTTGCATTCACTCACTCACCTAGGTCTCATCCAAATAGTATATTGATGCATTCTTTCTCTTACTCCCTAATTTTTTCAAATAATCTCTAAGCCATAAAATGATGTCTTGTTTTTCAAGAAGCACAGCCAGGACTTTTACTTTTTTTCAAATGAAAATGCCACGTCTGTCAATATTCTGTGCAAGGGAGTCAGGCTAATGTCATTCGAAAAATATTAGTATCATCATTCATTTAAACTTTGTCTAACATAGGAATCTCATTTATTCGAAAAAAACTGATTTTTTTTTTGTTGAATGCATGACAATATAAAGTCATACTTTAGCAGCTTTCCGCACTTGCCTACAGTACCAGGACATTTTTTTCTGGAAGAACTTAAAGAACTTCATGTCTTTTCTTTTTTCAGACAAAAAAGTGTTCTTTTTGAAATATCAGTTAGTTTAAAAACTTTTTCAAGGATTCGATTGCCAAATTCTTGAGGGTTTTCTTCTCAAAGTTGAGAATAAACATTCAATATGTTTCTCCTGGTTCCATTTCAGATGGGTTTTCCTCGCTTTGATGGTGTATACAGCGTGGTTGATGACATTCATCCTTCAGCCAAGTTTAGAATGTCAATCAAAAACGGGGGGGGGGGGGCCGCAAACGATATCAAAGACTTAAAGAGAATGGCATAGAATTGGTGTGGAAGTGTTGCAAGCTTGTCAGAATTGTTACCTTGAAAACTGGTTTCCAACCAAACTGAATCTATTACGTCATTGTTTAGACTATGTTCATTCTCTAAAGTTAAAAATAAATTATTTTAACATGTTATTACCTTGAAATATGTGCTTAAAATCACAATTTCTTTTATGTATGACACTTTTTTTCCCGAATTTCTGTGCATTTTTTTATTTTAAATTGCAAAATAAGGTAGAACTATTTTTCAAGCAGATTGAAACATTTTCTACCTTTCCTAGAGCTGCCAAGTTAAGGTGGAACAGAGTGTAGTAAGGTAGTATTTTAAACCGCCTTATTTTTGTAAGAATTTGAAATGTGATAAGCGATTTTTAATAATTGTTCATAAATCTAATTTGGAGATGAGCTTGGCAATGGATTGGATGAAGATTTATAAACATGGTTGAATTTTTTTGTTTTATTAATGGGTGTAATAATTGAGCTAATAGAAATAAAGATAAGAGTATGTTACTTATGAAATAAATTTTTCACATCCATTTTTTCTTTTCTCACCAAATTTCGTCTATTGTCACCCCTTCCTCCCAGTAAAACCAGCGTTTCTATGACAATGGCTGCGATTCATTCTTTGTAGCTTTTTCTGCATTGTCAAGTTAAGGTGAAACAGACGATTGCTGATGATATCTCTGTAAATGCATCTTTTTCTTCACAAGAGGGGGGGAAGCACTATTTCATGTTCATAACAATATGTATATGTGTGTATATGCATGTGTATATCTTATTTAATTAACATTAAATCAGAATTGTGCATTATTAGATTTTATAAAGAAGTAATGAAGAATATAAAATTATTAATCCTTTATTTAAAAACGAGTCATAAAACTATCAAGGTTTAGTTTAGTATTAATATTTTAATCAACTTAATGCAAAATGTACCTTTCAGATGTGTTAAAATAGATATTACATGCCAAGTGATTTATATGAGGCAAATTTGTAGATTAAAAGGCCAATATTTAGAGTAAAAAAGACTACAAATTAATATTGATAATTAAGGTATTCTTATCTTTTTTTTTAATATGAATATCATATTTTGCTATTAAATGTAAAAGTTACTCCATTTATTTTTTTATAGAAACCTTGATGTGGGATTTCAGAAAGAAACACTTTTAAGTCATTGTCTTTTGGAAAATTTAGGAAGAAAAGCAGTGGTAGGCTGAAAATTTTCTTTTTAAACGAATTTCTTAATATTTCAATACCATGTATAAACTAATTATCAAAATGTTCACTTTTGTTTTTGGAATTTAATATTTGCAGATTTTAATTATTAATATCTTTGGTAATATTTATATAAACTAATATAATAGTTAGTATATTAAAATTTGGTCTGAATATTTATATGTTTAATTATTTCAGGTTTACTCATTAATATTTTGTTACATTATTTCTTTTTAATGTTGTAGTTATTAAAAGTAAATATTTAAAACAAGAACTTTCATTTATTGTATTATATAAAATAACTAAAATTACTGATTTCTTGAATTGGAGGGTCAGTCTGGAGGGAGATGGATATAACTATTTATTTTCCCTCTTATGTTACATTTGTAGATCATAAATACTGTCCTTTTCTCTTGTTGAAATTGCCTTTTGAATTGGGAAGTATATATTTTTTAGGAATCTAGTTTCATTGTCAAATAAATGTTATGACATCAATACTAAAAATTAAACTATTTTCACCTATGTTCTTTCATTTATTACAAATATTTACACCATTAAATTCAGTTTTTAAAGTGTTAAGTGACTCTGGAAAAAATACTTTTTATGATTTTGTCTCTTTCTAGGTTGAAAAAATTAGAACAGTTACTACTCAAAAAAATTCTCTGATTCAAGAAAATTGTACTGTTTTACCAGTTGAAATGAATGGTGAACCTGACTCATTATGGTTGACTGAGCTAGAAAAGTAATTTTTGAGAATTTCCATTGTAAAATGTTATAAATGATCCCTTTGATAATTTTAAGGAATTAATTAAATGAATGAAATTATTACTTTGAAAGATGTGGTATTTTTAGCTCGGAGAGCATTTTCTTGCTGGAAGTTCATTTAAGGAACTGTCTCATGATGGACTTTTGATAACTGTAATTATGTGTACATGAATTGCATATATACACTGTTTAAAGTTTAGTAACTTTTTAATATTATTAACTTTGTATTAATGAAAATGAGGTAGAATTCTTTTTAATCATTATCTGAATATTAATTCTTTAATTTTCATTGTTAATATTTGACCATTTTTTTTTCTAAAGTTTCTTCCAAAAAAAAATATTTTTAGATTAATTGTAAACATTCATTAATCAACCATTTTGTATTACTTTGCCTGACTTTTTTTAAAAATCCACTTATTGAACAATAGTTTTAAAAAGCACAGAATCATGCCATCCCATGTTAAGAAGTTAAATAGTTTTAACGGATACCAGTGGATAAGAGAGATCTGTTACATGATGACCAGGCTCGGGGTGTCCTCGATAAACCAATAGTTGAGAAGAACGTCGCATCATACAACCCTTATGCATGGCACTAACAGTCTCATTGTCCACCATTCATACACAGGCAGCACCTTCAATACCGGCCTCTAAGTCAGTCTGTAACATTGCAAGACACCTGGCTGAAGGGCAGTTTGCTATTGCGGTGCCCATTATGTGTACTGCCATTAACACCTACTCCCATTGTCTCTGTTTGGAGTCGTGTTTCACTCAAGGGGATTGGACTGCAACCAAATGGAATCAAGTCACCTTTAGCAATGAATCTAGATTAGATTTGGACAATGATGACAATCGTGTGTGTGGAGGCCTTGTTGTAAACATTTCAATCCTGCTGTACAGCAGCACACCACTCCCACAACAGGTGTGGTGGTATGGGGTGTCATCAGTGGTATGGGGACAATCACCCCTATTATTGAGCCACAGCACCATGACAGCTTAGAGATATGTTCATGACAGTCTTCAGCCCCATGTGTTGCCACTCATGATAGGGCTCCCAGGATGTATTTTTCAACAGTACAATACTCATCCTCACACAGCAAGGGTTTCACAGGCTTCATCTGTTACATTTCCACTTTTCTTGTCCAGCTCATCCCCAGGTTAGTCACTAATTTTGCATATTTCGGATCATTTAGGACAGTGAGTTGGCCAGCCAATGAGTTTGGTCAAATTACTGGTGCATCCTCATCACCTAGGGGACAAGATGTCACAGGACATCATATGGGACTTGTATGCCTCATTGCTTGACCGTATCACACTATGCACTCATGCTAGAGGTGGCCCAACAGGGTAATAAAACCTCCATTCATTTGTAATTTTTCTTATTGGCATGGTGTGGATGTTAGGAGAGGGGTTTCCAGCTCAGGTGTCGTCCTCGTCACTCGACTGTGGTTCAAAATTGCGAAGTCCGTCGTCAATAGCCATTGTGTTGCTTCTAGTGCGACGTTAATAAAAACTGAAACTAAACTAAAACTTGTAATTTTTCCTACAATAAATGATCTGTGTGTAGAACAAGATTCGCCTAAAAGGACAACACACTTGGGCATATGATCATTGTTCAATCCTCCAGTTTCTGCTGCAACGTCTGCTTCAATATGGCGTTCATTCTACTGTCTTAGTAAATGTTTTCCTATTCAGATGAATTTATAGTAAAAAGCTGTATTTCCATAAGATTCTTATCTGTATAAGTGTACATTTTATTAGTTGGCAACAACTGCCTAAACAAGCATATAAAGTTTGCCAGAATGTGCTTATATTCCAAAAAACTAAGCGGGAAGCTGCAGCTGTTTTGATGTATTTTTGTTATTTTACTTACTGCAAAAATCATAGTTAATCAGCCTAACAAAAGTCTCCATGCTGGTAGTCCATGGTGCAGCAGCGCATTGTTCGGGCTGGTACTTGTCCTTCAAATGAATCGATTTCTTGACTCTGAATGCGTGATGTGATTGTACAATCCTGCTATGCTGTGCATATAACATGTCTGTCCTCTTGGCCTTCGGGAGTTGTAGAGATCATGCATGATGTTCTGTATTACTCTCCTGGGCCCATTAATTCCATGAAAGTTGTGATCCTATAACAGTTATGCAATCCATAACTAAAGCAAGTAGCAATACTTGTGGAATGATAAATCACAATTCCTGTATGCCAAGATCTGTCATGGTCGAATTTCGAACACATGTTGGTAGGAGTTTCTCCTGACATGATACATAACATGATCTTATTATTTCTGCTTTGTTTCATACTGCCTTTATGGTGTAGAAATTTCAATGCTCAGCTGTGTATTTTTTTCTGAAATATTGGTATGATTTTCTGTAACTAGGAAGCAAAATCATGTGCCATTTTTTTATTTAATAGATTTTTTAATCCTAAAAATAAAAACAATTCATTATTCTTTATTTTAAAAATTTTTTTTCAGAGTGTTTGGGTTTCCTGTACATTTCACCGATATTGGAAATCTCAGCATAAGTAAAAGACAAGAACTAATTGGAAGATCGTGGAGTGTTCCAGTTGTCAAGGACATTTTACGATCCTTTAAGAGATTTTTTAAATGTGAAGATGATCCCTTAATATAATTTCTATTTTTTTGTAGAATGTAGATTATTTGTATAAAAGTTAAATATATTTGACAAAACTGTACCTAGTTTCTCCTCTGTCAAAAAAAAAATATTAAAATCATGTATGAACATTAATGGTAACTTTGATTACAACTTGCATTTCCAAGCGTGAAAAATCATGTTGCGTATTAAATTCGTAATTTTGTTATAAGAAAAGTACTAATAATTTAAATATTATTTAATGTTTTGTTTCTTGATTTCAATTATTTGACAAGATATTGATAACATTAGTATTATACTGAATTTCTGTTAATCTATGATCTGTAATTTAATTATTCTATACTAATAGAAATTAGCTTGTATTTCAAATAATATTTTGAAAAATTGCCTTTACTTTTTTTTTTTTTTTTTTTTTAGTTTTTGTATAAGTTGATACCTTATTCCCTAATTCAACCACTTACATTCACAAATTGTAGAAATATTTGATGTATTTTGAGATTAACAATTACTTTTAATTTCAGAATTAGTAATTTTTTTTTTTCTATTTACATTTTTTAAGATGCAACAGAACAGTGTCAATGTTCATTAAAGTTTGTTGACATTAAATTCCGTGATTTGACTACTTATATTCAACAAATGTAAAAATATTTTTGTTCTTTGAGATTAGCTATAACATTTAATTTCAGAATGAGTATTCTTTTCTGTTTCTTTTATTTAATAAACATCAGAGCAATGTATTTATTTGTGTTAAAAGATAATAAAATTTATCATTTATTTACAAAGTGGTTTTCTTTATTTCAAAGTTTTTTCTTTCTTTTTTTCCATATCAAGAATTGGGAAAAGAAAAAAAATAGCTGGATTTCATAATTACCTCAAATTATGAAATAAACAAATTTTTATTAAATATTTAAATTTCAGCTTATTCTCAAGTAGTGTTTATCTTTTGTTTAATAACTGTGAAGATAATTTATCACTGTTATATTCGTGCATATATTTATATTTGTGAACATTAACTAGAGTAGCTTCAAATAAAATTTATGCTTTCAGTGATTGCATACTATAGCATAATATTTGCTTATTTAAACAAATCTATTGTAAAATTGTATACAGTACACTGCTTAAACTTACCAGAGTTTGGCCCTATGTTAGATGTTTTCAAAAAATACACTTTTCCGCTTAGGCACATGTTGGCCTACCTGATTTGGCCCTTGATAATTAATGCCACAAGCGGAGTAAGACAGACACTGATATTTTAAAATGTAATTTTATCTACAGGATATTTACCAGACTCGAATCAATATCATTACTCTTTAAGCCAAAGGCTACAGTATGACAGTCAAATCATACTACATTCATAGCGATAGTCTCATCAATTGCACGCAAGTTGTGCTTTAATCGAGCGTCTAGGCTGCGAGAGTGGCCTTCAAGCTCGTGTCATGATTCTAGTACTGAAGACTTTACTATTGATGGCTTTTACACTTTCTGTTGGGTAGATTAGCTGCTATTGGTTGAAGAGTTCCTATTGGCTGTTGCTGTTCTTACTGCTGAATTTTGGTGAAGTAGGGTCTTTGCTTGTCTGAGGCGGTAGGATACGATAGTCTTTTTTCTTATTGGATGCAGGAGGGGAAGTGTCCTATTGGCTGCGAATACTAAGGAGGAGAGTGGGTGTGGACTATCGGCAAAGGCTATGCGGCCGAGGAGAAATAAGTTTTTTTTTTTTTTTTTTTAAAAAAAAAAAGAATAGTTAAGATCTGATTTAAATGTAATGTAGTTGAGTGGCTTTTTTGATGTTTAATAAAACTAGGGTGGTTGGTGTGAGTCTGAAAGGATTCTTCTGGGTCTTTTCGTACTTGGTAGAGGAATATATTCTTCTAAATTTATCATATTTTCATTTTCAATGGAATGGAGATTGTTGAATAAGTTTATTGATAGTTTTTTAATGTATTCTTTGAAGGTGGAGATTCTTAAGGCTTTACTAATATCATCATTTCTAGTGTACCAGTTTGCTTTTGTGATTAATCTTAGTGTGGAATTTTGAGATCGTTCTAGTATATCAATATTAGATTTGGCCGCATAAGCCCAAACCAGGCATCCATATGACATGATAGGACGTAGAATGGAGGTCTACAGAAGCAGCTTATTTTCTAATGTAATTTTTGAGTTCCGACATATTAAGGCGACATTCTCACGCGTGAGTGTAATATGTTAAGTGTCTCCAGATTGGTCTCATCAATCACAACCAAGGTCTCATTACATATCCGGAATCTGCATTCGACACCGTCAACTCGACAGTTAAGAATCATCATCCAATGGAGAGAAAAAATAACTTCGTATGAGGTAACTAAAAAATACCGTCGAATGCAAATTCCCCATTGCCAGATGCATGGGATGACGTCATATCGGCAACACGTAATTCCAAAATATTACCATTTGAGATAACCGCGATATAACAATTGGCCCGCCTCCCACACATCTGGACAATGTTACAAAAATCAAAACACCTTCTAGTGCTTGTGTATCAAATTTATAAAAAAAATATACAAAGATTCATATTTATATGTACACAAAAAATAATTTGATATACTTTATATCTTTAGACATAGCATTGAATTATTGCCTACATTCAATTATATGGTTTGACATAAAAAGTTCCAAATCCTCATTTATTAATATATAAATCAATTCTAATAACAATGGACTTAATATTTCAAACTTTTCAACTATTAAAATTAATTTTTATCCCTAAAAAATATTTTCTTCTAAACTCTGATAAAGTTGTCTTGTTAGTTGACGGTGTCGAATGTAGATTCCGGAGATATATATAATGGAGGTGTACGAAGTGGTGGTGGTGGTGGATGAGACCTTGGCTGTGATTGATGAGACCATCGCTATGATTCTGTAGCCTTCGGCTTAAAGAGTGATGATGGGGGCCGCGGTAGCCTAGTGGTCAAGGTCGTGGATAGCGGCTGGCGGTTTTCGTTCAGTCGCGGGTTCGATCCTTGGCCACCAAAGACCCGCCGTGTAGCCGGGGCTGATGCACGTTAAATCTGTTCGGGGCCCAAAGTCCTCCCGTTGGCGTGGTGTGGATGTTAGGAGAGGGGGGTGCCAGCTCAGGTGTCGTCCTCGTCACTTGACTGAGGTTCAAAATTACGAGGTCCGTCGCCAATAGCCCTCGTGTTGCTTCTAGTGCGACGTTAATAAAAACTAAACTAAAGAGTGATGATATTAATGAGTCTTATAAATATTATGTAAATAAAATTAGATTTTAAAATATTAGAGTCTGTCTTACTCTGCTTGTGGCATTTTCTTTATCAAGGGCCAATTCAGGTTGGCCAACAGTTCAGATTCCTCCGGATAACTAACCCATAACAAGACTGCAATTTATCTATTTCGTGCTCAGTTAAGCGGTTTTTGCCACATAAACGCTTACCGTCCGATGCATTCTATCTTTTCGATAGGATATTCATCTCCATAGATGTTTTCTTTTTTGATGGCAGCAAATGCTTTGGAGTCGCCATCCCCTAAATATGTGACATACCGTGCAATGTCAATGAACGTTGAAATATTCTCGAAGCACCTTCAACTTCCATCGATCCACTAGAACCTTCAAAATTGCGCTTACAGTCTTTTTTATGAGAAACTTTATTGCTGCACATACAGTACTTAAATAAAATTTCCACATCAATGGCTTTCCCAGTGTCTATGCTGGTCACAGTAACCACATCATTTAGAGACGAATAACCTCGCTTTTGAAAAGTTTCATCTACGACAACTGCAATATTCTTATTGCTTAATTTTCCCAAAAAGCTTCCTGCGTAGACTTTTGCATTGTTTCCTCAGAAACAAGCTTTACAGCATTTAAAAGTCTCTTGTTGTACAGGGCAAATCTTGTAGGTGGCTGAGGCAGATTCATCAGTGCACAAAACATTCGTCCAGCTTCTGCACCTCTTCTAATGGAACGCATTGCATATACATATCTGGTATTAACAGTTGCAATTTGGGTTCCTTTATGATAGTCTGAAGAAGAAAATTCCACACGATATGGGCAAACACAGCATTTCAAAACGAAAGAAATAGCCAGTCCAGAGTTATTTTTCAAAACTTGCATATCCATGCCACTGTCACTTTTTTACACCGCACATCATTCTTAAATACAAACGAAAGTAGATTTAAGTTCATTATGGCATTAATAATAATTCCTATATTTCCTTCAAATGTAGAAAAACTCGCATTTAAATCGGGAACTTTTCTTTCTTTCGCACAAGAATTTTGAAAACACGTTTTTATCTCATTGTTACTTACATCAGCATCCAATGTAGAGTTACTACTAGAAGTAATATTTCTACCTTTGAAAAAAATTCCTTTACGTTTTTTGAAGACTTTACGTGATCTTGGCATATTTTAAGTTTCAATATTTCGAGAGAAACCAAAATACTCAAATGACACTGAATAAAGTTCAGCAAAGAATGTTTAAAAAAGTAGGATTTACAATCTCACAGCGTTCAGCAAAGCATAAGCGAATTCTCACGTGAGAATAGTAAATAAACCTTCAGTAACAACTACAGTTATCCTGCCGCTCTTTGCGAAATGTTTATCAAAATAATGTGAGGCTTTGCACAAACATCCCAGGTTTAAGAGGCCAATGTTTACATTTTTCACTACACAAGTGGGCGTGGTACGCCAGTTGATGTGTAACTCTTTTTATTCAAAATAAAAATTAACATACTTCAAATTCGAATATTAGCAAATATGTTATATAATTGGAAAGGTCTTGAATTGGAAATTTTAGAAACATCAAAATCTGAAAATTGAATTTTTTGAAGATATAAAGGGTACCGACTCCTCTTTATTACCGGATATATTCAATTTCTCATCCCTTGTATAATAAACATAACCTAATACTTTTAATAATGCCTCCCAATGAGCTTTGCTCTAGTTATTTTGAAATTGAAAAATAATATTCACCACATAACTAATATCTGGAAGCATTCTGCTTGCTATAAATGATAAAGATCCTATTAAATTTCTGTAGGGTAATTTTTCCATTTCTCTGATTTCCTTATTAGTTTGTCGGCAGTCCAGTTTCGATAGTACGATACTTTGTGAAATAGGAAGAGAAACAATCGGAGGCTTATAATTCCTAAACTGATCAAAAACCTTTTCGACGTAATCAGTTTGATTTATGTAAAGCTTACCCATTTCTTGCTCAAAATTTACCCCTAATAATTTAACAGTTTTCCCCAATATTTTTATATCAAAATTCTGTTTTAAAACATCTATTAATTTGTAAATTTTACCTTTTTGCTTTCCTAATAAAATAATATCATCAACATATAGTAATAAAATAATCTGCCTGTCATAACAATAAACACAGTTTGTCCACTCCAGCTTCCTGAAATTTAAAAATTCCAAAACTTTATGAAGCTTACGAAACCATTCACGTATGCTTTGATGCAATCCGTAGACAGCTTTCTTCAACAAACAGATGTGATTTGGTTTTCTGGAGTTGACGAAACCCTTTGGCTGACTCGTATATATGATGTCTGATAGCGAAGCGTATAGATAGGCACATCTGATATCTAGTTGTACGTGATACCAGTTCATTCCACCTACTAAAATAGAAAAAAAAATAATCGTATTATGGAAAAATTTACTACGGGACTAAAAACCTGGTCATACTGAATGCCTTTTTATTGACGGAAGCCTTGAGCTACAAGACGGGCTTTAAACCGTAATATATCCCTGTGAATCGGTTTTTAATGTAAATACCCATCTGTTTCCCAATATTTTTGCATTCACTGGTTTTTCAACTGATGTCCAGACTTCCCGATCCTTGATTACTTTCATTTCTTCCTCCGTTGCATTCTTCCAATGAGATGCTTCAGGGGAATTAGATGCTTCGTGGAATGAATCTGGGATTTTTACGTCTTTAAATTTTAATTGTCAATTATTTAAAAAGCTTGATTCTATATCTTGTTTCACAATACCGGTAAATGAATATTTACCGTTAAAATTAAAAATTTCCGGTTCATAAGGGATTCCATTTGCCTCACAGTAATTCTTAGCGTCATTCCTAGATCTTAAACGCATGCTTGTACCTACTAGACTATATGTCCGTTCTTGATCCATCGAGTCGAGGTACTGCTTACCGAAACCAATTGATTTCTGACTTGGAGGGAATGGTTGGATCCGAATTGCTTTGATCAGAAATTCCCGGTTCCTCATCAATTAATTTAACATCTTTGGTTATCTCTTTGACTAGTTTTTCTATTTCTACATCCGATTCGGTTTCTTCATCATAACCAACTAATAGTATAAAATTTCTCTTTAAATTTTCTTCCCTACCATTTAAATTATTTTCATAGATTTTTACATGGTATCGATAACTCTATTCTTTTCCGGAATTAAAACGCGATATCCTCTGCTGCGAAGAGCATACCCTAATAATATTCCTTTTTCAGCACGTATATCTAGCTTTTTACGCTGTTGCTTTGGAATTCCTACAAAAACTTTTGATCCGAAAGTTCTTAAATGCCGTACGGTTGGAACCCTTCCACCAAACAATTCAAACGGGGTTTTTTCCGAATGCTTATGCGTTACTCGATTCGAAACGTATGTGAAGAATAGCTGTAGTTCCTATTAGTATTACTATGAAAATGAATGTAGGCAGTTTTGTTTATAGATGACAACATTGTAGAAAACATCAAAAACATATGAGCCGCTCAGAAGCCAATGCGGTTAAGTCCATTTTTTGATATTTTCTGATTTTTGGAAATTTTGATGAAATAAATAATAATCTTCTTAATTATTAAAGGATTTACTCGTTGGTTACTTTTTTCTAGGTAGACAGCCCTTTTTTTAATAGCTTCTTAATATATTGTATAATAATTTCAGAAGCCATTGCGATTAAGTCCACCTTTTATCAATATTTTTTTACATAAACTATTGAAATAAAAATTAAATTCTTCTTCTTCTTTCGATATTTGTTGGTAACACTGAAAAACAAGAAATTCATAGTAACTGTAACCGTTTCTTCTAATTAGAATTGTTTGAGTTTTATGCATGTGCGTCAAAACACAAAAATATTACGTTGAAGCGTTTGCGAATCTTGGTTGCCATTATTTAAAGACTAACGAGGGCTACATGTATGTTTGGCCTATAATCTAAGCATCGCGGGGTTCACAAGAAGTGTCATCGTGTTAACTAAACACATTAAATTGTACGCAAAGGATTTTCAAAAAATTATAATGTATTCAGATTCATGTTCAGGACAGAATCGAAATATAAAAACTGTGTTAAGTTTACTGAAATTGGTTCAGAGTGAAGATATAAAAGCTGAATCAATTGAGCTTAAATTTTTATTAAGTGGGCACAGTTATTTGCCCAATTATGCAAAAAAAATTCCGTATATTTATAACCCTAGTGACTGGTATCATATAATACAAAATAGTAAAAGAAAGAACCTTTTCAGAGTTGTCGAAATGAATCCACAAGAATTTCTTTCCACAAAACCATTGGAAGAAGCTGTTACCAACAGAAAAAAATCAACAAGTGGACTAACAGTCAATTGGCTTAATATGAGATGGATAAAATTGGAAAGGTTTATTATTTAGCATTAACCAATTATTGGTAACCCAAGCAGCATTAAGTTCAAATATAATTTTGACGAGGATGATACCTTTCATGTAATTGATATAAAAAAAACAAAAATAGGTAGGCCAGTAAATTTAAAAAATATAATTCAACCTTTATTATATCCTAATAGCAGAACAATTTCAAGAGAAACAAAAAAATACATCATGTGTTTATTAAAGCATATACCTCTAATTAAACACGACTTTTACAGGACATTAAGGACAACACGTGGAGATCAAGATTTACATTTAAATAACTCGGAAGAAGATGATGTTTGTTATGATGAATAAACATATTACTTATAACAATAAATGTTATTTTATTATTTTAACATAAATTTCTTATCTTTTTCAGCTGCCAAAAGGTATAAGTCCTAAAATTTTTAAGATGCTATCATTATTTCAATAAATACTTACGTTTTTATTTACACATCCTGTACATATCTTGTTTCTTTGCAGAGTTTACACCTCGAAAAAAGACTTTATACTCTTTTCTAATTAAATTAATAAACCAAGAATTTTAAAAACTAATGTATCAAAAAACATTAATTTTCTCAATTTTTGTGATTTGGACTTAACCGCATTGGCTTCTGAGCGGCTCATATATTTAAATCAAAACAGCTCAGCACAAACATTAAACGCACTTTTCTTTCGCCATCATCTTTTCCAAAACACAAACCGTTTCAGCTTTTCCCTCTCTTACTTCTGTTGCCACTCTCCAACAGAGAAATTTACTTCTCATGGAGTTTGATCATGACGCAGCATTCTCCCCATCTTGAGTTTGGGGATACAAACTCAAAACAGTAAACATAAAGATAATATATGCTTACAATTTGAGATAACAAAGAAGTACAAATAACAATACAAATATTTCAAAATATTAGAATGCAAATTTAAATCAATATTTTAGGATTCAAATATAGATAGTTCAAAAGTTTGTTTAGAAGTTTATAAATCCAGTCTTTTAACTGTTTTTATTCTCGTCCTGAGCTAGTCACGGGAACAGTTTTATTAGATTCAGTATTGAGCTCAGGATATTCAGTTACCACTTCCGGAACCTTCCGATTTTCCGATACGACTTGCTCGTAGTTTGGCTTCAATTCTAAAGGGTACAGTCGTTGGATTGGTCTTAGTACGTTTCCCTTTTCAGTTCGCAGTTTAACAAGTCTGATGATTCCCTCTTTTCTTGGAAAAAGTTCCAGTACACTTCCTGGTAGCCAATGCAGCCATTTTATCATCTGTACCAATTAACATTATGTCACATACATTTATTTTATCTTCTCTTTTGGTAACTGATGAACGAAGAAAACCCAGGTACTCCCTTTTATACTTCGTTTTAGATTTTCACGAACCTTTTGAATATATCTCCATCTCAAAACAATATTAGTCTTTTCAAATTGATCCAAATCGGAAACATTATTCAATGGAATATCCTGAAGAAACATAGATGGGGTCAAAGTTTTCAGCTCTTGTTCCTCAGATATGTAAGTTAGTAGTCTGCTATTCATGAAAGATTCACACTCACAGATGAGGGTCTGTAATTTGAGAGACAAACAGGAGAGCCCAAGATTTTTTCTTAAAAGATCTTTCAAAATTTCAATCAAATGTTCCCAGAAACCTCCCCACCATGGAGAGGAGGGTGGGTTAAACTTCCAACGAATTTCCTTGACTCTAAATTCACTTTCAACTGTAGTCCAATCTAATTGTTTCAAAGCTTTGTTTAGTACTGTAAAATTAGTACCATTGTCTGAGTACATCACGGAAATTCGTCCTCTTCTGGCAATAAACCTACGCATAGCTTGGATGAAGTCATTTGTACTAAGTGAAGTTATTAGTTCTAAATGGACAGCTCTAAATACGGCACAAGTAAAAAGTACTACCCACACCTTTTGTTTAGACTTAGTCAACAGAGGTTCAGCTAAGTCTACTCCCGATACTTGAAAAACTGCTGCTAACTCTGTTCGATCTTTTGGAAGAGACAGAAAAGGTACCTCAAGATGTTTCACTCTTTGTCTTTTATATGTTGAGCATTCTTTGATAACACTCAGGGTAGTCCTTTTCCCTTTCACTATCCAAAATCTTTCACGCAAAATAGTCAGAAGAGTTAATGTCCAGGATGTTTGTTAGAAACATGTTCTTGAGATATAAATCTTCTTACTGCCAGGTGTATCGATGGCAGATTTATTGGAGAAATAAAATATTTCGATTCCTCTTCATTTATCAATCTAGATTTCAATCGTAAAATTCCTCCTTCATCTTCAAATACTTGAAGACCTCACAAATTTTTTCGTGTTTCTTCATTAGAGTAACATTCCTTTTGTACTACACGGAAAATAATCTTTTGTGCATTTAACAGTTCCTCATTTTTAAGTTCCATATATTTTCTTAAGTCTTTGGCTTTAGGTTGAAAATGCAGTACTCAAGCCATAACCCTAATCATCTTTGAAAATCTAGAAAAGCTTCTTGCTAACTGTAATGAAATTGACTCTAGCTCTGTGTTATTAGCATAGATGACTGACTTTCGTTTCTCTATTTCTACTTCTTTCTCGTCAATATTTACAGCTGACTTTGGACACTGTTCCTTCGGATTCTGTAACCAGGCTGGTCCTTGCCACCACTTGCAATTTTGAAGTTGTTTAGGTCCACAACCTCTTGATAAAATGTCTTCTGGATTCTGGTCAGTTGAAATATGGAGCCAATCTTCCGAAGATGTCAATTTTCTAATCTCACTTATTCTGTTGGCAACGAATACCGACCACTGTTCTCGACGAGTTATCCACGTAAAAACTGTGGAAGAATTGGTCCAAAAGTAAGTCTTGATGTAGGGAAGTTTCAGGGCTTGCTTCATAGAACTAGAAAGCCTAGCGCCAATGACAGCGGCCATTAATTCGAGACGTGGAATTGTAATAGTCTTCATTGGAGCTATTCGTGATCTGGCTTGAAGTAATTGGACAGTCACTGAGCCCCTACTGGATTCACTTCTTAAGAAAATGCATGCCACATAAGCTATCTTACTGGCATCAACAAAAGTATGGATACTTAAGTTGGATTCCTCCATCACACCTAACCATCTTGGAATTTTTATATTTTTGAAGTATTTCAGTTGCTTCCCCCATTTTAAAAATTTCTTCTTTATTTCATCGTTCACTTCATTAGCCCATGATTCTTTGGTTTTCCAAGCGGATTGCAGCAAAACCTTAGGCTGAATCATAACAGGTGCCAAGAAACCTATGGGATCAAATACTTGACTAAGCAATGAAAGTATTTTCCTTTTAGTTATCTTTTCTTTTTCATCAAATTTCAAAGATTCTGAGTCTATTTCTAAGGTATCTACATTTTAGTTCCAAATCAATCCTAATACTGGTGGCGTTGCATTTTGTGAAGATGCAGGAACAGCAGAACTTTCCCAGCCTCTGAGATCAAACATTCCTTCTTTCATTACATTAGTTGAAGATTCGACGAATTTTTCTAGTTCGGCATTATTTTGTACACTAGTTACGCAATTATCGACATAAAAACTATCTATTATTTTTTTAAGAAATTCTTCAGAGTAACGTTCTTTTATTGATTCTTTTGATAAATGATGATTAATAACTGCCATTAACAGAAAAGGACTGCTGGTGATGCCAAAAAACAACTCGAGCATGCGGGAAAGTTCGCATATTGCCCTCATTGTCATACCAAAGAAATCGTACGAAGTCTCAATCTTTCTCATGTAAGGATGTTTGTAAAAAAGCCCTTCTGATGTCAGAAATTACACCAATTGGTTTCAGTCTAAATCTCACCAAAATAGAAGGAATTGTTTCAATTAAATTATTTCCAGTCTCCAAACAGTCGTTTAATGACGGATGGTTATGGATCTTAGCAGAGGCATCAAACACCGGTCTTATCTTGGTTGTGGATGTTTTTTTGATAACGGGTCGGTGTGGAAGGTAATGAGTATCAACAAGTAACTCATTTCCAGGAACTTCCTCAATAACTCCTTCTTCTAACCATTCTCTAAAGACTTCATGATACTTTTCTCTAAAACCAATTTTTTCCAACTTCCTGGTAGTAGATTCAAGTCTTTTCAAGCACAACTCATAATTGTCTGTTAGAAACGCACGATCCACTTTCCAAGGCATATAGATCTCGTATCTCCCATCTCTCTTTTGACGAATAGTTTCTTGAAAGTGAAACATAACAGCCTTTTCAGTTTCCTCTCTTGAATTTTACTCAATAGGATCCCGTATTCCAAGTAGTTCCAGATCCCACAGTGAAGAAACAGGAATACCTGCTTGAGATAACATGGTTACGATATTCATACTTGCATCTTTTTCGTCGGTATATCGGGGTACTTTACCCATCAAAGTCCAATTTAACTTGGTTTCTAATGCTACTAAGCCTGTCTCCAACTCTTCTCGTCGACCAGTAATTAACTTACCGGCAACGTCTGCACTCAAAAGTACCTCAATGGGACCTGTGTTTTCTTGAATATCGGTTAATAATATATTTTTGGTTTTCAATTCATGTATCCAAGAACCATTTTTTACACTAGAAATGTCATTACAAATGACATCATGATCTAAAGCATCTAATTTACAAATATAGTTACCATCAAGACTACTCAAGTAAATTTTATAACACTTGTGTTTATACGTCCTAGTTTTCGTTCCGCCCAATAAGGAATGGCAAAATTCCTCTTCCCTCTGCAAATTAAAACCCAAATCTTCAGCTGTAGATTTCAATATAAATGATTTTTGCGATCCTGTATCGATAATAGCTCTAGATTTACGCTCTTTCTTGATGCCATGTACATTTACAACAAGAGTTTATAATATAACTTCATTCGTTGCCCGAGAGTGTAAAGAATCAACTGTTTTTTCATTAATATTTTTATCCTTTACCTCTTGTTTGGGTGAATCAGATTTATTACATACAATGTTTGGGCACATGAACTTTAAATGTCTTTTAGAACACAAATGACACGTTATTTGAGATCGACATCTAGAAGCAAGATGACCCTTAGACAAGCAGACCCGGCACAATCCTTTCTTTTTTATCAATGCGATCTTTTATTTTAGTAGAATGAAAAAAGCCCTTTTACAAAAGCGATTTGTATGAAACTTGAAACAAAACGCACATGTATCGTTTGATTCTTGAATGAATAATTCAGCAGCAGATGAGAGCGAACGTTGGTTCTCTGCCAAGTGCTTGCATTCGCGTTCATAGGGAAGTATTTCAGATCTACTTAATTTTATTTTTTCATCTGATTGCACTTCGCTCTTCAGAAACGAAACTAAAGCATCTAGTGTGTTGATATACTCTGTTCGGAGTCAATATTTTTTCTTTGTCTTTCAAAGGATCGCAATATATGGGTCGGTAATGAGCTTTCAACTAAAGGATATAATAGTTATTACGCCGCACTGATCTGTAGTTACACCTAAACTACTTAGAGCCCGAAATTGAGTAGAAAGTTTACTATACAAACTGCTTAAAGAATCTTGTTTCTTTTTAGTAGCGTTATTTGAAACAAGTTTCAACAATTCTCGTACATAAAAATCAATTAATAGTTCTTTTCATCCATATCTTTCAGTTAAGCTTTCTATCGCCAAAGGGTAGTTTTCATTCATAATAGGAAAAGATTCAACAAGCTCTCTAGTTTGTGACTTAATTTTTGTCGACTGAATTAAGTAATGAAATTTATCACAATCAGTTAAATTTTTATTTTCGTGTATGTTTTTAAACTGATTCCAGAAGGTTAACCAATCTCATAATTCAGCGCCAAATTTATACAATTCAACTTCAGGAAGTCGCGGGGAAATCGTTTTATACGGATTCTCGCACACAGTCAAATGAGAATTATTGTAGAATTGCTACTTTCTTTATTGTTTTGTTTTCTCCTAATATTCTCTAATACTCGTTTAGACTTTAATCCCATTCTCAAAGTCTTTTCTCTATATTCTTCGACAATATGAAATTCAGTTTCGAATTCTGTTTCATCTGTTAAAGCATCTAAATAATTATTATGTGTCAACTCTAATGAGTCCGTTTTTTGCTTAAACAAATGTAAACACATTTCAATTTCTTCTGCGTCAGGATTTTCATTAATCAACACATTCTCTAACTTAGTGTATGATTTCGTAAATGAAGCACACTGTGCTATTTTATTTCATTTAATAATTTCTATTTTTACTATCTTATTAAATTAGTTCATGCAATTAATGATAAATGTCTATGTTCAATATCTAATTATATCAATAACTTCAAAATGGAAATTAAATTTTTCTTACTCCAAACTCCAAAACAAAACCAGCCCACCCGGGGGTGCCAGAAATGTAGTTCCTATTAGTATTACTATGAAAATGAATGTAGGCAGTTTTGTTTATAGATGACAACATTGTAGGAAACATCAAAAACATATATTTAAATCAAAACAGCACAGCACAAACATTAAACGCACTTTTCTTTCGCCATCATCTTTTCCAAAACACAAACCGTTTCAGCTTTTCCCTCTCTTACTTCTGTTGCCACTCTCCAACAGAGAAACTTACTTCTCATGGAGTTTGATCATGACGCAACAATAGCACTGCCTCACCCCAATTTTCCTCTCCTAATTTCGAATCCCTAAGCATAGTTCGCATTGCATCCATTGTTGTTAAATTAAAGCGTTCAGCAACTCCATTCTGTTCGGGAGTATACATGTTTGTTCTTTCATGTTTGATACCTTTATCTTCTAAAAACCTTTCAAAATCTCCTAGACAGAATTCCATACCGTTATCAATACAAATATTAATAATTTTGTTACCGGTAAATCTTTCGGCTCTATTTTTAAATTTTATAAAACTACTGAAAACTTCCGATTTTTCTTTTAATAAATATACATAAACTTTTCTAGAAAAATCATCTATGATAGGAAAAATCATCTATGATATCCCGAAGAGGAAGCGGAATGGTTGCAGCAATTGCTGTAAACAGTCCTTCCATTTACCTCCCCTAACCTAATAACTTAATCATAATAGCCTATTTAACTTTAAATAATTTTCTAATTGTTCTTTTAAACTTTTCATAAATAATGAGCAGAAGCGGCAAATTTAACTTTAAATAATTTTCTAATTGTTCTTTTAAACTTTTCATAAATTATGAGCAGAAGCGGAAAACTTGCTGGAGTTGTGGGTAAATGCAATAATCATAAATAGAGAAAATAATTATGAAACAAATGCAGATTTTTTTTTTGTGCTGCCGAGAATTACAGATATGACTCCTTATCAACCATTTAATGTTTGTTTAGATAATGTAAGTAGTGAAAAATTGGCTGATGAGAATTTTAATATTCCGGCAATATTGATTTATTGCTGGGAGCAGAATATTTCTTATAAAATTTTTATACCAAGACAAATAAAGCTTTTGAGTACAAAATTAATTCTTCAAAATACAGTTTTTGGCTTTATTGTCATTGGGAGTTTAACCGATTTCTAATCAGAGTAAGCCTTATTGCGGATTGATTAAAGATGATTTAAAAATGGTGATGAGAAAATTTTGGAAAATCGAAAATATAGATTCCAAGACAGTAAAAAACAAAGAGTAAATAATTTTGAGGAACATTTTCAAAAAATTCACCTTAGAAAGAGTACAAAGAAAATGCCACTTAAAAAGAAAGTTTCTAAGACATCTAAAAAGAATCCAATTTTGCTTAGGTCAATCTAGAGATATTGCCTTAAACAATTGAACTCGCTGTGGAATAGATTTAAGCTAGAGCCAAACTATTTAAAACTGCATAGGGAATTTTTTAGAGAATATAAAGAGTTAGGTCACATACGAGAAGTGGATGATCTAGAGTAGTGGTTCCCAAGCTTTTTTGACCCATGGACCCCTTTTTGTGGTCAAAACTTGCCCACGGACCCCTAAGTGAAAAATCTACTTAAATGCATAGTATAAAAATTACAAATTAAAAAAAAACAATTTGTTGAAGAAGTATTTATTAAAATCATAACTTATGATTAAAATAAATTTAAAAAAAAATTCATGACTTGGATGAACTTGATGAGACATTATGAGTGTATTTATATCTGGCTCGATGTTTGTGAGTAGCTACCGCAAATCCCCACGAACACTAATTTCAAGTCGGGTTTTTTTTTTTTTTTTTTTTTTTTTTTTTTTTTTTTTTTTTTTTTGTGATGAGGTTCATAACGGCACTGAATCCTCGTTCTACCAAATAGGAAGACGGGAAAGCAGTCAACAACTTCTGTATAATGACCCATAATGCAGGATATAAAATCAGGGTCTGTTTTTGTAAGCAGCCTTGTTAAAACATTGGCTTAAGCTCCTTCCTTTGTGAATATTTCAACAGCTGCTCCTGTATTTGTATGGATTCATCTGTATTTAGGATCTGAGTTTGTTCACGCGCAAAAGGGTCCAACAACCAGTAGGGAATATCTAAGTGAAGAATGTATTCAAATCTTTGGTTTAAGTATGTATGAAGAGCCATTAGGTGTTGACAGTAAGCAAACAAATCTTCTCTATTTTGCAATTTCGAGAGATTTGGAAACTGAGAACATTCGCTTCTTCCCAAGTTTTGTTTGTATAGAAAAAGTTTCGCAACAAACTCAGATATTATGCTTTTAGTTTTGATTAAATTTGATTGGTCACCTTGTAATTTCAAATTAGTTTCGCTAAATTTGGCAAATAAATCAGTCATATAGGCTATGCCATTTTTTGAGAGAATTAAATTGTGTCGAAAATCATTGTCTTTTTTTCCCAGGAATTCCAACAGTAAAGCACCGTCAGTAGCAACAGAAATATTAGTCAAAGGTATAGCTTTTACATCAAAAAAATCTTTTTAATTCTGTAAATAATGTTTCACCTTTTCGTATCAGTTTCCAAACATTCAGGAAATAACAATTCTTGGCAAAAATTTTCTACTTTTACAAATCTTACATAAGCTAAAAGTAAAGCTTCATTTCCTTGTAAAGTGGACTCGTCAAACTGTGTATAAAATTTAGATGTATTTAAGTACTCACTAAAATTAAACCCTTAAATAACATAAAGGGTTTAATTTTTTTAAATTTTTTACCTTTTCGATATATATAGGGATTACATTTACTTTTTCAGTGTAGTAATCCCTTAACTACCGTTACTGAATTACTATTTTGAAAAATATGATGTATAATTCTTTCAAAAGAGATCAATTTTATTCAAATACACTTACGTAACAAAAGAACGCCATTTGCGTAACAATACA
>BMAW01087029.1:219415-249548 GCA_019974015.1 Nephila pilipes
AAAAAAAAAAAAAAAAAAAAAAAAAAAAAAAAAAAAAAAAAAAATTCAACTATACCAAAATTTCCAACAAACCATACAAAATTTCTTTTTATCTAAGACTGGGAAAATTTGATTATACATTTCGTATCAGCATAACATAGAACTAAATTGTTGATAGATGTACGATGTACGACTATTTTATAGTTTATGTTTGTATCATGCTTGTCTAAAGTGCGGCCCAAAGCCTTTAAAATGCGGCCCAAACACAAATCATGAAAATATTTAAATTTACATATTCAGTTGAAAAGTCTTTAAAAAGCAATTGTACTAATTTTAAATTTTATACGTTAGCCATGGACGAAAGCACTGACGCTTCTGATACGGAACAACTGGCAATTCTTATAAGAGGAATCTATGAACATTATAATATCATGGAAGAAATGGTTGCTTTAGTATCGTTAAAAGACACAACCAAATCTGTAGATTTATTCGATGCATAAAAACGACGATGAAAAGGGTTTCCTTATCTATGAAAAATTTATCAGCTATCATAACCGATGGAGCCCCTGCCATGGTTGGTAAAAATGGGGGACTCGTTAAAATGGTTAATAACGAAACCGTCGTTGCCGGCAATACGATCTTGATGGCATATCATTGTATACATCAGGGTAATTTAAGTGGAAAAATTTAAAAAATGGAAAGTGTATTAAGCGTTGTTATAAAAACCATTAACTTCATAAGAGCAAAAGTACTTAATCATAGACAATTTGAAGAGTTTCCTAAGGTGATGGAATGGGCACTGAATTAGCAGATGTTTAAATAGATATTATTACTGATTTAACCTCTAATGCATTTATTGCTGTATTGAAACGTTTTGTATTTAAGAGAGATCAATGTGCTAAGTTGTATTCAGACTATGTCAAAAATTTTGTCGTTGCAAATGTCTAACTTAAAAAGATGTTTAACTTAAAAAGATGTTTAACTTAAAAAGATGTTTAACTTAGTCTGTAAAACTGATGGGACATATGTCTTCTGAAGGGATAAACTGGAAATTCCTTCCCCCTGGTACCCCTAATTTTGGAGGCTTATGGGAGGCAGGAGTTAAATCTTTTAATTTGTACCTAAAAAGACTAGTAGACAATTTATGATTAACATGTGAAGAGTTTTTGACAGTAACTATTCAAATAGAGAGGATGTTAAATTCTCGCCCTCTTGTCCTAACATCTTATGACATAGGTGACATCAATTGTTGAGCCTGACTTGGCTAATTTAAATGAAAATAGGCTGGACAATTGGTAAAAAGTTACAAAATTAACTCAATTCGTTTGGAGAAAATGGAGTGTGGATTATCTTGATAATCTGCAACAGAGAAATATATGGCAACTCGAGAAAAATAATACTAAGTTAGAGATATATGGTAGTATTAAAAAAACTAATTTCCCTTCTTGTCAATGGTTAGCAGGTAGAATTAATAATAATTATCCAGGAAAAGATGATAAGATAAGAGTGGTTGGAGTCAAAACCACTTGTGGTGCTTATAAGAGACCTATTTCGAAGTTGCGGATTTTTTACCAATTGAGACTTAATTAAATTAAACATTCTAATAGTATTTAATTTTTATTTAGATTTGTATTTTCTTTTTAAAACTTTATATTATCTTTTGGATTGTGATGCGTGTATTTTTATATTAATGTTCGTATAATGCTTTTTTTTTTGTTTATTTGTATTGTGAATGTTGTGCTTATATGAGTTATTGTGATTATGCTTTAAATAAAGTTTTTGCATGTTAATATTGCACGGCCGGGTGGTATGTTAAGTGTATATGAATGAGAGAGTAAAGCGTGCCTTTCAGTGATTTTAGGTGAGTTTCCTCAGTGTGTCCCTTAATTCCTCAGTGTGTCCCTTAATTCCTGGGTGTTACTAGGGTAACACTAGTAACACCCAGATACATAATGCCACACTTTTTGGTTCCATTAAGATACCTCTGGATCCTTTTCACCATTGTCCAGTGTATCTGTTGAGGTTTATCCAAAACTTGCGAAAGCACTTCCACTGCATATGCTATGTCTGGTCTGGTGACAACAGCTAGGGACATAAGACTACCTACAGCTTCACGGTAGGGTACATCAGCCGAAAGAGATGCTGAATCATCTATAGTAATAACACCCTTTTCAATAGGTGTACTAACTGGATTTGAATTAATCATATCAAAGCGAGATAGGATCTTCCTACAATAAGCTTCTTGGTGTATAAAAATTTTACCACTTTCAAGATACTCAATTTGCATACCAAAAAAATAATTAGCTTTACCTATTACTACAGAGAATTCACTTTCAAGCTTCTTAAGAAAGAGTTTCACTGTCTGATCTTCATCTGTTGCAATGATTCCATCATCAACATACACAATAAGATACATTGATTTTTCCATCATTAAGAAACAAACATGGGTCACAATTAGATTGCTTCAATCCACTGTTCTCAGCAAAACTTTTAAAACATTTATTCCAACACATTGGAGTATGTTTTAAACTATAAAAAGACTTTAGTAACTTACATACCTGACCAGAACTATCACTAAATCCTTAAGGTTGAGTCATGTAGATATCCTCGGAGAGGTCTCCATTCAGAAAAGCAGTTTTTACATCAAACTGACCCAGTTTTAGTTTTCGAGCAGCTGTAATGCTCAGAACATTTCTGATGGTATCCCATCGAACTACAGCACTGAAGGTTTCACTAAAATCAACTCCAAATTTTTGGCTGAATCCGTTAGCAACAAGTCGAGCTTTAAAACGCTGTACAGTTCCTTCAGCATTTTGTTTCACCTTGAATACCCACCTATTACCTATGGATTTTCTGTCAGAGGGTAAATTTGCAAGTACCCAAGTGTTGTTATTGGATAGAGATTCCAACTCTTCCTTCATAGCATCAAGCCATTTGTCACTATCCACAGAAGCCATTGCTTCTTTGTAGGTCTCAGGTTCTATGTGATCTGCTAATAGAATAAAGTTGTCAAATTTGACTGGCATCTTTAATATGGACCTGTCGCGCAAATTTCTGCTACTCTTCTGAGCTAAGGTTTCTTCTGTATCTTCAGCACTGCATGATATCTTCTCTATTTCTTTTTCCACATCTGGGTCTGGTGTTTGAAAAGGCTTCTTCACTATGTCTATATCTGAGTTTTGAATATCAGTAGAAGATACATCAGGAACACAGCTAGATTTTTCATTTTGGAATATTACATCTTGACTCAGGATAATCTTTTTCTGATCCTATAACCATCTTTTCACCACTGTAGCCAACAAAAACTCTTTTAACACTTTTTTTTGTCCAATTTCCTTCTTTTTTGTTGAGGTACATGGACAAAGTACTCTATTCCAAATACATGCAGGTGATCTATATTGATCCCTTCTTTGGAAAACCACAGTTCATAAGGGCTTTTGTCTTTAACTGATGTTGTCCCTGTTCTGTTCAACACATAAGCAGACGTGTTTACTGCTTCTAGCCAGAGTTTCAAGGAAGATTTGTAGCATAAATCATAGATCTTGTACTTTCTACAATAGTTCTGTTTTCATGTTCTGCAGCTCCATTTTGTTGAGGCGTGTAAGGCATTGACATACGAGAAGATATTCCTGATTTTTCAAGAACACTCTTCACTGTTGAATTTATAACCTCTCCTCCACCATCACTTAGTACCTCCTTGAACCATATTCCCAGCATTTTTCGCTTCATTAAGAAACGTTTCAAGGCACTTGGAAACTTCATTCTTAGACTGCATGAAAAATACCCGACGGTATTTGGAGAAATCATCTTTGAAACAAACGTAGTATTTAGCATCACCTAGAGACTATTGTTGCATTGGACCGTATACGTCTATATTTATTAATTCTCCTGGTGTTGTAGCCCTTTGTTTCCTTGTCCCAAAGAGAAGACGACATTGCTTTCCATAACAACATCCATAATATATTTTGTTGTCTTTTACATCACTTTTTATTTAATATTTGCTCAGTATATCCTTAACATGAGCCTTGTTTGATTACACAGTCTTTCATGCTATAATTGTAAGGATTGGTCTGCTGAGGCAACACATACTTCAGCGGATACTTTTGAATAAAGAACACGCATTTCAAATGCATATAAGCCATGCACAGTTCTTACTCCTTTCATGAGCACTCTGTCATCTCTCAAGAGGAAACACTCCTCTTTTGATGCCTGGAACTTGAAACCCTTTTTTAAGGTCTGATTGCTGGAAAATAGATTTCTACTGATGTCAGGAACATACCACACTTCTGTCAGATGATGCCTCTCCCATTTTGATCTTAATTTCAATATTCACAGTTCCATGTCCATAAGCCATAATTACATCACTATTTCCCACATATACTGGCTTAGGTGAGATAAATTTAGTTAAGTCCACAAAATAATTTTTGTGCTTTGTCATGTGAGCAGATGCTCCACCGTCGGCAATCCACACTTCCCTTTTTGGAACACCTTCCACAGTACACACAAAAGCATCGCTTTCAACTTTTGGTCTACTTTCTTTCTTCCAGCACTCCTTAGCAAGATGACCTGGCTTACGACAGAAGTAAAATTTTCTCTCAGGTTTCTTGAAAACTTTCTTCCTAGTAGCAACCAGGGCTGTGGAATCTGTTGACTTTGAAGGTAGCCTCATTTCAATAAGGCGAAGTCTTTCAGTCAATTTATTGACTGATCTCTCCTCTATGGGTACCGGCTCCCAAACACTATTAAACTCAAAGTATTCTGATGGCAATGTGGATATGATTCTGCCCATCAGCAGAAGATCAAGCAATGTTGTTTTAGCAACATGCCTTAACTCGTCGTTTAACTCACTGAAGCTTCTTTGCAGCTTTGCAATATGACTTGCAATATCATCCCCCAGTTCTTTTTCAATGCGAAAAAACTTCTCCATCAAACGATCGAACCTTTGCCCGGAACTCTGCTCATATACCGACAGCAACTTTTACCTCACACTTTTAGCTGTGTTGCATACAGCTGTGAATTCCGCATTGCTATCATCCATATTGCCCTCAAGAATCAATTGGGCTAGGGAGTCATCTTTAATGAAAGCTTTCTGCGCTTTCTCATACGCGGCAATCGCTTAAGCTGAAGCCTCGGCCGGTAAACTTGGGCATTCTCGATTTCCACAAACATCATGAACATCGTGATTTCGCAACAAAAGTTCATTTTGCCGCTTCCATTTGCTCTAATTGGCAACTCCCACAAGCTTTTCAATATGATCTTTGAATTCCATTTCACAGTCTGTACACGTGCTTAGGCCTAACAAATACACGCAGTATTTTAACTTATAATTTTAAAAAAAAATATTTTTCCACGAAGACACTTAATAAATCTCAGCGATTTCTGGGCCCATAATCTGTTACATAAATACTTTGCAGAAGGATTTAAACGATTTATTCAGTAAAAATTCTAATCACGAATAAGCACATAGCAATGGTTACAAAAGAATGGTAAACATTAAAGATGTTGCCAGATGTTTCACTAGCAATACAACAAAACGATTAAGATTAATTTGATTATTACAATAAAAAGGACATCAATAGTGTTTAACTGCTTGAATGAGTGTCACATTTTATCAAATTGCAATTTCAAAAATTCTTGTATAGTCTGTTAAAACCAAAATTTACCATTCACTAGTATACCACGCTGCCGTGTATTGAAAATTCAGGAGACACATCAGTAGCTCAAGATCAATTCACAAATAGCCGAAAACCGTTAGAAAATTCAGATTCATCAATGCAAAAGAAATGTAATTCTAGTATTTCATTTTGTGTGTGTTAACGAAGAAACAAAAGGGGTTTCAATAAATTCTGCTATAGTTTATAAGTTAGAAATTCGATAAAAAAAAAAAAAAAGGCCTTTGAGAGCTATATTAGATTGTTCCAACGAAAATAATTCCTTTTCCGCAAACACAGTAAATGCTCTAGGTTTAAAAAAAGGAAAAAATAAACACACCGATATGTGGGTTCAATGATATAACTCTAAATGTTTCTAAAAGTGTCACAGCTCAATGAAAATGGCGACTTTCTATGGGGAATTGACTTGTTAATTGTCTCGAAAATAACTCACGTTACTCCTTCTAAGAAAATCGACATTTCTAGTTTAAGTATTTAAAAGTTGCCGATTCGAATTTGTTTATCCATCAGAAGGTTGTTATATTCCTCGGAGTGAAATATTTGTTTGGTTACTTAAGACCAGATATAATTAAAATAAAAGACAATTTACACTTACAATTGAGTAGCTTTTAATATCTTGCCTCGGGTATTATTTCAGATAACAATTCAGCTGTTTCCGCAAATCACTGTTTTTTCTCTAAGAATTTGAAAGCTTTGAAAAAGGAGAATGCACACATTCAGAAGAGAAAAAAAAAATATTTCTCACAACAGAAGTGTAAAGAACTAATCCATCAAGACAGAGGTCAGACCAATTTCAGATCAAGAGTAATTGTCATTAAAAAACATGCAACAAACAGCGGAGGTCCGTCAACTCAAATTTCGATTTTTGAAAACAAACCCCTGGATAAGAGAAGAGAAAAGTGCAATACGAAACTGTCTTCTATGTGTCCCCTGAAGGGCCATATCGGTGAATTAAAAAATTCTGAATAACACCCATAGATGGCGCTGAGTATTCCGAGGTATTTGGCATGTTTTGTTGGCTGGAATATCCAGCTCGAGCGATAAATGGAATCTGCCTAGAATATTCAATACGAAGTACAAAAGTACAATCTGGGTAATGGGGGGGAAAACAGTATGGAGTTTCACAGTTGTAGAGGTTGAAAGAGGCAAGATTTATTTTGCTATTACTTGAGTTATGTCTCTCTCTTTCTTTCTCTCTCTCTCTTTTTTTAAGGGGATGTGAGCGTATGAATTTAAAGTTTATTTTCTCTTAGTATGAAAAGCGCTTAAGATTAAATATGTAAACTTTATTTATTTTATAAGGAAAAATAATAATAGTAAAAAATAACAAGAAATAAATAATGGAGGAAAAATTATAGTGAATAAAAATGTAAAACAATAAAAAGAATGAGAAGAGCTGTCAGACAATTATCAGAGATAGCGCTCTGAAATGTTGCCATGTAATATTTTCGAAGATATTCAAATTTAATTTATAAAAGCAATCAATAAAATGATTATTATTTAACAGCTTACATAAATACATTTAATCAGTATAAATGTTGTAAAACAAAATTTGAATATTATTTTATCATGTCAAAACAAAACTAACTGTATACTTAAATTTTATTTCTACTAAATAGACATATTGCGATTGAACTATGTATTCTATTAATCATAATTGTCCTTCGAAATTAAACTTACTTAAACCTTATGGGTAACTCCTCATTTTTGCAGAAATTCAAGCTGAAATGAAGTATAAGTAATTGGGGAAAAACCGTAGATCTTTTTCTGTCATATTTAATTATAAAAAAGCTCTCCCCCCCCCCATAAAAATTGTTCAGTATAAATTTTTATAGTTCACTTATTTTCGTTTTATTGCCTAAATAGTTAAATTTGGAAAATATATATTATTATCATAATATATTTATTAAAAAAAACAAATTCCGTACAGTAAAGGGAAGCTTGCATCTATTTCAGGTTTGAAACTTTTATCTTTTGTTTTGTTTTTAACTTTTCAGGTTTCTTTTTATATTAAAATATAAAAATATTTCTTTCCATATGCTACGAACAGCACTTTCTGAGTAAGACCACAGTACCAGAAAAAGTTCGTTTAGAATTTTAAACAAATACTTTTTTTTTTATTGATGCCTGTTTCCAAAGAATAAGCAAATATTACTGATGTAAATAAGAAATTAATAATCCTTAATTCATTAAATACTTTGTTTGATTTTGTGCTTATTAACACGAGGGCTTTGAGCAATGGACCTCGCAATTTTAAACCTCGGTCAAGTGACGAGGATGACATTTGAGTTGTCATTCCTCTCTCCAAACTTCCTTCTAATTCTTTATTTTTTGTTATTGATTCAGAACACATATTCAAATACATCCATAACAATTAGATTAAACAAAAACATGCAGGGCAATGTTTTTATTTTCCAGATTTTGAAGGTCTTAATAAGTTTCCATTATTAGAAGCAAATTTCTCTACACTTAAGTGTGTAACGATATGAAATCGAAAATAATAATTTTGTAAAGTTTGCTTATGGTTTAATTTTAAAAGCTTTGTGTCCTTCAAATCTTGAAAAACAAAATGTGAAACTTGTGCTTAAGATATTCAATAACTTTATTATTCAAGGGCTTCAACAATTAGGAGAGCAACATTAGCTAATAAGTTATGAAACAACATCAAATTTTATTTCTTTAATTTGTAGATGGTGGAAAATTGTTAATGTTAAGATAATTGTAAATGGACAACATCTGATGATCCTTATCAACAATCGATTACTTTATCACCTGATAACAAAGGATGTGAATTCTTATACAAAATTTTTTTTGCTTAG
Source organism: Nephila pilipes (assembly GCA_019974015.1). Taxonomy (NCBI): domain Eukaryota; kingdom Metazoa; phylum Arthropoda; class Arachnida; order Araneae; family Nephilidae; genus Nephila; species Nephila pilipes. The sequence continues at coordinate 227,886 of BMAW01087029.1, forward strand.
TTTCATGGAAGGAAAAAAAATTGTACTATTGGAATCCTAATTAAAGAAACACGTCTTGCTTTTATTCATACAACATATGCTTTACTTGAAATGTCAAAATATTGTATATAAATGAATTAAAATTTTAATATTTTCTTCATGGAAATCCAAGCAGATGCAGAAAGTAGTTTTGGGAAATATAAGATAATTTCAGGTTCTCAATATTCAATATCAGTTCGACAGCTTTATGAAGTGGAAGCTAAACTAAGAATGCAAAATTTTTTACCTCTAATTTTAATTTCGAACACATTTGGCAGCTTAAGTTAAAAAACATTGATTTAGAATATTCGTGTTATGAAAGTCATTTAGATTCTTTAATATTACATGATTTTTTAATATAACACTTTCTGAAAAAGATTTTTGCGATGCTGAACCTTATCTGTGTGTTTTAATATATTTAGCTGGTGTTTGTGCAAGAACAAAACTTAAAAAGTAAAAATGCGACCTTTGCTCCAAATCAATTATTCTCAATAAAATTTGAACTAAATTCTAACCATCATTTAATGCGTATCATAGACAGAGGAAGTTTTTTGTGTCCTATCCCATATATTGTCTCATCAGTATTCTACAACTATGTAACAGTTCAGAAACTTCTTTCAAAAGATTATAAAAATATGTTCCTTACACAAAATAATTAACGTCGAATTACTTCAGATACATCGATTATCTTGATAAATTCAAATGAATTTTTTATATGATAAACCTTGAACAATGATCATGCTTCTGAGCTAGTTTTAAAGCATATTATACACACTTCTACAAATGCATTATTAAATTAGTACTGTAAGGAAAAAAATGATATTAAAAAAGTTGAAACAAAGAAAAGAAAACTACATACTTTATTAACTGAATAAATTACTTTATTTTTATGTATGGACCCATGTATATATATTTATTTTTATGTATGTATCTATACTTATATATGTATGATTTACTTAAAAGTATCTTTTAAAATTAATTTAATCGTAATTTTTTATTTTGCGATTGTGTATGATGCCAATAATATTATTGTTTTTAAATTTGTGTAGCATTCTTTGTTTTGAAAACTATTTTTTATTTTATTTCTCTTTTTGTACCTGTTCTGAATAAAACTAAGAAAATAATAATAATAAAGAAATTAGCATAGTCTTATGTATAAATTAACAGTAAAATAGAGAAGATTAATTTTTTATTTTACTTTTTGTTTTCCTAAGCACAAAAAAAATATAAAAGATTCTTATTTGTTGCAATGTAGCAAGTGTTTATGTTCATTGCAATACGTTTGAAGTAAATAATACATTGATGATCACATACTAGCGATTATTATTTAAAAAAAATAAACTATATTTATTCTTAAATGCTCTATGTACATGAAACACAATTTTTTGATTAATTTATTGATATTTTTTTATTTGCTGTATATGAATGTTTAGTTTAATTATAAAGAATGGAGTAAAGTATGTTAAAAAACGCATGGAAAGAGTACCGTAGGCGCATATACGACAGTTACCCAACTAGTTGTAACATCACTAATCAGCGCGAAGGCCTTCTAGTATTTAGGAGGTGTTGACAGCAGGCGGAAATTTGGAGCTTTTGGCGGAAAAGGGATATTTTTTCAAACAAAAAACTAATAATTCGAGATAAAAACCAACGTTTTTAAAAACAACTTTTTTATATAATGATAAAGTATATTAATTACGATATATTAAATTCAAAACAAACACGTGATAAACACATAAAAAATTTAATTATAATTTCAATTTAGTCAATCCTTTATTGAATATTTTTTACTGAAAAATTTTACAACACATACAAGCCTTTCCTTCTTAGTTTCCAAATATTTTTGGATTACCAGATCTAACCACGTGGAGGTGAGGTGAGGCTAATTTGAGTATGATTGGCTAAGAGTAGATAAATCTACATGTTCATAAATTAACGATCAAATAATTCGATACAAAAACCAACGTTTTTAAAAACAACGTTTTTATATGGTGGCAAAGTTTATTAGAGAAAATTATTGAAATATTAGTTAAAACTGTTAGTTATTTTTAACTTTAAAATTCACTTAAAAAGAGACATTTGTGAGAGTTTTAAAAAATTCATAATACTCATAAAATCAAAACATGCATTTGAAAGTTTGTAAGTCATTCTATTAAAAAAAGAAGGGGAACCAGAATTCAGAAAAATTTATTGTGATAAGACACGGCGCCAAATATTGGAGACTTTCTTTCTTGCGAATGATTACTGAGTAAAAGTCAGCAACTCTTACTATCTCGGAGATAGTAAAGGGGAGATAGTATCTCCCCTTTGTGAGTACAAAAGGTTTACGATACCGCATGCTACGTGGGGAGTGCCCGGTGCTACCAGAGGGGGAAAGAAATTTTTTCCTCAATCCTAAAAGCGCCGAGAGGAAAGAATATTTTGACTTATTAAAATTATTGAAATATTAGTTAAAACTTGCCGCAAACGTCTAAATATTGCATTGTTAGGCGAGTACGAACGATTCCCAAAATTTCAAAGCTCTAGCTTGATGGGAAGTTGGTTAAATTAACGATCGAAAATTTGATGACACACACCAAGTGAAATTTAGAACAGAAAAACGTTGTAAAAATGATGGCACTCACACACACCAAGTGAAATTCAGAAAAACATTGTAATAAAAGAAGGAAGGGATTTCCTTTTCGGTGATATTTTCAACGATTGCTTTGCAATGGATTAGTGACTAGCAACCCTAGCGATTCAGACATAATCAGTTGGATATTGCTCGTCTTTCTTTTTGAATGTTGAATAGTTACGTTTCTATTTTTTTTCCGGTTCTGTTTTTTTACCTCTTAAAATGCCTCTTAAAAATATTCCTAATAAGAACAGATCTCGTAAGCATCCTGGTTTTAATCAGGCTTCAAAAGCTCAACGTTTGCGACGGAAGGAAGAAAAAAGAAATAGGTAAAATAAAAAAAAATCGTTTATCTAATATACATAATATATTTTTTTTGAAATTCAGTACATTTGACTATTAAAAATTGAATGCTTAACGATAGACTGTCATCATCTTTTTTCAAAGAAGTTGCTTGCAGGAAAGCATCTACCCCATGCTCCAAGCTTGTGAAGCGTATTGTATATGGTTCAGAGTTTTCCACCGCAGCGATGAATTATGGATTGGCGAATGAGGAGATTGCTCGGAAACAATACGAGAGAAAACATTCCGTAACAGTAAGAACTTGTGGCCTGTTCGTGGACAAAGACAACCCCTTTTTGTGTGCTTCACCCGATGGATTGATAGGTAACGATGGGCTCTTAGAAATAAAATGCTCTTATTCTGCGATATATGAGTCAAATCTATTAGAATTCTTAGCAACAAAAAAGAATAGTTTAAATTTTAAAATTTCAAATGAGAGAGCAGTTTCTTTACCTTTGAACCACAGATTTTATCATCAGATACAAGGTCAATTATTTATTACGCAGCGAAAATGGTGTGACCTTTATATATGGTGTAAAAAAGACAGTTTGACCTTGCGTATTCAACGAAACGAGGAATTTTGGAAAGCGCTAATTCCAAAGCTAACAAAATTTTATTTCAAATGTGTTTTGCCTGAAATTATTGATGGAAGAGCACCGAGAAAGATGCCTTTGAGAGAGCCTTCTGAGGTAGAAGATGCAATCAAAAACAAAAAGTGACTGACATTAAATTCAAATGAAGTTTATATTTTTTCAAACAGGATTTTATAAGAACTGTACGTGCTACTTAATATGTATAATTATACCATTGTTTTCTGGATTACTGTATAAAATGAAATGATTTCTACCATTATTTACCATATACATTTATTAAGAAAAATTTTAAGTATTTGAAGAAATATTGATATAAATATGTAATATATAGTTCATATATATATAAAAGAGCTTGTAATTTTTATGAGAAAAGTATTCATTCTGAGTTTAAAAAAGTGTTTTGTAAGAGCTGAAATAAGAGCTTATTTCAAACAGTATTATTGTTCGACTTATAATTATTGTAAGTGATATTCAAATTTATATATATTAAAACTCGATTTCAATTTACCTATGCATATGCTATAAAATATGTAAGGTCTATTATTGTACATTACATTTCTTTATCATCGATTGTACAATGCATAATTTATACTGATGCGAAATGAATTATACCATTTTATGCAACATGTTATCATATTAAAAAGTAATTTTTACTTGTGTTGTATTTTTTTACATGCGCAACATACTTCTATACTTCTAAAGTTCAATTTTGTTATGGTAATACTGCTTTATGTTAGATAGCTGTTTCGTTAAATTCAACTGCAATAGATATTCTTTGAATTAATTATAAATTTGAGCTAATACGTGTAAACTGTGTTGCCCTAAAACTATTGCGCTTCTTATGTTAAAAAGCTATTCGAGGACTTGGTTAGGAAATTGAAAATATGTCATTTTAATTTTCAATAATAATAAACAAAAGGCGAATGTTACCGATTATAAAGTGTGAAGTTCTACACTGATTAATATGTTACAAAGATTTATTATCGAGTAATTTAATTAAAATTTTACGTGATTTGTTTTCTACACCAGTTGCATAAAAATAAGTTATATGAAGCTTCCCCCGCCACTATTATTGAATGAATCATTTATAGTCAATGCAATTTTTGTTACAGTAATCATTTGGTAAAAACTGATTGGCAAGAAGGAGGGTTAAAAATGGAGAAGGATCGCTGGGGTATCCAGGGAGTGCGTCACCCGTCTTCATCAAATACTGTAAAATCCAGGGAAAATAAAAAGAGCGCAAGGATATCTTAGTATCTCGTATTTGCCTAAAAAGGCAAGCTGCTGAGGCGATAAAGAAAAACAAAATATAACAAGTGTTGCAGAAGACAAAAAAAAAAAAAAAAAAAAAACCCACGCAGGGATCATAGGTATATTTTATTTTTTTGTGATTATCAGCTTAGAACATCAATGATTGGGCTTCGAAATGGTTATATTTTTAACGAATGTAGAAAACGTATTTCCACAGGTTTTAGTTCAGTTTTCTTTATGGAAAATGCATAATAATTTTGAAGAGATTATGAGAAGATGAGATTGAAATGGAAAAATATTAATTGATCTATATAATCTTTTGATTATGTATTTATGTACTAAGAAATTAAAAATATATAATTTATACTTATAATTACATTTATGACAGAAATAACTTATTACAAATATAATGTACATTTACGGTAATTTCTTATTTACAAATTCAAATGATGTTGACCTCAAAAGATTGAAATTTATTTCCAGTTTTTTGCTACCATTATTCATTTAATTGTTTTCCATTCTTCTTTATATGCCAATATTCTCAAAGAAAAAATCACAATTGATTGAAGCAATATTTTTGTGTTTTTTTTCTTTCATACGAATACTATGAATATTATTGAGCGGTTAGAAATTTTATCTTATGATTCTACAACACATTACAATATAAATTGAAATATGAAAACAATGTATTGTACGCAATGTAAATTATATGGAATCCAGCTTAAGTAAGAGTATTTTATTAATATTTTTTTCAGTGGTTTTAGACTTAAATTTTGAGATGCTTAATTTAATTTGAAAATATAATAATAAATAAATAAAAGAAATTAAGTTAAATAAAAAAATTAACTTTTGATGGAATAAACAAATTAAATCAGTGCATCTTAGTGACTAAATTAAAATTTCACATTTATGCTTCACGAAATAATAATTTGTATTTTGTTATATTTTTTAAAGGTTAAAGAAAATTTAAGTAACTTTTAAATGATTTCAGAAATGTTCAAGATTTATTTAATTCAGATTCTCTCTTTTCTGATTTTCACTTCAATAAATCAAAACTTGTATCTTAAACATCTTTCCAATAACACAAATTTACCATTGCAGCACAAATAAATTTTTATGAACATGCACAAAATATTTCCAAACTGGAAAGTTTATTAGTGGTTAGTTCGTAAGCTTCGCGTACACTTCTGTGAATCATAAAGCTTTCTCCATTATTTACCATTAGTCACAATTTACATGTTGCTATAATTTCATTTCAGAAAGCAACTGCAAATGTTAGCCAAAATTAAGCATTCCTCGCCAAGAGTATGTACTACAGAAAAAATATACTGGCGCCATCTGTTGCAGATAGTCCGAAGTACGCCAATAATTAACAAAAATTCCTTTGAAACCTTAAAAAATTGAGTAATAACGACATAAAACTATATTCTGTCTAAGCTATTCGATAGAGAGAAGTGTATACTTCTAACTCATTCAATTCTGTTTGAATCAATAATTTTTTTCTTGTAGAGAATGTGTTCGAACATTTCGTCTCCTATACTTTAACATAGAAAATTGAATATCCATTTTACATAAAGGCAAAATATTGCAAGTTTTCTTTAAAAAAATCAAAATTCTAAGAACGCTATTTAGTAAATAGTTATATTTGTTATATCCATAGTAATTTATATTAGTATTGACGCATTTTTTCTACCTGAAAATGTGTTCGAACTTTGAGCCCTATTCTTTAACATTAGCCGAGAACAGCCTGAAGGCAAAGAGAAAGTTCTACCAGTGCAGAAAGAAAGGAAGTCCTTTTTTTTTTTTTTTTTACAATGAATCATTGATAGACGCTAGCGTCTCTTTCGCAAAAGGAAACCCTCTGTATGGATGAATCTAATAAAAATCACCGTGGATATGATTTTTGGCTGCTATTGCGATTGGGATCCCAACGGAAGGCTCGTTGATGGTGAAGAATTTCTGGGTGCCTGATATGATCAGAATACTGGTAGATGCCTTGTTGACGGTGCTCGATTCATTGAGATGATGATCATCGGAGAGCATTCTGAATTTTATGAACGAATCCGGAGGTGCATTTTAATTTCAGTTCACGTTCAGAATTCATTGTTTCTCTCAAAACTTTAATCATTTATTATTTTAGTGATAAAATCAAAAATTTTCTGCTGGTTTTTAGATTAATAAAGACTGATTTATTTCACCATAAGATCTCATTCCGATTATTTACATGAGCAAATAGAGATCGGTTATTATTTTAATAATAAAATCAAAAAATTTCTGTTTCATTTTAATTAAGATTAGTTTTGTTTGGCCGTATGAAATGACAAATTGGATAGGAATTATCTTTTAATTAAGAGGCGTTTGAAATAATTCTTAACCAAAAAATGGAGGAACTTGGATACTGATATTCAAGGACGTCTTAAGACTTTGGCCCCTTATGAAAAAATAGACCCCACCTGCGACCCTTTAATCTAATTTGGTGCATATACATGCTAAGATCAATAAAAGCAACCCACAGTAAAATGAGGTTTTATGTAAATATTCGTTTTCTACATTTGAAATTTGTAAAATCATTAATTAGTTCTTCAAAATCAATTGTTAATAATATTTCATTTTCAATACTCATCAAGCTTAAATTATTCAAACGTGATTGAGCCATTCGATTTCTCAATTCAATATTGACCAGTTTGAGTTTTGCAAATGAACGATCACCATTCGCGTTAATAATCATCATTGATAAGAAAATTCTCATTATTTTTTCAATATTGGGAAACACTGAATAATCTTTCATTATATATGTATGTATAGAGCGTGTTGATACCAATTGTAGTCCCTTAATCCAACAACTGATCTTCATCTCCATTAGTAGAATTATATTTTTTTAATTATCTTTCTTTTTTCCTTTCCTTCTCTTTGCTTTTTCTTCAGCTTTTCTCCATCAGTGATCACATATGATTTGAAATGTTGACACTCCAAGTTCAGTTCCTCTCCATTAATGTCTTTATCGTAAAATTTTTATATTTTCTTTATGCTATTTTAATTTTTGTCTCTTCCAAATAAGAATTATTTTCAAAAAATCCAAATATTTCAAAAAGCTCCGCATATTTTTTTACTATGCGTTTGTATATTGTAAATTAGAGAGTCGATTATTGTGTGACGTTGGTCTATTCGCGGCTTTCTCTTCACTAACCTTGGGGACTTATAATTAAGATTGATTGCTTTTTTTTAAACAACTTTTTCCCAACGAAAAGTGAAACGTAAATATTTAAATTAGAGGCAGGTAGAAATAAAGTGGAGCGAGGTAGATAGGAAGTATGTAAGCTAAGCTTGAGATAGAGGTCGAGTGATTATAGCGTTTAACCGTTGTTCTATAGTCGAAGATGGGGTCCAGAATTGCTACAAATTATCGACAGCATAGTGAAGCCTAGAATTCGAGACAACCTCAACGTTACTGTGTTGATAAGACTCCGTTAATTTGATATTAGTGGAACAAGGGAATATACCTAAAGCGATATTTTGGAATGGTCGGTATGCATTTGTCGTTATAGCAGTAAGCTGTCAAATAAATATAGTGTGAGAAACCTGTCTAACGTCTTCTTAAATGACTTATTGACTCTTTAGTATATTGAGTTTAGCTATGGCACAAGAGGCTAATAGGAGTATAATTTCGTCACAATTGGTAAAAAAGTTTTTATTTTAAATTTCTGGCTATGGCTGTTTTCAAACGTTGTGTCGGTGTCTTTGTTACCTTCAAGGAAAATTACCCTAACCCTGCTTTGTCTTACACGCTTGTGAACACTTTGATACTCCTTTATAAAGGATACTTCCTTGGCTTTTGACTCATAATATTCATAAGTGTCTCTTTTGGTTATTATATACATCATTAACGATTTTAATAATTTTAAGCCTTTCGACAAATCTATATTTTTACTCTGGAGAAATATATTTACTTTGTCAATACGGGTCAAAATGTCATTCCAAAGGATTGTTAAAAAAGTAGCTTCTAATTCGTTAATCTTAATTTTTATTTTTTTAGCAGAAAGTCGATCATCCTCTGCCTGTAATTCATCATTAATGAAGCAATCCATGCTCATGAAAATATTTAAAAATACTTGCAAACATTTTTAAGGAATCGAAAACCAGAAAAACATTTTTTTTTCTCTATTTCGAATGCCTTTTATTCCATGCAATTAAAAGCTATTCCCTAGATGTAAATAGAAAAGTACGAAATTTCATAGGATTACGCTCGAGATTTCTTGGTGTCGTGTCGATGGGAGCCTTAAAGGTTTTATACTAACTGGAGGATCCATTTTCCGCATGAGTGAAGTTTTAAAATAAAACGATCAATTATTAAAAAATAATTGATTAGAAAAATTTAAAACAAATCACGAGTTACAGCTTAGAATTCACTTTTAAACCGGTACAAGATAATATACAGAAAAATTATGAATAATTTAGTAAATGATGGCTCCTCTTTTATTAATATCCTAAAAATTACACACACTCACATTTTGGGGACGAGATATTCGAAAAGGAATAGTTATTTTGCTACTAAACAAGAATAAGTAAATACATTGTTTTAAAAACCACTATACCACATCTCACGTAATCTGCACATAACTGTGTGTAGCGTTTTGCTTTTTGTTTGTTTTGTTCGAGGAGAAAACTCGCTCACTAGCTTATAAATAAAAAAAGGTGTATAAAATTAAAGAATATATAGTAAATTTTAATTTTCTGCATGAAAATCTGATTAAACATACACACCTAAATAGAACATTTCTAGTGAGGGGTCTTATACACTAAAAATCTCTTATTTTGTAATATATTGGACAAGTATTTCTCCATTTTTGATATTTTGTCTTAAAACATTCAATTATTATACAGGGATTCATTTATCTAATTATCAAATCGCACTATAGGATTCCAGTTATATGATTGTTTTTCTACATTTATATTACATTACTACATTCAGTAGTAATGTAATATATTCGTTTTCTAAATTTTCTTTTTTAATTGGGTTTCAATCTTTTGGAGGATCGTAGTGTATTCAAAATGTAGGAAGCAGGTACTTATGCATATTAATCAATGTAAAAATATTCTAAAGAGTACACTGAAATATTTATATATAATTTTATAAGCAGTTAAGAGATTATTTCATGATGTTCAAAGGGGAGAGAGAAGAAAGTTTAAAAAAAAAAAAAAAAAAGAGCAGAATTTTTTAAAATGGATACTATTTTTATAACTTTCTCTATAAGAAAAGCAAAAACAATTACATATTATTTTACTTTTTTAAGGCTTTTTTTTGCCCGGTTAGGCATGGAGTCGAACTGGGCTTGGATGACAGAAACGGACAACTCATTCCATGCTGCTCCAAGTCTGTGCCACTCAACCGTATTAGCTGGAGAGGGGTGGCGGTCCAGTCTCTCAGCAACCCATATCCAGATGTTTTCAATGGGTGACAGATCTGGAGACCATGCCGGTCAGGGCAACAATTCAATACCCTGTGTACCAAAGAAGGTCAGAACATGACGTGCAATATGTGGTTTTGCATTTTCTTGTTGGAAGACGGCGTTTGGCAGGCCTCGCAGATAGGACACAACTACTGGACGTGAGATGTCAGAAATGTACAGACCTGCGTTCAAATTGCCCCCCATCCGAACCAGAGATGTACGTGTCGTGTACCCAATGGCTGCCCAAACCATCACACCAAATGCAGGGCCTCTACGCCGATATCGAATTCAAGCAGGTGACGAGTGGTCTCCTTTGAACCTCCAGACACGTACACGGCCATCAGAATACTGCATGCAGAACCAGGACACGTCTGAAAAGTCGACATTGGGCCGCTCCTGTATCCAGCTACGACGTTCGGCGCACCAGAGTCGCCGTCTCTCTCTGTGCTGCATTATCAAGGGAAGCCGAAGTAATGGTCTCCGTGCTGACATTCCACGCTGCTGCAAACGTTGTCGCACCGGAAGAGCAGATACTGGGCGGACTGCAAACAAGCCCATTTCCTGAGTAATGTGGTTGTACTGTTTTGCAGGTTCGACCTCATAATATGTCGGCCATCTCGGGTGTCTGTCATGGGAGGGGGTGGAGATAATACATGCCGTTCAGTATGACCTCAGCAACCCACTGATTCCATATTCGCATGGCAGTGGTTAGATTTTGACCAGTCCAAGGGGCGATATAATGGATCAATAATCCACACTCTCGATAGACAACAAATCTGCCTCTATCGAATTCCGACAATTGTTGGTAGCATTTCTTCTTATTCGACTCATAACACGATATTCTGAGCAAACTCCGACCATGCAAAGCGCTCTCCGAATGAGAAATCGACTGCACAAATTTCCTTTTATGCAGTGCTTCAAATGTCGTTTCTTCCTCTTGCGTCGTCTAAATAGTAATCATTTGCATATCCCAACCTCTTCCTACAATGCGTTAATCACGTTGACCTTTGACGTTAATCTCGTCATTCCTTCCTGTTATTGTAATTTTAATATTTTAATGGATAGTGTATATATATATATATATATATATATATATATATATATGCGTGTGTGTGTATTATTAATATTCATCAAACAAGCGCGCTACCGACTTGGATTGAGGAAATGAACATGAGCAAATCGAAATTTTATATTCATCAGCTATAAGTCAGGTCTATGGGTTTGTTTTTTACGAATAAACTATCGATGCATTTTAAGCATTTAATAAATCATGTTTGCATTCTAGCTTACAACAATTTCTCAACCAAGCCTTAATAGCTGAAGAGATGTGGGTTGTTGTGGCACAACTTCGCCACACTTGTTCGCAAGTCAAACCTGATACGTCTTACCTTATTTTATTTACTTGTCATATATATTATTTATACTGCTGTTTGTAGAAAATGCAACACCATGAAAGAATCATCAGAATCAAATGAAATTTAATGCAGAAACGACTTGTACTGATACAAATAAATGATGAAATTTTCAAAACAAAAGAAACAAATTAAGCGTCCGAAATCAGTATTTGGTGCAGCCACCATGCGCTGCAATAAGTGCTGCTATACGACGTGGCATGGAGTCAAACAGATGTTGAATATCTGCTTGAGGAAGAGAATTCCATATCGCTTGTATGCGCAACCAAAGTTCGTCTTTGGAAACTGCAGGACGCGGATCACGAGCGAGACGCCGACCAACCATATCCCACACGTGCTCAATAGGCGACATATCCGGTGAATAAGCAGGCCAAGGAAGAAGTTGCATGCGTTGTGCTGAACAGAAGTCTCGAACAGTCCGCGCAACATGTGGGCGTGCATTATCCTGCTGAAAGATAGCTCCAGGGATGCCTTGAAGGAAAGGAACGACTTCGGGCTGTAGCACTTCACGGACGTACCTGTTGCTATTGAGATTACCCTCAATTCGTATCAAATTGGATCGTCCATGATACGAAATCGCACCCCAGACCATAACTCCGGGTGTTCGACCACTATGTCGTTCAATAATACACTCAGGAAGGCAGCGTTGACCGGCATAACGTCTAACACGAACACGGCCATCATGGGTCCACAAATTGAAGCGTGATTCATCTGAAAAGACAACTTGGTGCCAATCAGCTCGCCTGTCTCTGTGCTCAAGAGCCCACTGCCGACGCAGCCGTCGATGATTCGCCGTGAGGGGAATCCTGTATAAAGGCACCCTTGCACGCAATCCACGGCGCAGCAGACGACGACGAATTGACGAAGCCGACAATTGTACACCTGTAGCAGTAGACCAACGTGCTGCCAGCTGCCTGGAGGAAGCTGTGCGATCATTCACCGCCATGCGGAGCAGGTGTCGATCATCGCGCTCTGACGTCACCTTCTGTCGTCCAGTGCCTGTTTTTCGAGTTGTTCGGTGCTCGTCGGTCCACTGCTTCCAAACTCGCATCACTGTGGAACTGTTCCGCTGCATACGAGCTGCTATTGCGCGATAGGAAAATCCTCCTTCTCGAAGGCCGATTATCCTCCCTCGTTCAAACTCCGTAAGTTGCTTGAATTTCTCATTCTTCCGTCGTGGAGGCATACTCAGGTCTCACTAAACGTTTGCCACTAACAAATAATCATAGACTTTTTTCAACGTCCCGCTACAGCACTTTATTTATACGCTTTCAGCATCAATTCAGAGGGCGCTGCGCGCGCCGCGCACGCGCGATGGCTCTGAAACTTTATTAATTTGCATAATATCCTATAATTGACATTTGCTGCGAATTTCATTTGATTCTGATGATTCCTTCATGGTGTTGCATTTTCTACAAACAGCAGTTTATATTCATTTTTCTTTTAAAAGAGCTCTCCAGAGGAATAATCTAAAACAAACATTCATTCTCCTTTCAATACAATTGACAAATAAATCTTTTTTTTAAAAAAAATTCTTTCATCTTTCATTTCAAAACAAAACACATAGCGGATATTCATTTCAAAAACATAATATTTATCGTTGTTAAATATTCACTTCAAATAATATAATATTTATCATTTTAATAAAAGAACAATATGTTTTATTTAACTCAAAAGTATTTATAATGAAAAATATTTCTAATAATATCCATTTCAAAATCTCCACCACATATATCAAAATAAAACATTATTGTAACGATTTCCTAAATAATGCACAAATATGAAAAATTAAAACGTCTTTACGTATCAAATTTCTTGTTTGTTCGTTTTATTTATTTTATACAACAACTGTGAGGTTTCACGTCATATACTCTTAAAAATGTTATATTATAAAAAGATTCTGAAACATTTTTGATAAATCATCATTATATGCACTATTTACATTTTACCTCACACATCAAAATAAATGCTTTTGTAATAATTTTCCAATCATTGCATAAAGTTTAAAAATCAATTTAGAATTAATTTCAGAAATATTTCATCTATATCTTATGCAGTATGATATCCTTTTGTACTTAAGGCATTTTAAAACCATATACTTTTAAAATAGAATGATTTCAAAATTTTGGAATTATACATAACACATTATGCAATATTTTTCAAAAAACCTATAATCATTGAATTGAGTTCTAAAGTAAACCTATGATAACTTTTTCATTTAAAAAAAAATTTAGTACTAAAAATAAAACAATGGCAATTTTAATTAAATATCGAGCAAATTTATCAACAAAATTTACTTTTAAATTACTATTCCACAAAAATTTTATTATTATTTTCAGTATGATACTTTTGTGATATTAAAACACGAAACAGCAGTTTCACTTTCTCAAAAATATTATATGAAATATTACTTTAATTGACAATATAGATATTTATATTTTAACATATATCATTTTCTAAATAAAACAAAACACTATTGAGTTAGCATTCCAAATATTTTACAACTTTCAACTTCAAATTAGAACCAAGTTAAAAAAATTTCTGTAAGACATCAGTGAAAGTCATACAACATAATTTTAAGAAATAGAACAATTATGTATCCAATTCAGAAAAAATATGAGGAATCAATTCCAGTCCTTTTCACTACAGATGTTATAAATAAGCTCACAGGCATTTTTTATTATGTTCTTCTAAGTAAAGGCTTGAACTGTTTCTTAAGCTGGTGGATAGTCGATGCCGTTTAAAATAACACAGGATGAAGTACCAGGAGCCTAGAATCATGTACAGATGACATTTTAAAATTTTTGAATAGTTTCATCCAAGGCAATGTTGATATGATACTATAAAGAAATCATATTTACAAATGAACTGGAGAATGAAAAGAAGCTTCCTGAGATTTTCAGGTACTTTTTGATGAAAGGAGACAGCTTATCAATATCAATTTTATAGTAAGTTCCAATGTATTTTTTACGTGGAGAAATTTTCACCACGTTATATATATATATATATATATATATATATATATATATATATATATATGTATATATTACACTGGTGCTTGTCTCGATAAAGTTGGAATGATACTGACTAGGGACGTATAGTGTTTAGCGACGAAACCCGATTCCAACTGTGTCTTGGCGATCATCGAAGACGTGTCTGGAGACGTCCAGGGCAGCGTGCTGGTCCTGCTTTCACTATTGCACGCCACACAGGCCCTCAACCTGGAGTTATAGTCTGGAGTACCATTCCCCTTGATAGTCGTACCCCTTTGGTCGTCATTAGAAGCACACTTACAGCACAGCGGTACGTCGACGACATTCTGAAACCTGTTTCGCTACAGTTTTTTTTGCAGTACCCTGACCTTGTTTTTCAGCAAGATAATGTCAAACCACATAAGGCACGTGTTACAATGAACTATCTTACAGCTTGTCAAACACTTTCTTGGCCAGCCAGATTTCTCTCCAATCGAGCATGTCTGGGATATGACGGGAAGGCGACTGCCTCTATTAGGGAATGTTTCTGACCTAGCCCGACAGTTGGAGCAAATTTGGTAAGAAATACCGCAGGAGATCATCAGGGAGCTTTATCTATGCCACGTCGTGTGGTAGCTTGCATCCAGGTAGAGGTTGGTCAACACCTTATTGAGCTCGTTACTTTGTAACTATGTAACTATGAAATAAATCATTAAATTTTTCTGAAATTTTAATTATTTTATATTTTGTAGATAATTTTCCTATCCACCACTTTATGTTTCCATCGGACAACTCCTTCTTGGTGAGTATTTTCTTTCTTTTTTTTTTTTGTTTTAGAGTGTATATACAAAAAAATTTCTACATACTTTGACACATTTTCTTATAATGGGAAAACACCAAGTTTTGATCTTGTTTATCAACGGCGTCCGTTTCATAATTGGAATTTCGCATACCAGCTTTTTGAACATTTTCCGCTCAGCCTTTCCTCCTGATTCCAAGAGTTTTAAATGTTTGGAGCTGAGCATTAAACATCCTTTTTTATGGCGCTATCCATCTGCTGGAGGTAACTTCTCTTTTTAATTTAAATTTCTTTATGTCTTTTAGGCATGTTGTTCCTTTTTTTGTCTGTAAAGTTATCTTTACTATTGTGCTGTGTTCTAATAAATTTAGATACAATTAGTAGATTATTATCAATTATCCATGTAAAGAGCTGATAACTGATACAGGCTTTGAAAGCTCCATCTCTACATGGACTACATAACTAACCTTGACTAATATAAACATTAAAAACAAGCAGCAATATTATGATTCCGATTCGCATAGTTTATTATTTTGATTGAAAATATTACTCGTTTCGATGCAATAAATAGGACAAAATTTAATGAACCATTATATTTCATAAGCAATAACATATTCTTTGGCGTATAAAATATTACAAATCTATCATTTAAAAAGTCAATTTTATTTCAAATTTTTTTTATTTTCATCTACTTTTTCGTTACCTGTAAAATACAAGAAGTGTGATATTATCATAACTCTTCAGTAAGTCTGTTAAAACTTGGAGTGTGCACTATTTGCCTTTTTGATCAGTAAATTTTTATTTTGTTTTTTTTTTACTTGAAACATTATAATACGCAACATTATTATAGCGCAAAATATCCCTTTGTCTCGACGACGGTTGGGAAACTATTCAACATCTGTCTCCTTTTAGTGATGAGTTCCATTTTCTATCATTTGCTTTGCATGCCTATCAGTTTCTGTAAGGTAATAATTTCCCAAAATCCGTCTGTCAACATCTCTTCAAAAGCTTCCAATATGGAGCAGTATTAGTACCTAATTTATTCAAAGCCAAATATGGTTTAAGGTGAACAAATATTGATGAATTATATATATATATAAAGAGGACTTTATTAAGTAAGAAACAGAATTTGAGTGAACAAGACTTAGTTTTAACTCACTATCCCCTTTGTCAGTACGCATGGACAAGATGAGGATCGTTCAATAAGTCCTTAGAAAAAGAAAAGAAAACCAAATTATTTTAGGAAAATTTATACATTTACTTTTCAGCATAGTTTCCTTCTCGCTCTATACAATTTTTCAGGCTTCCTCCAACTTTTTAAGGCCATCTAAAACGTAAGATTTCGGATGATCCTCAAAATAGGCATTTATTTGGATGATGCCCTCTTCGTTTGACGAGAACCGTTGTCCACCGAGCCATTCTTTTAAGTTTAGAAATTGAAAAAAAAAAGTCATGGAGGGCCAAATCCATTGAATATGGAGGAGGATGTAATAATTCGAACTTTAATTCCATGATTTTGACCATCAAAACTGCACTGGTGTGCATCCGTGCATTGTCTTGATGGAAGAGGATCCTTTTCTTTTTCAAATAAGGACGTTTTTTCTAGATTTCTTCACTCACCCGGTGCAATAACAACGCACAATATTATCAAGTAATTGTTTTCCCTTCCTCCAAGTAATCAGTTTAGATGATTCCGTATGCATCCCCCCCCCCGAAAAAAAAAAAAAAAAAAAAAACGTGGTCATCACCTTGCCGACCGATTTTGCGGTTTTTACCCACTGTTTTGACTGTCCTTTGTCTTTGGAGTGTAATAGTTTATCCAAGTTTTATCCACAGTTATGTATTGATACAGAAACTCGTCAGGATTACGACGAAAAAGTGTCAAAATTGCCTCAGAGCTGACCACACGATTGCGTTTATTTTCCACTGAGAGCAAACGCGGCACCCATCTTGCCGAGATTTTTTTCATACTCGATTTTTCGTGCAAAATTGAAAATACTGTACCTAGATATATGCCAGTGGCATCCACTATTTCGTGCTCTTTGATTCGTTCATTACTCAAAACTATAAGGTGGATTTTGCCAATTATCCCAGGAGTAGTTACACCCTCTAAACGTCCGGAAGGACATCCATCTTTTGTGAATGCACAGCCACGTTTAAACTCTTTTACCCAACTGTAAACAATTGCAAATACAGGAGCAGATGCGCCATGAACTTCATCCAACTAGACTTTGATCTCTTTCGTTAAGCCTTTTGAATATAAGTATATAATCAATGCTCGAGAAAAACTTTCTTTTTTCCATTTTTTTAAATAAACACAAGACAATAAAAAGGAAACCATGAGATGAAAATAAATGGTACTTGTACAGCTGTCTAGTGAGTCATGATGCTTACTAAAAACAAACCATTTGCGATACTACGAGCGCCATCTTTTGGATTCTCTAGGAACTTGCTGAACGACCCTCGTAGTATCAACTGTTACAGAGAAAGAAAAAAAAATCTTTCAGTTACGAAATTTTACGTTTCTCTGTACGTATTTCTAGATTATTCATGTAGGTTTCATAGAACACAGATGGAAAGACATAAAAATTGATAATTTAATTTCATGAATTACGCTGCCATCTCATTCCCTGTTTCGAGAACAAAACTTTTTTCTAAGTGTACAGTTAAGAGAGTTTTAAATGCATCAATATTAGAAAAATATTTCTGCACTGTATGAGATAGAAATATATTTAGAGTGATTCATTAAGAAATTAGAAAAAAAGGAAAATAATTTTATTGATCATATGCCAAATATTACTATGAAAATTTATATCACACAAAATACAGCTTAGAATTTCCTCAAATATAATATATGAATGAAATTCAACCTCAAACTATAAATAAAAGTGGAATAACAGATTTTAACAAATGAAAATTTATTAAGTCTGTAAGAGACTGTGTATGATCACATATTGTACAAACAATGAAACATTTGAGTGAGTTGAGTAAAGGGATATTTAAATTGGAAATAAATGTTGGATTCAAAGAGTTTTTTCCTGTCAACTGATGTCCCATTCTTCTAAAATTTTTTCTAGTTCATATTTCAGAGCCCGAAATGATGGTCTGTTTTCTGGAAGCTGAAAAACAAAATATATCCTCAGTATGAATTACAATAACAATTGATAAACACATAATGTATTCTTTTTAGTGTTGTTTTTTTTCCATCAAAAGTCATGATTTAAGATCCATTTTTTAAGAAACTCTCTGTTAGTATCGCAATTAAGTGAAATAGACTCACAGAAGAGTACAGGGAAATGAACAATGTTAGGCATTTCTTACTCTTAAGCCGACTAACACAAGTATTTCTAGCCCAGCCATTAAATGTGGGTTGGTTTTTTTAGTAAGTCAATTTTATGTGATCATGAAAAAGTATACTATATATTATACAAAAAAAAAAAAAAAAGAGGAAAAAAAATTATGCGGAATTTTTTTTTATTAAACTTTTAACTTGATGCATGGAAATTTTCAAAATGGTAATTCTTAAAGAAAATAATACAAGAGTCATTTTGGAAATTACTTTGCGAAGAGAAAAATTTCCAACAACTAAAAATCCTTCTCAAGTGAATGCAGACGCAACGTGGATCAAATGACATTTCTATGTACACTTAGGAAGGGAGAAAATTATTACAATAATAATAGCAGTAAATTCGTTCAATAAAAGCAAATCACCGCAACTATCCTATTATTACAACTTCAAAAGATGTGAAAGACATTAATAAATAAAAAGATGGGCAGAATATAAAGAGATTTGTTAGTTAAAAATAATAGGGAATATTTTGGAGAAATTTCAACAAATGTTTCACATATCCTGAACAGAAAGATTTTCCTGTGAAGAAGCAAACCTAAATTAAAATGTCTTAGTCTAATATCGTGAACCCCAATTTTTTTTTTCAAAAAATGACACTAAGTCTTTGAAATACTTGAATAAGTCGACAAAACAAATGGCTTGCTTCAAAGAAAAGTCGAGTAGAAGAAAAAGTTTCATATAGAATGCTAAAATAGTTTAACATTAAACGAATAAGAGCCAGAAATTAGATTCTTCTCTATTTTTCGACCCATCTTGTGAGCATTCCCCCCCCCCCCCGCTTTCCCACTCTAACGTTTGTGTCATAGTTACATCTTGTTTGGCGTAACATAGCCACATCTGGCTTTTGTGTCATGAAACTGTGCCACCACTCACTCAAGGCTTTGAAATTTTCATTTTTAACAGCCAAATATTTCAATTAAAAATGACGTATTAAAAGTAATATATGAAATCTTTCATGAAAAGAAAATGAATTTTATACTTCGTATTTCGAAGAGCCCGAATACAATCCTGATTTATGACTTTGGCATTTTTTCTTTACTATCCGCTGTCCTTCCTCCAAGACCAGTCATATAGATGCACGTTAAACCTGTCGTCGTCTTCCTGTCGTCGAAGTGGTATGGAGAGAAAGGTGCCAGCTGAAGTGTCATCTTTGTCACCTGACTCCAAAATGACCGCAGCAAATAGTAATTGTGTTGCTTTTAAGTTATTAAACAATCTGCTTTTTCTTTATTAAAAAATGCGGGAAACACCCATGTTATGCGTTCTATTTCGCAGCTTCTGGAAGTGTGGGTCGCGGCCACATTTTGAATTGATTTGGTTTTATTTACATCGCACTAGAAAGAACACGAAGGCTATTGGAGACGGATCTCGTAATTTTGAACCTCGGTCAAGTGAAGAGGAAGATACCTGAGCCGGCACAACCCTTTCCTAACTTCCACACCACGCCATTGGGAGGACTTTGGGCCCCGACAGATTTAACGTGCATCCTCCCCCCTACACGGCGGGGCTTTAGCTGCAAAGCATCGAACCCGCGATTGAACGAAAACCGCCGCCCACGAATACGAAAATTTGACCACTAGGCTACAACGGCCTTGAGTATTGTTCGATACATCAATTTGTTGTTCTCTTTCACCTGAGATGACACCTCACTCATTTAACTTCCCCATCAAGCCTCAGGGAGGACTTTGGGCCTCCACAGATTCCATGTGCATCAGCCTCGGCTACACGGCGGGTCTCACGTGGCATCGAGGCTCGAGTTTACGAATTGACGAAAACTACCAGCCGCAACTCTTCTACCATGACCACTAAGCTACCGCGGCCACATTTAACGAAAATTTCTTGAGATTAAAAAAAAAAAATTCAAATGGCGTGGTTTTTGAAAGTGGAAAGAGAGTCTTAATAAATTTTGCTCTCCTTAACTCACATTAAATCTGAATTTTCTGTTTTGAAAGGAATTCTTTTCTGTTGCTAAGTCATTAAAATTATTGTTTGTAGTTATCATTTCCTTCTAGCTCTAGGATGATCTTTATTTTCTTCCAGTGAAAATTTAATTCTTATTTGTGATAAAAGATGAGCGGAAAAACGAAAAACAGTAGAAAAACTTGAAGGATTTCTAGAAGAAGTATTCAATTATTTTTTCTAAAAAAAGTGCAATAAAAGTTAATAAAACAACAACATAAAGGAATTCTAAACTTGTACAGGGCATGGGAAGAGAGTAAAAAATTAGTAATAATTTAAGTCCTTGAGAATAAATGAGAAGCTGGAAGATGCATGTACGCAAATGTCACATATTTTTGTACATTTTTAACGGCATAAAACAGTTTAGTAATGAAGTTTCAAGACTGCACCAAAGACTTTCATGCCGAGTAATGGGGGATACGTTGTGTGGACTCCCTCGATGGGATCTCATGCGTAGTCTTTATGTTCCAAATTATGAATAAATTATAAATAAAATAATTTCATGTACTGTTAGGTTTTAAAACGCCAGTTCTCACCAAATCTAATGCAGTAAGTAGCCTTTACAACATACGTCATATATATAGTCACGGAATTTATTAAAAAAGAAGATTCAATAAGTCCTTTCAGACAAAATGAATAGATAAAAAAATTAAAGTGACACAGATATATAGATATAGAGAAGATATATAGATATAGGACATATATAGATATAGGACACATATATAGAGAACACAGTTTACATTTGAAATTCTATAAATATATTTCTAAATTATAATACTCATAACTTAGGAATAACTTTATTATAAATTAATTAATAATAGATTATAATAAAATTTAGTATATAGTTTTTATAATTGCAAATATATATATATATATATATATATATATATATATATATATATATATA
>BMAW01087029.1:249558-315500 GCA_019974015.1 Nephila pilipes
TATATATATATATATATATATATATATATATATATATATATATATATTGTAATTTCAATTCTAGTAAGTTGGTTAAAATTTCTATGCATGTGTGTTCGTGGAAGAAAACATCTTAAGTCAAGGAATCTTTAGCTTTTGTTATAGTTATTGAAGAATATCAAATCAATCAGAATCAGTAATAATTTTTTGTTTGTTTTTAAAACTTTCTAATAGTTTTTACAATAAATTCTTTTTATCTGTTTTTAAAACTATCTTATCAAAATACTAATGAATCAATTATTGATTTCTTTATTTAATATTTTGCTATATTCTGATAAAACAGAAGAAATCGTGTGCATTAATTACTTACGCACTTTGAAATAGACGTGAATTTTTCCCGTTAAATGCTAAAATAACATTTTTTTACGAAAGGGAAATGGCCATTCGTTAGCCATCGAATTATGATTTAATATAAAATAATCTCTACTTTTATTAACGAAAAATAAAAAAAAGTAGGCGTAAAAGAATATAAAAATACCAGTAATTCTTAAACACACATAGGTAATATATATATATATATATATATATATATATATATAAGGCCGTGATGTTTAATTTTGTTTTACTATGACAAGAATATTTAAGCATTAGGTATTGCTAATTACTTTTAAAGAAAGCACATCCAAACTTCCATTATTATTTCTTAATCATACAGGTTTGCATGAAGATGCATAACTACAATATATGTTTTATAATTTTTTAAAAAATTAGATCTTTGCAAAATCTGCAGCAATATTTTCTTTTTATGATAAAAATTTTGTTAAAAATTGAAATCATACTTCTTCCCAACATGATTTCATGACAACATAGACTTCCCAAGGACACGTCCGAGGAACATCCAATCTTTGCCCTCTTTGAACTTGCTCTACTACTTCTGCATTTGATGCTCTTCCATATGGAACTTTTCCACATGTGAATATTTCCCACATTAGAACACCTGAAAAAATTGATTTTGTTTTGAATAACTATTTCTCTTTTTTGTGTACTTTTCTGTACAAGTTCAGCAAAGAAGTACTAGATAAAACATTGTATGAGTTAAAGGAAATACATTTCTTTATTGCATAGTAGGAGTGAAGGAATTTGATTGTGTAGAAAATACAAAAAGCAATCAATTAGAAATGTTAAAAATGTTTATTCACGTGGAAAAATTACAGTTGAAAATTATTTTAAAAATATTAGTATAATTCCAATTTTCTAGCTTGTATTTCTATTGACCTTCACCCTTCCGTAAAGATTGAATATTTTTGTGTTCTCTTTTTATTTATTGAATGAATAAAAAAAATGAAGCATTGATTACGTAGTGTGATTCCTTCATGTCCAGTTTATCTTTTCAAAAGAGAATAGAATGCATACCTACAAATACATTGAGATAATACACCCTTTAGTGAATTTCGTTAATAATACTTTCACACATATAAGGTAATCCATCAGATATAGAAGTATAAAATAATATTCCGTGTTTGATTGTTGAATTCAAGTCTTACCATAAGCCCATACGTCAGATTTACTACTGAACCTGGTGTAACCTAAAACTTCTGGAGGGGCCCATTTTATAGGAAATTTCGCTCCACCTGAACTAGTGTATTCATCATCAATCACATATCTGAAAATGCAATACAATACAATAAACATCTTATCAATAAACATGACTTTCCATTAATTACGGAAAATTAAAAAAAATTACGATTTATCAAGAAAAAGTATGATTTATGCCAGACTTGATCGTGATCTAAAATCAGCGACTCAAAATGTATTAAACTTAATATGTGTTGGAGAAATACAGCTTCTTCTTAGAAATATTTGAATTGAAATCCACATTTCACTTCTAAAAGAAGAAATTTCTAGAAGACATTGTTTTAAGATGATAAGAACTGAAAATAAGACATACATTTCTGAAAAAAAGTAAGCAGACTTGAAATAAATCATTTTATGATACACAGGGAGTAAAAATTTGCTCAGACAATAGGATTCATTTTCATGGTTAGCCAAAGCTATTCACTTTCCCAGAAACATGTATTACTCTAGTTTATTCTGAGATTGCAATATCTATGGACTCAATATCGGGTAACCAAACTTTGACTCACCATTTCTCATAGAGTAATAAAGTTTTTCTATAAACAGGATTCATAAGTACTTATTTAGCAATTAAATACAAATTTCTCTAAGAGGCACAGGCTTGAGCAAAATATTATCCGTTGAAGCAACACCTTTGTGTAGAAACGGCCATCATTTACTGATTTCACATTATTTGCTTGTTTTATAACAATCTTCAATTGAAAAATGATAATGTATATAACTCTCTTTGAATACTTGCGCTTTGGACTCCGATTCTGTAGAGAGTACAGGATATTACACTGCGATGGAACTTTTCGAATTGCAAACATTTCTTCGAATTTCTAGAGAAATACTTGATGAAAAGTTTGATCATGTAAGAAATATGCTTGAAACCACACTTTCCTGTCAAGTTTAGGGGATAAGAGATAATTTAAAAAGGGAAGAAAAAAAAGCATTTTTGATCTTTCTGATCATGCGAAGTAGGAAATGATTTGACCCTTTCACAAAATATATAATTAGCTATTAGCGATTTTTGTATGATTTTTTGCAAAATAAACACAAATATTCATTAAGGTATAAATATTTTTTAAGATACTACAAATTTTTTCAGATACTATTTGTCATGATATATAGGATTTGCAATTAAATTTCACGAAACTTAACAGAAATATCGACAACGTATAAAACAAACATTTTGAAATGAAAATGTTGAATATTTAATGAGATATGAGCAATTAAATGAAATAATTTTAAACAGAACATGAGCTAAAGATATCATTAAATTTATTTTGCAGTTTTGTAGCTAAAACTAAAGGAAAACTTATATAAGATATACATTTGAATGCCGTGCAATATCAGAATGATATCAATTACGCAGAGAGCCATATATTCTGAAAGTAACTAGTTGATAAACGGGTTTCCTCAAATTGGAATTTTTAATCATAGGACGGGTACAATGAATTATAAAAAATTTACTAATGTACTAAATATACATACTATATACTTAATTATAAATCAGAAAAGCTATATCACTAAATTTGTTTTGAATAACAAAATTCGAATCTTACAAAAATAATAAGTGTTACAAAATAGAAGCTGTTATATATGAATGCCGGAAACAATCATGATTTTCGATAAAATAGAATTTAGATACACCACTATAATACTTTTTGAAAACATATAAAATTGGAAAACATGATTTCCAAACTAGTTCACAATTTTGGCCATATCTTTAGAATTAATTATACACATTATTATATACTACACTGCATTAATTGAATTAATTATCTACCATATTGGTGTACAAAAGTTAAGCAACAATGTATATTCTAAACTCACAGCAATAAAGTGCGAAAAAGGGGCTTGTGATAAGTATAATGAGCACCCAATTCATTAGATAGACGAATCTTATGCAAATATCAACAAAACGTGATGAGAGAACGTTTAGTCAACTGGCGCAGTGCAAGACTACGATAAAAAGAAGGATGAGAGGAGCTATTAAAAGCATTCGCAGTAAGCTAAAGAGAATTCTTACTTGCGACATTGCTCGAAGAACACGTGTAGGTGAATTTAAATGCGGTAGAATGGATGAGAAGGATCGTAGTGTGACGAGTGCAACCAAAGAGTTTGGAATCATTGTTTTACGAGCTTGGAAAGCCTTTCAAATCCAAAGTATAATTGTAAGAAATATTGGTGGCATTCAGCCAAGATATACAATGTCTATAGATCATTGCATCGTCCTTCAGGGGAACAAAGATCGATAACAGTCAGCGGGTAATATTGTCCGTCATCAGCGTGTGTGTACAAGTTTTGAGATTTACTGTAGCCAGACGCCTTCATAAAGACGGCCTATTCGTCCGCCATACTGAACGGTGCATTTTATTGACAGCTGCCCTACTGCGCCGATTTTTTTTTATTTTGAGATATTTATTAAATATTCTCATTTTTGAAACTATTTCTAACTCCTATTATTAACTAATTATTATTGATATTAACATCATATTTGGCAACAGAGCAAAATTTCGAGATCTTAGTTTCAAAGGTGAATTAAATTTTTACACTGAAAATCTTAATCACATATATCACAGGATCTTATAATTTAACTCTTACATCTGTTTTTATTGGGTTTCATTCTTTTTACAAACTTGGATTTTGGTATGTTTCTGTTTAAAAGTTTTGAAGCTATAACTGAAAAAAAAAAAAAAAAAAATTGAAAAATTTTGGTTTTAAAGTTTTGTAATTGGGGTATCTTGCCTTTTCTTTTCTCGTTTCTTTTGCTAAATTTATTACAATTTGCATTTTGGAGTGAAACAATTTTTGCTCAACAAGATGTACTGAGGGAGGGTTGGTACCATAGAACATGTTTAACTCCATAATTGAGTCCCCAATTTGAATGTGCATGTTTTGTTTTTATGTATATTCAGTTCGTTTTAATTTTCATTCAATTACTTTAATTATTTCTAAAAATGTTTTCCTCTCTTCCTGATTTTTGGATTTTATTTGTCCTCTTAATTATTATGTGTTTTTAATACTAATTTAATTATTCCATTATACATATATGTAGGATTTTCCAGCTAATTATCAAAGAATTATTTGTATTTTCTAACGTACTGTAAAACCAATTCCTCAGTTACTCGATAGATGGCACCACGAATTAGCGTCATGTGATAGCTCGTGTAGCGCCACCTATTCCTGAACAAAAACTGAGCGACATTTCGTTCTCGCTCTCTTTCCCCCACTTTCCGCTTCTCTTCTTCTCTGCTGTTCTCCCGATGAAGTGAACTCCAAACGCCAGAGCACGTTCCAAAACCCATCACCGATATGGGATAAGATTAATTAGGTCGCCATCTATCTGTCACGGAAGAACTGTTTACTCCTAATAGAGATAACCTGTATATATTATAATGTTTACATATTTTCCCTTAATCATCTCGTCTAATAAACGAAGTAGAACAAGTTGAACCTCATCATCGAATTCTTCGAAATCATCATAGAATCTGGTAATCGAATTACTCCCTTAGACAAACCAGCCCTTTGCGTTAGAGAAAACCAATGTGGATTCGGGATGTACAATCTCATCACCCACGCTCTACAAAATTTTTGGGCGTTCGGCCCGGGATATGTGCAAAATTTATAAGCGTTTGACTCGACATGTCTACAAAATTAATGGGAGATGATTACTAGAAGAAAAGAAAATTAGATGCACTCCCTGAGATCAACAAAATTACCCAGATGCTAATGCTGACGTATGCCTCTACAGCAAGTATAGCCAGTGTCCAGCGACGACAGATCCACTACAAAGAAAATGTGTGCCTCATCCATTTCCACAATTAGTTTTCTGCGACGACGAGTGTGCCACATCTACAAGTAGAACAGTCATCCAGGATCCACAACAATTTTTCTTCGACGATGAAATAATCAATTGCTTCTTCGCATCAAATGTGTCTTCGTGTAGGTGATAATCTAAATTGTGTTTAATCTATGCTCTTAAAACAGGACATCGACTCCTGAAAGACAGTTAAAATATCTAATGTATTAGTGTGAAAGCTTCATCGCAAGATTTCAGGTACTGTAAGCCATATTTATTTTTTCGGACAATTCGTTTAATTCCAATGAAGTGCTATCAAGTAATATATTTCTTTAATTATAAAAAGAAATATCTGAAGAAAAAGAAAATTAAATGTATTATTTTCTAAGTGCATTTATATATATATATTTTTTCAAATTGTCATACTCGAATTCAAAATCTAGGAGTGCTTTTTATTATTATTATTGTTATTGAGTGTATGTGTGTGTGAATTGATATGTGATGGTATCTCAAATCATTCAGCGTTCTCACGCGAGAAATGAATAAATGTATAAGTAATCAAACTTTCTTATCCAGAGAAAGAGTAAACTTTCTGAAATTACTTCAGCGTTTGCCTAAGCAATGTGCACTGTTTGGTTTCACAATCTCAATGAATGTTGACGTATTACTTTGTGAGAAAAATAGGTTTGGCAATCTGGTGAATTCTAAATTAAGCAAATTGAAAGTGTATTCTCAAAATAGATGATTTTATTATTGATTCTCTGATTATTTCACTGTAGGTCTTCTGAATTTTTTTTTCCGGTTCTAAATTAATTACTTTATATTCTTTCACGATGTTTAGTTTTAGTTCTGTAGAAAATTTTAACAAAGGGATTTCAGATTGATATGATAAATAATTCTTTAAAAGAAAATGGGAGTACTTTAAAAAATTATATTGCAATAGACTGATAGAAATTTTATATATTTATATCATTTTCACAATTTATTTCAAATATCCTTGCATTTAAATGATTGTATTCAGATGATATTATGATACGTATATCAATTTAAGAAAATTAATTAAACGAAATTCACCATAACAAGCGTGTTTCATTTTAAAATCACTTTTTGTTGTTATTACATAAAAACGATTAGTACTTAAATTTTCAAATTAATTGATTGTATTTAATTATTCACATATTAATTTCAAAATGTCGTACCTCGCTAAAGGACGTCAAGAGGATATGTTTAATCTCGCGGAAGAATTAGATCTAAAGCCTGATCCTTCAATAACAGTTAAAAAACTTAAAACTTAATCATTAAAGACACTGAATATGATGAGGAGTTAACAAAAAATTTAATTACAAGTATATTAGAACAGCGAAAAACGAAAGAAGAATTTGAAGAAAAGTTGCGCCTTGAAACACTTGCCGAAGCACAACGAAAACTAGACTATGAAGAGAAACAACGTCAAGATCAACACTAAACGAGCTGAAAATCAACTAAAATTACACACATCGGTTGACGAAACCGACAATTCGAAATTACTATAGGCAAGGAAATATCCAAATTTCTCCATAAATATGAAGTTAAAGAAGATATTAGCTTATATTTAGTCTTATTCGAACATCAAGTGCAACGTTTAACTATTCCAAAAGAACATTGGTTTTCATATCTTTTAGGACTCTGACCTTCCGAAATTTCTCACATTGTCGCACGTGAACCAGAGGAGATAGCAAACAACTACGACCACGTAAAAGAACTTCTGTTAAAAAGATTTAAATTATCGTCAGAAAAGTTTTGGCAGTTATTTACCACGCATCAAAAAGTTTATAGCCGTACTTGGACAGATTTTTATCACGAACTTGCAAATATTTCGACGGGTGGACATCAGGGTTAAAAATCGAATATTTTGAAGAATTAAGAAAACTGATCATCTCGGATCAAATGAAACGTAGAGCTCCTACCGACTTCAAGCAACATTTTCTAAAGGAATGGACAACGATAAATTCACCAGCCGAATAAGCAGAAAAGTTTGAAGAGTACGAAGACGTCAAGAGAACACTAAGTCAAAAGCCATTTAATACGAATTTTAGAGGAAAACAAGATTTCAAAGCACCAGAAAAATTTCGACATTTTGAATCGCCACGAAAATTTGAGCAGGACAGATCAAGTAGGAAAATTGCAGCGACCACTAGTTACAATCGACATCACGAAGCTCAATCCACCAGTCACGGAAGTTTTGAAGGAAATCACGAAATCTCAAATCGACGGATCCAAAATCAAGTTCACGGAAGAGAAAGATATTTAAGTTCAAATGTTTCAAATCACTCTCAAATGAATTACTCCCAGTTTAGAAGATTCAACGATTTAGCGAAAGAGCCAAGTACAAGCCAGCCGAAGAGAACAACGAATTTCACGACAGAAACAAGCAAGCCAACGGCAACATGTGCCACTATTAGTCAAGAAAGTCTACGCACCAAGGAAATAATGTTTGGAAACAAGAAAATTACTGCGTTTTTCGACACCGGAAGTACCGTCAGTCTACTACGAGAAAATACCAGCAGAAGAATCATCGATCCAACGAAGCTAGCGAGGAACAAATTTCTCTTAACCGGCATAGGTGATGCTCAAATAACTACGATAGGATCTTTCGAATAAGAATTTCAGATGGATGGAGAAAACTATACACTAACGTGGTATGTGGTACCTACAACAAAACTGAAGTTCGAAGCAGTCATAGGTTCAAATATTTTAGAACGAGCATCAGTCAACTTCATGGTGCAGAATTTGTTAAATATGAAAATCAAACATTCTTAATGCAGATACTAGCGGAAAACGTCGAAAAAGTACAACTGAATCACATAGGAGATCCTGAGATCAAAAAGGAACTTACGAAAATGATAGAAAGCTACAAGCCTGAAAAGACGGCAAGCACCGGTGGCACCATGCGAATTATTTTAAAAGATGATGAACCAGTTTGTCAATCACCACGCCGATTACCATTTACGGAAAGAAAAGAAATAAAAAACAAATAGAAGGAATGGCTCAAAGAAAGCGTCATACACCCAAGCTAATCAGAATACGCCAGTCCAGTAGTAATGGTCAAAAAGAATGATGGAACTTCGAGAATGTGCATCGATTACCGAAAACTCAACCAGAAGCTAGTGAAAGATAAATTTCCTTTACTTCTCATCGAAGATGTTTTAGATACGCTACAAGAAGCAAAAGTTTACTCCACGTCAGATTTACGAAACGGTTTTTGCCACGCCAGCGTTGATGAAGATTGCAGAAAATTCACGTCTTTTATCGTTCTCGATGAACAGTTTGAGTTCAACAAAGTTCCTTTTGTATTAAGCTTGAGCCGAGGTGTTTTTCAGAGATTTGTTAAAAGCATTTTCAGAGATCTTACACGTAAAAGAATTTTAGTAAGCTATGTGGATGACCTTATTGTTCCAGCAAAAGATGAAAAGGAAGGACTCCAAAAACTTAAAATTGTTTTCGAAGTTGCAAAGAAATATGGTCTGGAGATAAATTTCGAGAAGTCTCAGTTCCTAATGCGAAAAGTTGAATTTTGGGTCACATAGTAGAGAATGGAATAATCCAGCCATCAATCGGAAAGACAATAGCGGTTGAAAAGTTTCCAGAACCAACAACTATAAAGAAAGTACAAAGTTTTCTAGGATTAACAGGATATTTCCGAAAATACATCAAAGATTACTCGAAAATTGCGAAACCGTTAAGCGACCTCACAAGGAAAGAAAATCCATTTATTTTTAGAACACAACAGAAAGAATCATTCGAAAAGTTAAAGAAAGTATTGTCTGAAAGTACAGTCTTACACATTTACAAATATAGAAGAAAAACAGAATTACAAAGAAAAGATGCCAAGGAGAATTTAGAAAAAATACAATTGAAAAATTGTAAGATTTACAAGAAGAGAAAAAAAAAATATCTGCTGATGTGATAAAACTCCAGAATATAAAAATCCGATATGATAAAACATTTTTCTATCAATACCAATTTAATTAATTAATTATTAAATGTAGATAGATATTATTTGGTGAAGCTCATTTGATTTAATTTTTTGCTACGTTATTTTCTTTTTATGTACTAGATGTTATCTCGTGTTATTTACATTTTCTATATATGCTTATTTACAATTTAAGTTGTTTGTATCAGTATTTTTATTATTTTTATATGATAAAGTGTTAAAAAAATTGATTACATATTTTGCTCCATGTAGATTATTTAAAAGTTTTGAAATTCATTTTTTACTAATTTTGTGTTATTAGTTATTTTGAAAAGTATGATAAATAATTAGTGAAGTTTTGCTAATTCCAGTATAGCTAGATGCCAGCTCTATTTGGAGGGGTCGAACTCAGTAGGATTTTCCAGCTAATTATCAAAGAATTATTTCGATTTTGCAATGTACTGTAAAACAAGTTCTTCAGTTACTCGATAGATGGCACTATAATCAGCGTCATGGATACCAGCAGCGCCGCCTATTCATCACCCTGTCTCTACACACACACACATTACATATCACACATTATATATATATAAAGTGTGGCTATTAAATAACGAGACTGACGCTGTAAAAAATTTGATTTTGATTTCCTGCATATATTTACTTATTATCGCCTTCAATATACAACCCTTCTCTATCCCTACAACACTCCATGTGTATTTTCCATTGTTCAAAACAGTCCTGGAAGTCTTCTGTCAGATCCTTCAGGACTCGTACCACTTTCTCTTTCACATCTTAAAAGGACTCAAATCTTGATCCTTTTAACGCAGACTTCACCTTAGGAAACGGGTAAAAGTAGCATGGCGCAAGAACCGGTGAATAAGGAGGATATTGCTACACTAGGATGCTGTACTAGGCTATAAATCTCTTGCCAGGCAATGCAGAATAACCTGTCCTTCTATAATCCTGGTCGTTTTTTCCTTATTTTTTTACGGAGTTCATCTAGAACGTGAAGATAGTGAAGTTGATTAATAGTTTGATCTTCAGGAACCCAGTGAGGGTACACAATCCCATGAATATCGAAAGAAACAATCATCATTGCTTTGAATTTTGATTTGCTCATCCGAGCTTTTTGGACTTTCAGTGAAGATGGGCTCTTCCAGTGCATGGACTGGCGTTTTGTTTCAGGATCATAAGTAAAAAACCCATGATTCATCACACGTTATTATCCTTTTCAATAAATTAGGGTCATTTTCATTGGCATTCAAAGAGTCAGTTCAAACATACTTGTGAGCTTCTTGGTGTTCAAACGAGAGAATTTTAGGTATCATTTTGGCAAACATTTTTTGTATGTTAAAACTGTTATGTAAAATTTGTCGTACAGATTCTTTGTCAATTCCTACTGTCTCAGCAATCACGCAAATACTTAACCCACGGTCAGATCAAACCAGACAACTAATTTTTTCAATATTGTCTTTCGTTTTTTGACGTAGAAGGATGGTTCGGTCGTGAATAATTTTCAATGTCTTCTCAGCCATCTTGAAAACGTTTAAGCCCCTCAAAAACACGTACACGCGATAAACATTCATTGCCATACACTTCTTTTTATATATTATAAGTTTCAGTAGCGTTTTTTCAAGTTTCATGTAAAAATTCCCATCAATTTGTTACTCTATTGCTACACACATAATTTTTCCGACGAAACAACAAAGTAACTCCCTTGCTAATAAAGGTTATGGGTTTGTTTACAGAACCGAGAGGCACTGCATTCGAAAGAGAAGGCTTCACGCTAATCAGCTGTCGATTGCTGGCGTTCGGTGCAAGCGTACTTCTGCAACAGCTTCAATCTCGTGAAATATGTTTGTGTGTGTATATATATATATATATTAGGAAAACCGGGAAGTTCTGTCCGTTTGTAAAGTAAAAGAAAATAACACATTTTTCATGCATTCAATAATATATATTGCATAATAAAAGTTCCATCGTTACTAGGATTGTTCTACAAATATCCCATTTGGGTGGTTCATGAATTAAATGAGCAAACTTTGCTTAATTGAATCGTCATTAACACATCTCTCCTTACCGGGAACACAAACGAATCCTTCTTGAACAGGACGATAACTAGTAATGAAAAGTGGATTACTTACGAAAATATTGTAAGGAAACAGCATACAGTGAGCCTGAACAACCCGCTTCCTAAACCTCTAAGCCGAAGTTGAGCTTGAATAAGAGAATGTTGTACATACGGTGGAACATGCAGGAACCAATACGTTACGCGTTGAAACCAAACGAAATCTTATTTCGAAGAGATTTTGTCATCATATGGATGGTCTAAACAAAGCGCTTGAAAAAGAGAGAGAGAGAGAGGAGAGAGAGAGAGTATGGTGAAGTTCAATATGGTATGCATCATCCTTCATCAAGATAATATCTGACCGCATGTTGCTTTGGCGACTCGTCAGAAAATCCCATACCTAAGCTGAGAAATTTTGTCGCAACCACCATACTCACCAGACCTAGCACTCTTTGATTTTCACGTGCTTCTCTCCCGACAAAATTTCTAGAAGGGAAAAAAAATTCAAAACTGAAGCATACGTCAACATACACTACTTGAATTCTTCTCCTCTAAAGACTAGGCAGTTTTGAAAACTAGTACTTACAAATTACCATCACGCTGTCAAGAATTCATAAGTAACGACGGAAAATATATCGTACAATAAATACCATTAAATGATTAAAAATGTATTATATTCTTCCATTTCAAAAATGGAAAGAATCTTCCAGATGAAATTGAAATTTTTCTCGTCATACCTTGCAAGGCCGAAATCAGCTACTTTGACTACACTTCCTTCTCCTACTAAGCAATTTCGGGCGGCTAAATCTCGATGAATGTAGTTGTGTTGTTCTAAATAAGCCATTCCGCTACACACTTGAATACTCATATCTAAGAGTACAGATGTCTTGGGAGATAACCTTGTTTCATTTTTCCTTAAATATTTCAGCAAAGAACCTGTGAATAAAAAATTATTTTTGACATCAATAAAACAATTTACCTAGTTTATGTAATATTATTCAAATATAAATGATAAAACTACCTTAAATAAAAATAATTAATTTTATCGAAACGTATAAGAGCTCCGTCAGGAAAGAATCAATGTAGTCTGAGCAAAATGTTTCTGATATTCATACGCAGTTTTATTTTCAAATACGACCACCTGTTTAATTTATTTATAATTTTTTAAGTAATTTGTGTCTTAATTTTACTTATTTCGTATGTTAAACGTGTGTGCCTCGTTAACACACACTATTAATTTCTTATTTAATTTTTTTATGATAACGAAATATACAACACTTTTATTTTTATTTTCGTTTGATGTACTAACTTTGATCTTTATCATATTATGTTCCGTTTATATTTATTATCTGAAATAAAATAAAAGTTAACATGACAAAACTTTCACTAATTACTAAGTAACAATTCTAGATTTATATATATATATATCGACAAAAAAACAAAACAAAAAAAAAAAAAAAGAAAACCTACGTAACTAGCCAAATAAACTTTCCGAGGATATTAATAAAATAAAGGATTTAAATACATTGAGGACAATTGAGGTAAAATAAAAAAAAAATCTCTGGCAAAATATTAGTATTAATGATCAGCTTTTCAAAGTAAAAATAAGGAAATCAACTCTTCAAATATCACCTTTTTACAAGACAAACCCTGTCTTACTAAAATAAGTAAGATTTGTCATAGAAAGTATTACTTTCCTTAGATCCTTTGTTGTCTTACGCAATCATGCAACTCAGGATGCCCCTTCCCACTCAATAAACAATCTTGCTGTAAATTTAAAAATATAATTTACTTATTACAGTAATATATTTCTTTGTCATTCTCTCCAAGAACACACACAAGTCCCACAAGCCTTTCATTTTTCTCTTGTGGGTGGAAACAATTACCACACCTTAATCTCTAACCAATTCTGAAAACAAAACCAATTAGAAGTTATTTTTAGAGTTAAGTGAATTAAGTTAATTCATCAGAGTATCATATTATAATTTCTTTTAAACCTTAAGAAGAGATACCAATTTTGTCTAGCTTTGATAAGAATTACCAACGCCCTTTTGTGAGTATGTGTGTGTGTGTGTGTGTCATTGACAGAAAAAAGTTACACAAAAAATTATTTGTGATTTTCAAATTCTTTCTCTT
Source organism: Nephila pilipes (assembly GCA_019974015.1). Classification (NCBI taxonomy): domain Eukaryota; kingdom Metazoa; phylum Arthropoda; class Arachnida; order Araneae; family Nephilidae; genus Nephila; species Nephila pilipes. Next base: position 263,116 of record BMAW01087029.1, read on the forward strand.
CAGGAAAAACTTGAAATTATTTCATTTAAACATATTCAATCGATCAGAAATGCCCCTCTTCATAAATAGAAAAGCATGATAAATTTTTATTTCAGTCTGTTTCTTGTATCAGAGAAATAAATTTCAAGTCTCTCTATCAAAGCCTATTTAAAAAAAAATGTTCAGGATGATTGGTAGACAAATATTAATCCTCTGTAATACAATTGATTGCAATGTGTTTTACGCTTAAGCTAGGAATTATGAATGTTAAAGTAGCCATATCATATTTTTAACCAATTACTCACGCATTCATCTCACTCATATAATTAGGAAAAAAAAATGTAATTTTCTAGTATAAATAACGTAATTTATCTAATGATGAGATGGCAATATAATTAGAGTACATACAGATTTTTTTTCTTTCAAAATACAATGTTTCCCACAGGAATGTACTCTGAAGAGCCAAATCATTATGACCACCCACCTTAAACGATGTTGGTTAACCTTTGGCACGCAAAACTGCTACAATCATCGCCATTGCATGATGCCACAAGTTCTTAGAAGATGGCTGAATACAGATTGTACCAGGTGTTCAAACAGCGATCACGCAGTTCCTCAAATGTTCCCAGGCGGTAAGTTTTGAGCTCTGAATTGTCATTCCATGACATCCAAAACGTTTTCTATTTGATTAAGATCCGGCGAATTATTTAGCACGGGTATCCACTGAAATTCATTCGCCTGTTCCTCGAACTAATGAGACACGATTTCAGCCTTGTGAGACAGGAAGCGTTGTCCTGGTGAAAGAATTCATTCAATCGATCGACAGACAGGAATCGGGGAAGACAGGAAGCAACTGGATCGCAATGATGTTGAGGTAGTTATACCCTATCATGGTGTGTTCTATCACAACAAATGGTCCCAGGAACGTCCATGAAAATGTCCTCCAAACCATAATACCGCTCCAACGACCTGTTTATGACTTTTCATACTTGTAGCAAGCAACTGTTCGCCTGAGAGACAATGTATCCTGACATGGCAATCGATGGGATGAATGTGGAATCATGATTTTTTGCATTATTACATGCTCCACTTTTCTTGCTCCCAAGCCCACTCTTTTGCCTAAATGGTGATGGTTAACAGAGATACATGAAAGGGGCATCTGCTCCGTATCCAGTAAGGTTTGCTGAACTGTATACTCCAAAACACTTCTATTAGGACCAGAATGTTTGGTACATTCAATTTAAGGTTATCAAGATCTTTTGATGTAGTTTCAAAGGTGGAGACTAAATATTTTTGGAGTATCACCATCTAGCGAACTTTTGGAATATGATTGTGCTTCATCACTTGTGAAATATTCGGTCTCTAATTAAATAGTCAAGCAATGGAGGGAATCAGTTTGATTTGATTTCACTATCTAAATTATTATACATGTAGAATACTAAACGTATCCAAACATAAAGTTTATTAGTATTAAAGTTTATTATAAAATGTAATTTAATCTTATCATCAGCCTATCCGGATCCGAATCAATACTAAACATGGACTAGATATTCACCAATGATCACTTTTTTTTTTAAATCGCAATACTCCTAATACCTCCCATAAACCTATCACTGGTTCCTCTAATATTTTGACAGCTCCCTTCAATCTCTTATTAAATACACTTCATTTTATGTGGTAATGCTGATTTACATAAGTTACAATTCGTCAAAGAAATTCCCGTAAGAACAACTGGAAGGAAAGATGCTTTTTTTGCACGCATTATTAGTCCGAGCAATTCAAGAGGGGTAATTTCTATATCAAATGGGGGGGGGTTCAACCTGAATGAATGTTCAACCAAATTCAAATTGTACTGTGAAGAATAAATATATTTCAATTTTTTTTACATCAACCAGTAATGCTCCAATTGCGTACAATTTGAGATCTTTCGAATACATCAAAATAATCCCATTTGAAATACTTTGTCCTCTAAAAGCGATTAATTAGAATGAACCTGAAATTTTTCTAATCAAGTATGAACATGGAATATTGTTAAATGTTCCCTAAAAATAATAGTTTCCATATTCATTTCCAAAAAAATATCTTCCATATCAATATGAAGAAATTTTCATAACTTTTGATTGCTTAGTAACGTTGCAGTAACATAATGGTTATTGGAACAAATCAGGTAATTTTGAAAACATGGTCAACAGATGAGAAAGACAACATTAGTTCGCATCCCCCATTCCTGACTTTCATATCACGTCACCAAAAGGACTGAGTTTCAATAGATTTAACGTACATCCAGGAACAGGACATTCTTTGAAAAGACTAGATCAGAACTTTCGGTTACTCAATCAACTAGGCTCCGGATTGAAAGAAATTAGCTTACGATCAGGAAATTTCGCCGTGAGGAGTGTTCTTCTTTCGTAAATGAGGGTTTCCTTTCGTAAATGCAAATAATTTCGCATAGTCCATTGATATGGTTACGAAATCAATCCTAATTATCATGCTCCAAAAGTGCAAGGTCAGTAGATTCTTTTTGTACAATGCATAAATCAAACCAGAATTGGAAAAATTTAATATAACAACAAGTAGCTCTAATATACGTACTGATTTAGTATAGATCATTTCATAAATATATGGTCTGGTGGTTTTTTTAAAAAATAGTAATTGAAATAAAAGTGTAATAATAACAAAAATAATGAATGATATACAAGGTTGTTCAAAATAAATCAGTCGATTTCAAAATACTATAATTTTATAACTAAACGACACAGAGTGATAAGCAATACATGAATGCAAAGGGAAAATATGGGAGTTTTTTTTAGCAAGTGTTCGATATAACTTCTTTTAGTTATATATATAAAGTCAATTCCATATGTAAATATTTGCCAAATATGTTGTAAAGTGTCAATGGCAATTGATTGTACAGCAGCAGAAATACGTCGTTTCAGTTTATAAATATGTGGATAATGGCGGAGCATACAATTTATCTTTTACAAACCCTCAAAGGAAGAAATTGTATTGGGCCATAACAGATGACTTGGTGGCCAGCTGTGTAATATTAAGTCACCTGGTTCACTGCAACCGATTCAACTTCGAGGTAGATCCGAAAAAGCTTCTGAAGAAACTTTCGTGAAAGAGCTTCACGAAGAACACATTAGAGTTATCTATTGTTCACAGAATAAAACTTTCGCATTTGTTCATTGTTAATTACGCACGTACTAGACACAGAAACTCACAACACAGGCAAGTAGACTGTAAAACACTGAATTTTATTTACAAAACATGCACTATATAAAGGAACAGGCACGCTACCTATCGATGACATCATCAAAAGAAAGGCGGGGCGTTAACATTCTCCCCCCTGTTGCCATGTTTACATGCAACAAATTTCACAATACATATAAACGAACTATAAATTAAAATGCATTAATATCAATTTACACACAGAATAAAACTATACATTCACTAAAATCTTTATTAATATAAATTCACAGAAATTCATGAAATATACAATCTTAAGTTGGCACAGGTAGTAAACACACTCGAGAAATAGCTCGCTTATATTCTCCTTTTTCAGTCCTCACTTTCACAACTCGAACTAAATTATCATCACCTTTATAAAGCTCTAAAATCCTACCCAGTGGCCATTTAAATGGAGGCATATTGTCCTCAATGAGAACTACCATACCTCCTTTCCTAACGTTTTCTTTTAGAAATTGCCACTTATTGCGTTGTTGGAGTTCGTTCAAATAACCTCGATGCCATTTACTCCAAATAAGCTGCACAAATCTCGTAGTTCGTTGCCATCTTTTTAGGATCAACTAATTAGGCTCACTGATTGAACTATTAAAAAGTGCGCAGGTGTTAAAGCATTTAAGTCATCAATATTGGTTGATAAGGGATATAAAGGTCTAGAATTCAAGATTCCCTCTATTTGGATGCACACGGTCAAGAATTCCTCATAGGTTAAGTTAGACTTCCCCCCTACTCTCTTAAGGTGGTATTTAACCGATTTTACGGCAGCCTCCCACAAACCACCAAAGGAAGGTGCTCTTGGAGAAATGAACCTCCAGTCAATTCCCTCACTCGATAAGAAACCAGCAAGATTCTCATCAGGCGTTTTAACCAGTGTTAGAAGTCTCTTAATTTCTTGATTTGTTCCCACAAAGGTTGAGCCATTATCGGAATACAACTTTGCACTTTTACCTCTATGGCTAAAGAATCGCTTTAACGTCGGAATAAAGGCGTCAGATGTGAGATCTGTTACAATTTCAATATGAATTGATTTAGAGACAAAACATACAAATATGCAAATATAAATTTTATGCAATACGCCTTTTCTCTGATTGCGATATCTAATCATAAATGGGCCACAAAAATCTACACCGGAGCAATTAAAGGGATAATCTGGAACTACTCTGTCTCGGGGTAAATTACCCATTAATTGAGTTGTAGCTATTGGTTTGGCTCTGAAACAAACGACACACTCGTGCATTATTTTCCTACGCAAGGACCTACCATGTAGTGGACAGTACTTCTGTCTTACACAGTGTAGAAGGGAGGATGTCTCAAGATGAAGATTTTTCTTATGGAAATACATAATAATTATATTCGTCAATTTATGATTACTGGGCAAGATTGCTGGATATTTGGCAACATAAGGCAAATCTGAATTTCCGAGGCGTCCACCTACTCTCAATATACCATCCCTGTCTAGGAAAGGATTTAAATTTTTGATTTTACTATTTGGTAAGATAATCTTATGGTCATGGAGGTTTCGAATATCAGCTGAAAAAAATCTCTCTTTGAGGCATTCGGATCAATTTAGTTTCAGCCAGGTCTAATTCTGAGGCACTTAGAGAACCAGACAGTATCACAGATTGTTTCAAATTATTTAGAAATCTTAACACATAGCTAAAAATGCGAATAATTTTTACATAATTATTACTCATACACAAGATATCAGATAAAAAGGACTGCTTACAATTTGCGAACACATTCACGCTATATACAGAAACTTCAGACTTCACTGCCTTGAATTCACTGGAGTACTCAAATTCGTTCAGAAGACCAGAGCTTGGCTGTACACTGAATAACTTACCCTGTTCAAGAAACGGTGGGCCTCTCCACCACAATTCTGATTCTGGAAGATCGTTAGGACGTAGTCCACGCGAAATAAGATCAGCAGGATTTAGATTCGATGGTACATGAATCCAATTACACTTTTCCGTCAATCTTTGAATCTTTGATACTCGATTAGCTATAAAGGTCTAGAGTTGATTCGCAGGTGTTTTTAACCACGCTAAGGCAATCGTTGAATCCGTATGAAGCACAATATCACTAATCTCCAATTTTATATAGGAACGTATTTTCTGCACAAAATGAGCGAGAAGAACACAGGCACAGAGCTCCAGTCGAGGTATTGAAATAACATGAATAGGTGCAACACGCGACTTGCTTGCCAGAATAGTCACCTTTACACGATCGGTCTGATAGAAACACTGCAAGTAAACGACAGCTCCGTAAGCCACTTCAGACGAATCTGCAAAACCCTGAAGGACGACTCTTAACCATGTATCGGTTAGAATAAATCTATTTATTTTCACCGTTTCAATACACTTAAAGGTGGTCAGAAACTCCTTCCATTCTTTGGCAATTTGATCTGGTAGCACATCATCCCAATCCAGTTTTTGCTGCCATAGTCTCTGTAAAAGGACCTTTGCTCTAGTTAACACTGGACCCAAGAAACCCAGAGGGTCATAAAGCCTCGCTATGACACTCAGTACTTCACGCTTAGTAAGCGATGATTTACTCAAAATTGAGACTTTAAACACAAAACAATCTTGTAACGGCTTCCAACTGATGCCTAACGTTTTCACAAATAAGTCGGACTCAGCTGAGAAAGAGTGCTCAACGTCGGACGACGATGAACTATTCAACAACTCAGGAGGGTTAGAAGACCACTTGCGAAGTACCATTCCGCAAGATTGCAGGGCATCTTGTAGTTCTGACTGTAGCCGACGGGCAGTCTCTATATCAGGCGCTCCACTAACGATATCATCCATATAGGTATCGTTCAGCAATGCTTCTGAGGCCAAAGGAAATCTCGTTTTCTCATCTTGAGCCAACTGCTGCAGGGTCCTTATAGCAAGAAAAGGAGCGTTGGACATTCCATAAGTTATAGTTTTCAAACGATAAGTTACGATCTCTTCCTCAGGTCCAACCTTTCACAGGATACGCTTAAGGTCTCTCTGACTCGCTTCTACAAGAATCTGCCTATACATCTTTTGTATATCTGTAGTGAAGGCAAACCTGTATCTCCGAAATCGAGTAATAGTCTCAAAGACATCTTCCACCACGTCTCCTTTCATTAGTACATCATTTAGACTTAGGCCTGTTGTAGTAGGGGATGAAGCATTGAATACAACTCTCAGTTTTGTTGTCAGTTTATCAGGGCGAAAAATACCATGGTGGGGTATATAGTATTGTATGGGCGGTTCATTTGACTCAACAACCCTTTCCATATGACCCAACTCCTTATACTCACTCAAAAAATCCGTATACAAAGACAAATATTCCAAATCCCTAGACAAACGCTTCCACAACGAATTAAGTTGTCTCACAGCTTTATCTTTGGAATTTCCTAAACACGACGGATCCTTACTCAACGCCGTTGATACTACATATCTACCATCTCTATTTCTCTTATGGGTATTCGCAAAATGTTCCTCACATAAAGAAGCCTCCGTGTTTTCCTTACACTCTACTTCAACGCTTTCGATTTCCCAAAATTGTTTCAAGGTTTTGTTTAAGTCATCGTCGAGAACCAACCCACAATGAACACGATCCTCCACCACCTGATCTACAATCCCACTAACAACGTAACCAAAGACAGTATTTTGCAACAGCAATTGCGAGTTTTCAACATATATCTTTCCCGGGTTCAACAGCTCATAAAAGACCTCCGCTCCAATCAACATATCGATTTTGTCAGGAACACTGAACTCAGGATCAGCTAAAGACACATGCTCCGATATATTAACATCCACACTGACCACTTTATTTGGAATAAGATCGGCAATTTTATTGACCACCAGCATCAATAACTCCTTCTCAAAGCTTTTATCTCTGTTTGCCACCGAAGTCCTTACACAATTCTTCACCTCCATACTAGCATCATTAATGCATGAAACCACGGTATTTATTTTCTCCAAATTAAGATGCAACCTCTTTGCGCACGATCTAGTACACAAACAAGATTGAGAACCACTATCAAGAAGACAACTCACCACAACCCATTGCGAGAATTTGTTTTTAACAAATGCACGAATAGTGCTTAAAAGAACATTTTTTGCCTTTCCCTTCACAAGGCTAGTCGCTACCAATTGGGATTGAGAAACCGCTTCCGGAGTTTCCTCACTCTGTTTTGGAATAAAAACAGGTGCATCGAATTTCAACTGAGACGGGGGAATGCTAGAGTCTTCACGCGGGAAGTGAATCAAACTATGATGAGGCTTCGAGTAAAAGCAATTTTTAACTGACCGACATTCACTCAATTTATGAGGCATAAAACAACGAAAACAAAGATTATTTCGCTTAATCACCTCCGCTCTTTCCCAGACTGAAAGTCGCCTAAATTGTGGACATTTAGAAAGGGAGTGTGATAATCGCTTACAAAGAACACAAGTTGTATTTTTAGTTTCCGACAAGAAGACATTGCATACATTTGTATTTGTTTTCCAATTTGGAGTTCTTTGCCATTTATTTCCTACCACTCGTTTTGATTCACCCACGGCATTTCTACTCACTAATTCATTCGAATTCCCACCTCTAGATGATAAATAAATGTCACACTCTCGACCAAGCTGCTTAGGTTTGAAAAAGCCTTCACCCTGTTTAATTCCAATATGCGTCTTTAATTCATGATCTAGAGTCTCTAAAAGTCTATCCGAAACTATAAGATAACACAGAGATTTAAAATCTGTTACTTTGCGCAATTGACAGTAATAGTCGAAGGAAGCACACAAACGAGAGGCAAATTGAACATAATTTTCCGATGGTTGTTTTTGAGCTCTTTTAAAATTATGAAGACACTCTTGTGGTGTGGGCTGAAATTCCCTTAATACTAAGTTTTTTATTTTTTTATAATCGCTCAAGTCCTCCTGATCAACATAAGTAAGTACGTTATTTACTTTTTCTCCTAGAATATTTAACAGAATCTCTGCTTTTGATTCATTAGGTACAGATTTATTTTCGAATGCCCTTTCCAAAGAATGAAAAAACAAGTTATACGATTCCGATTTAACGGGGACAGGAATTGTCAAAACTTTCACACTTCGAATTAGACATTCTAAGTTATCGGTTAGGGAACTTGATTCTTTTGTTTCAGAAACTTGGGATATATCGGCTAAACCCTTCTTTGCATTTATAAGCTCTAGCTCTTTTTCAAATTCGGATAATTTTAATTTCTGCAATTCTGTTTCATCCCTCCTTTCTTCTTGAATATTTGACATGAGTTCACGTACAAAGTCAATATCGTCCCTATACAAATCACTTGATTCAATTAGGTTTTTCAGTTGAATCACCTTAGCCTCAGCAGGAATCTCCAGACCCATTTCCTCCGCCAACCTTATGAGCTCAGTCTTCTTATAGTTTAATTTAAAAGCCATTACTATTCACAAAAATTAAACTACACAAAACAGCTTCACATTCAAATTTCGAACCCAAGTAAACCAAAATCACTGACAAACGCAACCATTAAACAAGGAATAATTCAAAGGCAGCAACACAATACACTGCAATATTAATAACAACAAATTCACACTAAAACTCTACACATAAACCAATTAATGACAAGTAAAACCTGCGACAACACAATACGAATAATTAACAAACATGAATCCGCCCACACTCTCAAACGCAATTCACATTACCTCAAATCTTTCATAGTCGAATTCAGCACACTTAAATTCACAGGTCACCGACCTTTCTCTCCGATCGGTCGGACCAAATAATTACGCACGCACTAGACACAGAAACTCACAACATAGGCAAGTAGACTGTAAAACACTGAATTTTATTTACAAAATATGCACTATATAAAGGAACAGGCACGCCACCTATCGATGACATCATCAAAAGAAAGGCGGGGCGTTAACAATTGTATTCATGTATAACTTATCAGTCTATATCGTTTATTTTTAAAACAAGGAAATTTGAAATTGGTTGACTCATTTTGAATAAACCTGTATGCAGGGACGTCTTAAGGCATGGGCCAACTGGGCCCTGGCCCAGCACCTCGCCTTTGAGGGGGGTCTCGTCTCGTTCACTTCTCAGTCTCAATGAGATCATGATCAGAATAATTTTAATTGTCAAATGTTATTCCCGGACATGACTGACTGAAGACAGGTACTTCTATATGAAATATTTCTATTAAAAACGTTTGCTGAGAATCAGGGAAAATAATAATTTTATTTCTAAAGCGAGATGTATCCGATTTATTAATAAAAATGCTGCTGTGGGAAGGAAAGTCACAGACATAACAGACACTCTTTACAGCGATTTTTTATTTATTTGCACACATGAGTTAAGGATCGCTCATGAATGGACAAGAGATACACTTCAGTTCCCTCAATAAAAGTGACAAAAACAAATTCCCGATTTTATAACAGGCGTCAGGGCTAATAAAAAAAAGGATTGAAATGACCCTGAAGGAAATCACACTTTCTCGGAAAAACAAGTGGTCTACGGTTCTAAATCGGCAATTCTTTCCTTTAAATTTAATTTCTTTGAAACAGTAAAAGGTAATTATGTTTTTATTTTTGAATTGTATTTGAGATTTATGATAATATACAAATATTTATATCGCATTAAAAAAGTAAAATAATATGTAATTGTATTTGCTTTTTTTATTGAAGGAGTTATAAAAATAATATCCTGTTTAAAAAAAATTCTGCTCTTTTTTTTGTAAACTTTCTTCTCTCTCCCTCTGAACAACATGAAATAATCTCTTAACTGTTTATAAAATTATATATAAATATTTCAATAGACTCTTTAGAATATTTTTATATTGATTAATATGCATAAAAGCGTGCTTCTTCCATTTTGAATGCACTACGATCTTCCAAAAGAATTTTCCGATGTGTATTGTTGTGATTCAAAGAAATATTTTTATTTGCTACAGATATGAAAAGTGTTATTTTACTCGGTTAAAAATTCAAATGACTGTTCTTTTTTATTATTATTGAAACCCAAATAAAAAAGAACATTTAAAAAACGAATATATTACATTACAACTGATTGCAGTAAGAGTAATTCAATCTTAAAAGTAAATATTAAAAATGGAGAAATTCTCGTCCAACACAGTACAAAATAAGAGATTTTTAGGGTATAAGAACCCTCACTAGAAATATTCTATTTGCGTGTGTATGTTTTATCAGTTAATCAGATTTTTCTACAGAAAATTAAATTTATTGAAAATACTTTAATTTTATACATTTTTTATTTACGAACTTGTGAGCGAGTTTTCTTTTTCCCCTTAAAAAGAATAAAAAGAAAAAGAAAAAAGGAAAGAAAAAGAAAAAAAGGAAAGAAAAAGAAAAGCAAAATGCTACACATAGTTATGTGTATAGTTATGTGCTTAGTGATTTTTAGAACAGTGTATTTATTTATTTATTTTTAGTAGCAAAATAACGATTCTTTTTCGAATAACTCGTCCCCAAAATTTGTTTGTGTGTGTTATTTTAAGAAACCTCTTAGTTATTTTTAGGATATTAATAAAAAGGGAGCCATCATTTACTAAATTAAAACAATTCATTAATTACCTTAAATTCAAAACCTGCACTTTATACCCACTATTTTTTTCTCACATCCACAGTAACAGCTGCCCTTTTAACCTTTTCGGTCAGCGAAAAATAATTCCGTTGGATAGTATTTGAAAGCAATTATTCATAACTCCTAATAGCCAACTTTTACAAACTCTTATTATTTCTATTCTTTCATTTTTCTTTTTGATCAGAATGTAATATATTTTGAATGTTTCTATGTATAGAAAATTTTGCCACAATTTCTTCGATTTTAAAAAAGAGAATTGCGTGATTATTCTTTTATTTTCTCAATATACAATAAACCAATGCTTAAGCAAACTTCAATGCTTTTGCATACGAAAGTGAAATATCGTCATTATAAAATTACAAGTAAAATATAAAGTAAAAAATATGGAAGTAAAATTTTCTGTGCGTATAATGAATCCATCGATCATTACGAGAGAGTACCTTTGATGAATGACTCAAGCAAGAACTAAATTTCTGCAGGACAGTGTTTCCATGATCATTCGTCCGGTTCTTACTATGAGTGTGACGTTAGGCTATTTGCGGTTTTCTCTTCACTAACCTTGAGGACTTTGATTGAGATTGATTGTTATAAATAACAATTTCTTCCAAACCCAAATGAACCAAATGATTGTTCAAATTAGAGGCAGGTAGAAATAAAGTGAACTGAGTTAGATAGGAAAGTATAGAAGCAAAGCAAAATTCACGAAATAAAGGTCGAGTGGTACTAGCGTTGAGTATATGCCTTACAGGAAGTAGACGAGATCAAGAGTTGCTACGGGCGATAGTGATCGTAGTAGATCGTTTCAGTCAAAAAATCAAGTCATCATCAACTGTGAATGTTTCGGTAAGACACTCTAAATTCGGTATTAATTGAACGGGTGAATCTATCTAGCGTGTTATCTTGGAGAGCAGGAATCCATTTAACATAATAGTGCAAGTCTATTGAATAAATATTTGTGTGAGATTTGTCTACTGTCTATCCTTGCTGGTTGTTGACTTTTTAGAGTTAGTTATATTTGCTTGAGTTATGGCACAAGAGTCGAATAGGAATGCTTGTTCGCCACACAAGTACATACCAAATATAGTTTGAACTTGTTTGTAGATGTATGTGTAAAATATTATTCCTTCTCCATTCAACCAACCTACAGTAAGCATTTTAGAATCTGACACGAGCTTTATCTTACAACGACGTCTTCTTCATGTTGCTATTTGAAAGGATCATTCCATTTAACAATCTGTTGCCAGAGTCTTTGACGAATGACTCTTTATCAATACATCATTAATAATTACGTTAAATTAGGTAATAAATTAAAATACTATTAACACTTACCATGTTTCATGTATTCTGTTACAATGCATATCAGTCTATGTTTATTGCAGACTCCATATAATTGAACTAAATGTGGATGTTGTAACTTTCTGCAATTATAATAAACAAAGTATATATAAGTAAATAAACTAATTATTAAAATATAACCACTATATAAATCCATATATTTAAGAAAATTTTTAAACTAAAATACATTAGAATTAATAGAATATCAGTAAAATATTAAATTAACCTAAAAATCGTTAAAAATAAACAAGATATTATATTTTGTGTGAATATAATAAAATAAATTTGAAAATATAATGTTATATAAATACATGCATACACACACATAATATATATATATATATATATATTAATGCGAAGATCAATCAGTATCAAAGACGCTTTCTAGAGATATTTTCATGGTAATCTTTTAAAATCCTTTTTTTTTTTTTTTTGAGAACTATTTTACTTTTGACTCATTGATAGCAGAGATTTTATGTGGCCGCGGTAGCCTAGTTGTCATGGTTTCGGATCCGTGGGCGGTGATTTTCGTTCATTTGCGGGTTTAATCCTTGGCTGCCCAAGACCCGCCGTGTAGCCGGGTCTGATGCACGTTAAATCTTTTGGGGCCCAAAGTCCTCCCATTGGTGTGGTGTGGAAGTTAGGAGAGGAGGTTCCAGCTCATGTGTCGTCCTTGTCACTTGACCGTAGTTCAAAATTACGAGGTCCGTCGCCAATAGCCCTCGTGTTGCTTCTAGTGCGACGTTAATAAAAACTAAACTAAAAGCAGAGATTTTATGCAAAACATGTTGCCATTATACGCACTGAAACTTGAAGTCAATCCGCATTTCGTTCATGAAGCTTCTAAAAAGCTCTTTTTTTCATCCTACTGGTTATTTGGATTCCATTTAGGGTAACAGAAATATTTTACAGCTAGAACTTTAAGAATTTGTTGTAGGCGATGGATTTTACATATGCCAATTGTTAATCTTAGGTTTCTAGTTTAGCAGTCGAAAGAAACAATAATGACCTGTTAAATCGAATATTATCACATCACATTGATATAGATACCAGCTCAGGTGTCGTTACTTGACCGTACTTCGAGAGATATAATCATATTTATTTGTAACTCTAAACACAACCCTAGAGCTTTTCCTTCAGTAACCCCAGAACGTTGTTAATGGAAACCAATCAACATGAAAAAGAAAAATTTTTAGTAGAAAGGTAATATGAAGTGTCAATGTTTGCGGCGTTAATAGCTTGTTGCGGTAATAATACACCATAGTCCTATTAGAATGAGAAATATTTTGATTTCAAAAAATGGGAAAGTTTCTCTTGGACAAACTCAACTGATACTGAAACAATACAAACGCACTTAACTATTCGTCGACAGTTAAAGGCTTTATATCTGTAGGAAGGTTTCATACACCTCAGTATTACACCTTTACCTGTAATTCCATCGATATTTATCGCAAATGGAGTTGCATTCTTCAGTTTTAAAAATCGTCTCGTTGGGGAAATTCCCTTTTCCTTTAAAAATAACGAAATCTCAATAATGCTATCGAACATTCGCGTTTTCCGTTTGTTTGTCTCCTTTATACATGAATTAGACAACTTACGAATACTTTAACGTGATTACATTAAGGAGCAACTCAACCTAAAACTACAGGCTTAAGAGTTAAACAGTTATTTAGCTTTAAGTAATTTCATGGCAAAAAAAAAAAAAAAAAAAACGCATACATACGACAGATTTCAATTGCAAGAGGAAGTACTAAATTTTTCAGTTAAAATTAATTCCAGTTTATTCATTTTATTGAATTGCGTTTTTCTGTTACAATCTGTAAACACCCCTCTGAAATTGTTATCCTACGAGTAACACGAATATTAATAATTTCAAATTCCTTTATTTTTTGGGAAGATCACAATCAATACTTACAACTATTGATGAATATTTGAAAGAAGACATTTTCTGTTTAAAATTTCCCAAAGCTGAACAATCAGTTGATTACGAGAAAAGCGATTAAATCCGGAATCAATTCAGGATTGGTCAAATGTTTGAGGAAAATTATATCTATGTTTTTCGTAGATTTGTAATTTCTTTAAGTTTTCCAAAATAATGTTTGAAACACATTGAGTGTGTTGATATTTTAACTACATCTACATCATACAGTTGTAAAAATTATTCTTAGAAGTATTAGTTTCCAAGGCCCTCACCGTTTCATTAATACGTGGTCTACACACGTACGAGAGCCTTCAAAGTCATAACTTTTTTTGATTGTTACCAGATTGTCAAAATGTTTTTTATATACATGTGTCCTCTATGAAGTTTGGTTGTTCTTATTTATCTTTGGTATGCTGAGAATTTTACATTGAGTCATTGCATCCGACCTTTTCCCAAAGAATCACCTTAAGGGGCTTTAGCTCTGACGAAAGCTGAAATCTCCGACGGCTTGGCTCGAGAAGTTGGTGAGGGGTGCATTCAAAGGGGTTCCCAACGGGGCCCATCGGTGGACGTTGAAAAGATGTAAGGGGCATTTTTATTCCGAGACTAATTTAGGGGGCTTTGAAGGCTCCCTAAATGCACTCGAAACCTCAATTCATTCTAAAAGTCATCAAAGGCATGCTTCAACAAACGGTTCTAAATGTCTTTTAAGTAAGCATTAAAAGCTTAGCTATTATGTATCGGGGTATTGATACATTATAGCTTTACTCCCAATAACTTTTTGACTAGTATATGAATGTATGTGCGTATGTTCCGGCTCAATCAATAAAGCTTATATTTAAAAGTCAGACAGGTAACGACATGTCTAAGACTCCTACCGACAAGCTACCACGAATTTCCAAGCGTAATATTAATCCAATGAAATTTCCTTCTTTTCTACTCAAAGCTACATTATTGATTTTAATTACATGGCATAAAATGCTTTAGAAAAAAGTAAAGAAAAAAGAATGCTTCAGAGTGATTACTTTCTTTTTTATGACTTCTGGAAGTATTTTTAAATATTTATTAAAGAGATCACACACACAGAGAGAATACTCAGCTTTAATATTGATTTCAAAAACGGGAGTCTTTTTAAATATTTATTAAATATCAGAATACTCACAGCTATGTTATTGATAGAAAAAAGAGAGTCTTTTATTTCCCTGAAAAAAAGGCTGTGAATAATTTTCTTTCGGAGATGGAGCGGTAAGCCAACGGAGACTAAAAATCTATGACATAGAGTTATTCTTGTTATACTCTTATCTAAGAGTATAACAAGAATTGTAAAAACTAGGTAACAAATAAAAAAAAGTTATGCTCGTGAAGACATCAAGTCTCTTGTATATACGACGAGCATGAACGCCCATCTGAATGAAAATGCAAGAATTAGTTCTTATTTTAGAACATAAACTTTCTTTTTCCTGAATATTAAAATATATGGTACGAAATCTTTATCGCTTATGATTCTTATATATATGATTATAGATGAATAATTCTTTAAAAAATCATGAAGAGAATAATTACTAATACAAATCCGAGACAAAAAAGTCAATTTCTTAAATACATCTCTTCTGTGTTAAATGCTTGCCAATATAACTTGTTGGAATGGTTGTGAACTTTTTTGGTGCTCAGGTAATTCTTGTCATGTGGGATTTTATTAAAATATAGACCAGTGAACTCAAAGTTCTTAAATAAAAAAAATGCAAGCATTAGTCTAATCTAAACTGGTACTATGGCAAAATCAGGACTATATCTTTTCTTTTTTTTTTTTATCTGAGATGTACTAAGTGATTAGAAAATACAGTATTGGAAAAAGCCATATTTGCCGGAGAAAATGTTTTGTCCATAAATGTGATCAATATTTTAGAGCCGATCGTGAATGGACAATAAATCCGATATAGTTTTGAGAGCAGTGACTAAATTTAGAAAAATTTTTAAACGATTCTTCATCGAGAAACTGAGCCGAGATAGAGCAGAATTTTGATATAGCTAACAGTCAACCCACAGTGATTTATACTGAGAAAGTGAAATGATTCCAAGGAAATCACTCAATCGTAAGGTGAAATATGCAGTCTTGGAAAAAGTATCGTTGTGATATATTGTAGAACTTTAGCTCGGCTAATTAAGATCATTTCTTTGGGGTTGTGAGCTGGCGAGATAGGGTGACATTCCATGATGATACATCATAGTAAATTTACATTTATTCTTATGACTTGAAATGTATTCAGAAAAAAAAATTATTTTCAAAATTGTTTTGCGTATTAAACAGAATTAAAAACAAATATTTAAATATATGCAAGCTGTCTGTGTGTAACATTGAAAGAATCATGTAATTAGTGGTTCTGAAACTGTCTTAGTGTGCATTTATCTAAAAAAAGTCCACTTTATATCGGCTTGATAAAAGCTTGAGATATTTTCGGCCTCTCCAAGGAATTTAGAATAAAGAGGAAAATGGCTCAATACAGACTAATGGATATGAGAAGCATAACTGGGATGATTAAAACAAAGATTTATTTCACAATACTTTACTTTAGATAATGGAACCCAGAAGAATGTAGAAACATTCGAAGCAATTTACGCCCATGTGAAGAAGAAATTTTGACTTGGTTATTTAATGGCTAATAAAAATAACGAAGGTTATGTTTTCTGATACATACTGAAAGACATCAGTAAAAAGTTATATAAGTTATAAAATATTCAATATATAATTTATTAAAAAATAAAAGCGAAACAAAATGGTTAAATTTCTGTCTTTATTTCATCTGTGTTTCAAGATTTAATACAACTGTTGGGTGCAGAAATCAAACCAAAGACTGTTGTTCAGAATGATATGTGCTGAAGTACTTTAAATATGTTTTGATACCGAGTTAATAGTTGAGACTGATTGAGATGACATTTGGGTTTTGTGTGTGAGTTACTTAACCGCTATTTAGAATGTCTAAGTACCTTGATTGTGATAGGTAGTTTTTGAGTAACACACATAGAATTATTTCTCTAGTTCAGTACAACACTCAAAAGAATATTCATTGGGATATTGAATAAGAAAACATCTCTACAAAATTGCGTTAAATTTACAGCAGAATACGTAATTTATTATACATTTTACTCAAAATTTACTTCATATATCTTTCACCTGAACAATTAATAAAAATATTACTCTAAGATTTCGTTTAATTTTTTTTCATTTCCGTTAAATTATTCACGTTTGAAATTAAACTAGACCTAAATTAGTTAATAATGTTTTATGTTGAACTTTTTCAGAGAAATTAAAGACTTTATTCGTTTTAGGTTATAAGTATAATTTTACTTTACATTCAAACTTGAATCTTTCAATAAGACTTAAAGAAAACGTGTACTATTTTTTTTATAATAATGTGACTTCTTAGGAACTTAAATGAATTTGGCCACTTTTCAAAAAGTAGTTCTCAAGAAATCTAAAGAAATATCTAAGGAGTCCCTTGGTTTTTAATATATGTGTGATAGATGGCCTTAAAAATAAGTAGAGTCGGGAAAGATAAATTAAAAAATTCATATTAAATGAAAAATACACATTAAAATATTTGACTGATAAGCTATCACAAATTGATTAAATTTTTTTCTGTGAAAAATGTGATTAGCTATAGTTTACTGTATGACGTGCAAGTTATTTCTTGTTGATATTGCTTAAAATATTTATTAATGTTCCTGTAAACATGTATATTTATCTATGCACCATGTTACATATGTTTTTGCTTATGTTCAAGATATTTCTTTTGACTATAAAAGCCCATGATTAACTGATATTCAGTCAATTTGTGCAAAGAACGTATTGAGCGATAATGGGTACAATATTGTGACATTTCAAAAGTTTGCGCCTAAAATAATAGTTCCCTATCGGAAATACGGGAGAATTAAAACGGAATACACGTAAAGAAAACGATAATGGCGGCCACTCAGGTAAAAAAGAACGAAATCAGTAAGAAAGAGATTTAAAAATTTCCTATAGATATTTATATTAATATTGTCAGTTGTAATGTATTGAACTCCTTATCAATAAAATCTTCGATCAGAGATTGCGTCCGTTGGAGGGATCGGCTTGTCTTACTTTTGCTCGTGCCTCCCAACAGAGATTGCACTCCCTGGAAGGATCATTTTCTCTCCTCCCGTCCAACATTCTCTCGGGATTCGCGCTCTCCTTCCTCGCGGCTCAGGCTTTTTCGGTATTTTAGATTTGATTCTTGACTATGCCGAGCTATGAATACAGAAGAATTAATATGAGTTGTGCTTAATTTTAGTTGCAGGTATTTCATTGGCTTGGTTTTATAAACGTCGCACTTAAGGGCTAATGGCAACCGACCTCATAGTTTTGAATCACGGTCACGTGATGAGGACGACACCTGAGATATCACCCTTACTCCTAACTTCCACTCCACAACATCAGGAGGACTTTGAGCCTTGACAGACTTAACATACATCAGCCCCGACTACACTGTAGGACTTAAATGGCATCAAGTCTGGAACCCATGACTCTATGAAAACCGCCGGCAACGAGTCAGCGACCATGACCACTAGGCTATCGCGGCCATCAGGTATATGAATTGATTCATGTGCGTGTTATTCCTAAATTATTTCATCAGCTTTTCTACCAACTACGTACTATTCCCGTGATTTATGTTATGGATCAGTGGCTAAAAATTTAACCTGTGCGGAAGCAGGCGTTGTCAAAAAAAAAAAAAAAACTAAATGAAGTACTGTGCACAACATCTGATAAAGATGGGAACCAACAATACGACACCACATCAACCAGAGTAGATGAGTATATAAACTGCACTTTTTTTTTCAAGAGTCAATAATAAACAATAAAAGAAGATATTGGGCAACAATATTAATTATGGGTTTTTATATCGTATGTGTGGAATAATTAAGCAACCGCTCAATGAAGCCTTCCTTGCTCACACGGCTTTTACTTACAAAATATCCCTAGCACAGAGATGAAGATGCTTCTTTTTTAGACGGTTGAAACTCAAGCGTTTTGCACGAACGAAAACATATTTCGAATCTGCCAAAACAACCGCGGCTTCTTCTACATTAGGTACCATTATGAGAGGCGAGGTAATAACCACACCATTGGTGAAAATGTAATTTCACTAATGGTACCTGTTTGGAGAGGAAAGTGCTCATAAAATGAGTTTAAGACCTTTGTCAAATAACATGGTACCTCGAAGAATTCAGGATATGTCAGACGATGTTGAGAGTAAACAGTCATAAGTTACTTCAAATGTTGTGAATAATTTTCGACCCATTGATTGAATGATTTTTTTTTATCAGCATCGCACTTAGAAGCAACGCGAGAGCTATTCTGAGTCTCGTTGACGAAGACGACACCTGAGCTGGTACACACTTCCACTCTACGCCAGGAGACGATTTGATAGACAGTTTTAACGAGCATCAGCCGCGTTACACGACGGGTGTTAAGGGACTCGAAACTACGAAAGCAATGAGTTCATGATAATGACCCGTCGGCTATCTCGAGCGTCTTTTTTTCTATCCAAATAGACAAAAGTACCAACGTTACATAATATTCTGTCTGTACAACTGGTAATTGCTAAATACTTGAAACAATTCGAAGAAAATCTTCTAATTTGTTACCCATTAAAAGGTTGTAAGACTGGTAAATGCGTATTTGAAGAAAATGGTCAAAATATGTTGGGCGTACCACATATGAAAAAAAATCCCTGAAAGGTCGCTCTTAAGGCAGAAGTCGCTTCTAAAATAAAACGGACTCACTGCATTATTCACAGGCACAGCCTTGCCACAAACCATTTATCTCAATGTTTGCGAAATGTTTTTCATGAAGCGGTCAAATTTGTCAATTTAAATCCCATCAATTCCATACTGTTGATATTACCGAGTGAAGACAAGAGGGGAATTTTCACGATACTTTGCTTTTGGACATTAGAATTGTTGGTTGTACCGGGGCAACGCCTTGATACTTCTGTTCCAACTTCGACTCGTGGTGGTCCTTTTTTTTTCTTTTGGCTGCAAAACCTTCATACCTGAGAGATATTTTCCACCATATTAATCAACTCAAACCTTTCATTTCGAAAAAGCTATAACATTTTTCAAGTCGTTGACCAAATTTGATTTTGGGGCAAAACGCACTAAGAAGTGTTTAGTGCACGGAACTGTTTAGAATTATCATGAGAAATTTCTTATCTTGAGCAGAGCTATATCTAGCAGTTTGTGATAAGATAATTGAGCACTTTGAAGGATAAAAATCCAGATTCGAAAGACATTTATTAGACCCGGAAGTGATTGATCGAATCATTTTAAAGAATTAAAGAAAAAAAATAAAGTTACGATATCTTCTAACTGCTACACATGTATGAAAGGAGGGGGGGGGGGGGGCAAAAAAAATTAAAGAAAAAAAAACAAACAAAAATAACCCACTATACAAAATTTTCAATGAAAATCAACAAAACATAGTTCCCAGACAAATGAGCACTGCTATTTCATGTATGTATTATATATATATATATATATATATTACACCAACTGACTAATCATAGTAAAAAAAATTTAAGCTTTCTACTTCAACGGAATAATACAGGATATCCGATACAAAAAGAAACATTTTGTGTGTGCGTGTATATTTTTAATTAATTCTTTTGAGTCAGCTTTTAGATTCTTTTCATTTGTATTTTTGGTTTTATAACCAATTTTTTAATAATGTATTTTATTGATGGGGATTGTTTTGCAATAACTCTAGAATAATCCAGCTTAACAATATATTGCTCGTTACAGCTTTAGATATGTTATTTTCCATTTGTTCTGTTTTTCAAAAAAAAAAAGGTGGTTTTATAAAAAAATTTCAAATAAAACACCTTTTTCATTTCTGATTTTTAGTTTATTCTTTTAATCTTTTTTTTTTTTTTTTTTTTTTTTGAATATATAATTTTTCTTTTTCAGTAAAGTTGTTTATGCAACTTTATATATATATATATATATACTGGTGTGCAAAACTTAAGCAACATTTTTTTTTTGCCATAACATCCCGAGAAATCATCTGAGGGACATGAAATTGAAAACTGAGAGACAGCATTTTGTACTTAAACGATGACGAACGCATTGTTGCACAAAAATGAATACAATGTATATAGTATAGAATCAAACAATAAAAGGTTTTATTCAACTCATATTATCGTTACTTATGATTGTCTGTCTAAGAGGAAGATCTACAAGCAGATGTTCCTTAGTATAGGATATGCCCTCCCCTTACTGCAATGGTTGCTTCGCACCGTCTCTCCATACACAGCACCAGATTGTTCAACAATTCTTATGGTAAGAGTGCCCATTCTTCAATCAGCATCTGTTTCAGTTGTTGGGTATTCCCCGGATAATGTAATCATGCCGCAAGGTGTCTCCTCAAAGCATCCCACGCATGTTCTATGAGATTTAAATCAGTGTAGAACGCTGGCCAGTCCATTCGAGTGATATCTTCGTTTTTCAGTAGCTGCTGATTATCAGCAGTTCGATGTGGCCGTGCACTGTCATCCATAAAAATGAAATCTGGTCCAATAGCACCTCGGAACAGACGCATATGGGGAAAGATCACTTCCTTACAATAGCGATATCCGGTTACAGAACCTCTGTTGAAAACATGGAGTTCATTCCCCCGTTTAGCATAATGCCTCCCCAGACGACCACTCCAGGACCACCGTAACGGTCTCTTTTCGTGATGTTACTTGGATAAAACGTGTCTCGACCTCTCTCCAAATCAACTGGCATTGAGAATCGCTGTGGCACTAAAATCACTATCATCCGTAAAGAGGACATGGCTCCATTGATTAGATGTCCAGTTTTTGTGCTCCCTACACCACTCTAAGCAATGGCATCGATGGCCAACTTTCAAAGTGATGCAGCGTTCAGGACGGTGGGTAAATAGGCCACCTTTGTGAAGGCGTCTGGCCAAAGTAAACCTCGACACTTGTCGCACTGTTGCTGTACACAGTTTCTGAGCAATGGAGCTTGCTGACAGGTATCTGGATCTTTTCACCTGCAGGACAATAAATCGGTCATCCGCTGCAGTTGTATTCCTAGGGCGTCCATCACTAACCTTTCTAACAGCTGTACTTATGGTTTGGAAGGCCTTCCAAGCGCGAAACGACACTTTCGTTGATTCCGAACTCTTCAGATACACTGGTCAAACTACTTCCATCCTCCAACTTTCAGATCATTCTTCCACGTGTTTAGTCTTCCAGGTGATTTCTTCTAGCCATATTTTACGAAAGAACTCACTTGCAGCGAATGTCTTTAATTGCTCCTCCGTTCTTCCTTTTATTGTAGTCTTGAAGCACACAAACCACACATGTTTTGCGTTCACCCCGTCGCCTATGACGTTTGTTTCCTGACATTTACATACGCATCGCCTTTCTATTGAATTGCGTGTTCATTGAACTGATCGCAATAACTTCTCTTCTGCAATTTCATGGCTATCTGCTTAAAATTTGCATTGTTGCTTAAGTTTTGCATACTATATATATACTATTCTGTCCTACCAGTAGAAGGTACCAGAGTGGCATGGTCGCGCGGGAAGCAGTATGACAGAGATTAGGGGAGCACAAGTCCTGACTCACGTGATGATGGTGTCTTTTTTCTTGTGGTCTCAGCACGAAGGCTTCAAACAGACGGGAAGCCAATCTTTATTACCTTGATGTATATAGCCCCGTCTGTTAAAAAGTTATAGTAATACTCACAAATATATCCTATATTCTAACTTTTGGAGCTTAATTAATTTGAGGAGATTTGAATGCTAATGCTGTTGTAATAATAAATGCTAATATAATAATAAATTAAACGCTGGGACTGAATATATAGTACTTAAAGAGGTAATATTTTAACAAACTTTACTAATCGATACTACATAGAAATCATAGCCTCACCTACTCCAGCCCGTTTCGGACATAACTCCGTATCCACCAATGACATGACAGTCGCAGCTTATTTCTATTGGTCCTATCAAACCTCTTCCATAACTGAAATATGCAGCGATCACAATCGAGTGATCATTCATTTAGCTACTGAGATGTCACCGAACTTTTTACAAAATATTTTATGTGCACTTAAAGATTCTTCGGAACCCAGTCACACAAAATTATAAACCTACATTGGCAGGGAACTCAGAAAACCAGATGTTTTTAATAAACAGAATACTGAAATGGTTTTTCTAGGCATCCAGAAAGCTTTCGACTGAATTTGGCATATTGCTCTTTTCTTCAAAACGATTAAATATAGAATACCACACTATTTAATTAAATAAATTGACTCCTACCGGACTAGTAGAAACTCTTCGGTCTCGCTTGCAGGGACCTGCTCTAAATCCAAATATAATGAAGCTGAAGTCCCCCAAGGTGTATTAATCTCTCCAACTTTCTATATTTTTTTTATGGACGATATACCATTACACCACATAACGTAATTATCTGCATATATACTGACGACACAGCGATACTAGCCAGAAGCGATATCCCAAAGGCTATCGGTCACGCTCCAAATAGACACTTCTTGGAACTAGAAAACTGATACTTGTCTTGGAAAATATTACTTAAAGTTTCCAAAACAGAGGCCGTCTTCTTTTTCAGAAATGAAGGAAAATTGAGTCTGATAGTTATCTTGAAAACAAAAAGCTCTCATAATCTTGGAGCACGAAATAGCCAGTGTAAATTTAGATTTTTAAAAAAAAAAAACTATCTTTTAACCAATACGTTACATTCATTAAAAACAGTCCAATCTGTTGCCCATGACTTATATCCCTTTATTTCGTTTTAATCCACGTTAAGTAGACATAATAAATTGTTTATCTATACTCTGATTATGCGACCAACTCTGTCCCATCTGTCCCTCTGTGGTATTTTCCAATCTGGTCCACAGCGCTGATACCACAATAGAGCTTTTAGAAAAATCTCAAAATGTTATGCTAAGACAAATTTGTAAATATTCCTCCCCCTGTGAAAAGCATTTATTAAATGCTGTCCATTAAGTTCTTTAATAAAGTTGATAATTTTTCAAATAGAACCCTTCAAAATATAGAAAAATATATAACCCCAGAAACAACATCCAATTTTACAGACCCCAGGAAAAATCCTATTCTACAAAATTTAATTTTTCAAATTCAAATTCCTCCAAAATCAAGAAAACCTTTTTAAGTCCCCGGCACCACCCTAGCCGATAGGAACCACTCCTGTTTTCCAATCAGAAAGTGCGGTCGAGAATAAAAGCCCGAAAGGCTTAAGAACCCAGAGAAAGTATTTTCTGCTACAGTGCGAAGGTTGAATGTCAGTAAAATATCTTTTAATTATTATTCATTAATTGTTGTGTGTTGTATCTCGTCTGTCAAGTCAAGTGTCGACCGATAAATGTGATTGAGTTGTGAACAGAATTTGTTCAGTCCTTGACCCCTAGATAAGCTTCATCCAAAATTCTATAACCTAGGTGCTGGTAAAGATCTACATTTTAATGGTTATGTGCCACATTTATTATTAGTGAAAAATGAGTTTGAATAAATTAAGAAAAGTGATTTAGAATTACTGGTCGAAGAACTCGATGATATTGTGCCTGATAAGGCTAAAAGTTTTGGAGATATAATTGAAAATCTGAGATATTTCAAACAGACCAGGAGTCGTCCGTGGCGTCGTCAATTCGATCATGGAGGATCGGTAGGCTAAAGCAAATTTTGAGCAATTGAGGTTAGATATAGAAAAAATTAAATTAGTTCAACTCGAGAAGGAGACTGAGCTATTAATGTTAAAACAGAAGTTATTGATTTGTGAACAAACAAACGCGCTGCTTTGTATTGAGACTTAATTAAAATTACTTAAGTCATCACGATTACAATTATTGGTCAACCAGAAGCGTTGTATCTGTTTTTTTCTTCTTTTTTTTTTTTTTTTTAAAAAAAAAAAGTGTTTGCTTCGAAAGATGTTCCGGAAGGATTACAGATATTTACAGAGATATTAATCAACTTGGTAGGGGTTAGAGTTCATAATATTTTAACATATGAAACTAAGGAGGAAATGTGACAAAATAGAAGAATTGTCTTAGCTGAATTACATCCGACACCTTGACAGTACAAGTATTTGAATAACTTTAAAAATGCTCAACTTTTTTCAAATAAACCGCACGTATAGTTTATAACGCGACTAAGAGCAACAATTAATTACTATTTTCAAATGAGGGAAATAAAAAGACTTCTAAACTTTGCGATTAAATCGTATCACATAAATTGTAAGAAACAATGTAATTCATAATAACGAAATACAAAGGAGTTCGTGATGGTAAAATATGGTTTAATCCAACTTAGAACGTAAATGTGACTTTTTCCCATCTCACGGTAAATCATTATCAAAGTTAAATAATCCGGCGATATAATAATTCTTCCTCTTTTTGCGCAAATACCGAAGAGAAATGTAGCCTTCCCCCGTCAGCTAAGGTTAGGGAGGAAGAATTTCGTCTGCTGTAAATAAACACAAAACAGGCAACATATTACATAATCCTGCAGAAGCTATACTTCTCAGGGACTGAATGAACTAATTAGAAAATTTAGCAATGAGTAAATTAATGAAATGACACCATATTTGATTATTTAAATAATAGGCAAAAGGTTTCTAGAAAGCGAGAAATAGATAACCAATCAAAAAGGCGTAACAAAAACAGAAGTTTTTCACGGATTTTATTTTAATAAAGCACCTACTTATAGAATTTATTAATAATTCACTTTTTAAAAAAACGAATGTTTAAACCGTATTAAAGTAAGAATTTTAAATTTATCAAGCCTTCTTTCAAAATGTGGATATTATAAAAATATTCAACTTCCGAGAGAGGACCAGTATTGCGTCAAAAATATTTTTGCTAAAAATTTATTAAAATAAAATCTTTCAATAACTTATTAAAGTATAAAATCGAACTCTTTACCATGAAACAGTTTAATTTATTTTTAAACTGAAAATTGTCATAGAAAAACCAACTGAAAGTACCAAGACGGATCCTTAATTTGTTTAAAGAGAAAATGGTTTTGGCCTGCTTTTAAACAAATTATTTGAATTATTTTTGTCTTTGAAATTCTCCGTGAAAGAAATTTATTTCTAATTGTTTTTTAATCATTGGATATAATGGAATTATGCACTGTGTTGAAGATATTTGATTTGAGAGTAAATTTACTTAGTTCCTCAATTTTTTTTCAATAAATTTTCCCCTATATATCAGGGCCCAAAGTATATATATATTTGAGTGATTACAGTAATTAGTTTATTTAAACTATATTATTTTTGGGCTACACCTGAATTTAAGTAATAAATAATCCTGCTATAATTTTTCTAGCCAAATTCTCAAATTGTTAGAATTAAATTTTTTAAAAATTATACAAATGAGAACTTGCTACTACTAATGCGAAAATAATATGGTTTCAACCTGAGGACAAGAACAGTATATGTTAAGAATTCTTTTAAAAATGATTAATCGTGGAGAAATGATCTGAAGACCATGGTATCTCCTAAAATGTATAAATTGGAAATACAGTAGAGAATAACTGCAGAAAAGAAAGTTTTTTGATCCCACATTTTGATTAAATATATTTACTACTCCAGTTCCAACGAACAATTACTATTAGAATATAGTTAGCAGAAACTATGATCCTTTGTTGTTTTAGAGCTTACTATAATGCTTCTATTGGGAAGTGGTTAAGCCCACTCTCTGTCAGAGGGCGCCGCTTGTTGTTAGAAGAATTTAATAGTACTGATTTTGTCATAGATCTTCAAGACGCGAGAGTATCGACACGTATATGTTTTTCTATTATATATATTTGTTAATTAAATTAGTTGCATATTAGTTACGACGATTTGACGAAGATGGAGAATTAATAAACACACGACACTGAGCCACCAATTCGACCCAAAACAGTGATGCATCGGCCAAAAACTCAATGGATATTGAAATCAAATCAACGTCCATCATAAGTTAACCAAGTAAGTGAACTTTTTTATGGAAACTGAATTATACCTGGATAGAAAAACGAAAATGTCTGAAGATCTTTCAAAATTTTGGGGGGATGGGACAGTACAACGGTAAGTTCTATGTTAAAAAAATTGATTAATAAAATTGAAGGAACGATCAACAGCGATAGCGAAACCGTTGATCAGTTTGAAGTATTCTTAGAACAATTAAATGAAAAGGAAAGTAATTTGAATTTTTTATAGTAAAAATTTTACGTAGTAATTTTATATAGTAAAAACGAAAACCTATTTATTATTACAATTTCTGAAAATATGGAAGCTTCAGAAGAAATTAAAGAAAAAGCAATTTTCTGGAAAACAAAACTTTCCTTCAAAATTAAGAAAATGAATTCGAATTCTATCTAAGTTGATGCAGTTTTGAGGAATATTCAATTAATGGATACTGATAATTCTGAATATGTAAATATAAATTTACCAAAATTGTATATCACTAAATAATCAAGAAATTATTCAGGATGGTTAGATTTTTATAATTTATTTGAAAACTTTTATTCATAATGCAAAACCAAGCAAGGTTGATAAATTCAATTATTTGAAATCATATTTGTATGGTAATGCACTTCATGTATTAACGTATTTGAGATTTCTGATGAGAATTACGATAGAGTTCTTGATTTATTGATGGATAGATTCGGAAATAAAAATGCGTTGATTAATGCTCCTTTGTGTGATTTATTAAATTTTAAACCTGTTAAAAACCCTAATGATATAATGAATTTACGAAATTTGTATCACAATGCATAAATGCAGTTACGAAGTCTTGAAAACTTAGGAATTAAATACAAATCTTATTGAAATTTATTGACACCCATTTTATTGAAATTATTTCCTTCGGAATTTGTTTTGCAATTTAATCGCATTTGAAACGACAAGGAATTTGACTTAAATGCTCTTTTACAATTTCTTAATTGGGAAATTCGAAGTCGAGAAAAATCCTTTTAAATCAACAGTCATAAAGTATCCAGTCACCAATTCCTACCCTCACGAGAAAGATTAAAAAATAAAAACTACCATTTCGTTAGACATAACAGTAAGCCACCACCGAAAAAAGAAAACTCGTTTTCAAAGTCTGTACAATGATCAGTGAAGCCAGGAAACGGGAAATGTTTGTTTTGCAATAGAAATCATGAATCAAAATCCTGTAATACGTTTAATGCTAAGGAGAAAAAAGAAATATTAAAAAAAGGGGATGCTGTTATGTGTGTTTGAAACCTCATCACCGGGTAGCTGAATGTTTTAAAAATGATTTATGTTCTATTTGTGGATGATCTCACCGTATTTCATTATGTTTTCGAAATCGGAGTCACGATTTTATTCTGAAGAGCGAAACCGTTAGCGGCGTCGTATCCGCAGTGTTTAAAACACAAACAATGTACTGTTGCAAACATGTATTGCTTTAATTGATGACAAAGATGAACTGAAAATTATTAGATTGTTCTCAGATACAAGTGCTCAAAGAAGTTACGTCTTAAAGACTGTTTCTTATAAATTTAATTTTCCTATTGTTAGAAAAGAAAGCTTTTCCATTTGCACATTTAGTGCCAAGGAAACTGAAATGAAAACGCATAATGTAGACAATATTAGATTAAAAATGGAAATGACCCAAATTAATGTATCGAGATAGAAAAAGGTTGAGACAAAACATATTTCGACCATATATTTGCCAACCCCTGGTAAAAACATTGATAAACAAAATTCAGATATTTAAGTAATATTCAACTAGCCGATTGTTACAAATATAACTATAAAGAAATATCAATTCTTCTTAGTGTGGACTATTATTATGAGGTAGTTATTGGTCGATTTACACGGCTAAACAAACATTTAGTTGCAGTCGAAACATTGTTTAGGTGATCCTAACAGGAGAGGAACACAAATAGCGAGGAATGCTTTGCTATGAGTATTGCTACTAACGAATCCAATATTTCAAAACAGCTTAGCGAATTTTGGAATTTAGAGAATTTAGGAATCGAGGCGGAGGTTTTTAATCACGAAAATATTGATGAAGACATAATGTCTGAATTTGAAGATGGGATTTCGTACTAAAATAAGCGGTACAAAGTTAAATTTCCATGGAAACCAAATATGAAAGTATTATTAGAAATTAATGAGCAAGTTTCAAAGAAAAGTTTTATGAAATTGAGATCACATTTTAAAAGTGTTCATTTATTTGATGAATACAGATTAGTTCTAAAGAATTATCTTTACGAAAATATTATAGAACGCGTTCCAGTTGAGGAAGAAAATCTGAAGCAAAATACATTTTATCTACCGCATAGGACAGTAATACGTGCATATAAGGCTAAAAGTAAGTTAAAAACAGTATTTGATGCATCTTCACATACGAAAGGACAGTTATCATTAAGCATTTGCTTACACACCGAACTTATTTTTATACCAAATATATTTCTTCTTTTGATCCAATTTCAAACAAACCCAATTGCATTTGTGGTTGATATAAAAATGGTATTTTTGATGATTGAAATAGACGAAAACGAGAAAGGGGCTTCACAAGATTTTTCTGAGATGAAAATCCAGGAACTGATAAAGAATACAAAAAGTTTGATATCTTTCGTATGCGTAGAGTTTTGTTTGGAGTAAAATTGAGCCCATTCCTTCTTACGGCTACGAAAAAGCATCATCTGAAAAGAAAAAAAGAAAAAGAAAAAAAAAAAAAAAAAAATTGGATACATTTCTGTTAACCTTTAAGCTCCTAAACCAGTCATTGTACGTGGATGATTTACTATGCAGACTGGTCAACCTCAAACAAGCTTTGACAACATGCGAAGAAAGTGTTCTGATTTTTAAAGATGTCAGGGTGGATCTTGGAAAATAGAGAACCAACTCTCCCAACTAAGTCAAGAATTGAAGAAATTAAATTTTGAAGTAGATGAACTTGAAGAGTCACTGAACATGAAGTTGTTAGCTTCTAAAGTCTTAGGAGTTGGGTGGAATGAAAAGACTGATACATTTTATTTTGATTCTAAAAAAATTTTTGGAAAGATTTTTTTCTCAAAGAAATAATACAAAAAGATACTTGTTATAAGTAGAGGGTCGACTATTTGACTCAATAGATTTTGCAGGTCCTTACACTATTCGAGTTAAATGTTTAATTCAGGTAATCTGGTGTATAGGTTTGGATTGGAATGACCAATTACTCAAACAATTAGAAATTTCTTGGAATAAATGGTGCGATGAGATCCAATTATTTAAAGAAAATAAGTATTCCTCCCTATTACTTTCAACATTCTTTGCCTAAAAAGGCAATTACCATTCAATTGCATTGCTTTTCAGATTTCTCTAAGAAAGCATATGGTACTATTGCGTATTTACGCATATAATTGGCTGCTGGAAATATTATTTCTAGTTTTGTAATATCGAAGAACAGAGTAACTCCATTGAAAATGTTTTCGATCCCCTGACTGGAATTCAAGAGCGCACTTTTATCTGAGAGAATAACTCACAAAATTGAAACTGCTCTTGAACTCCCTATTAGTCGATTTTATTTGGCTGACACGTTAATAACATGTTTCTGGATCAAGGGGGACTCAAACGGACACAAGGTGTTTGTGAAGATTAGAATACAAGAAATACAAAGATTAAGCAAACCCAAAAATTGCATCACTATATAGGGAAAGATAATCCCTCTGATTTGATAAGTCAAGGTTTATCCTTTAATGAACTAAAAAACAGCGATATGAGGTGGCATGGATCTGAGTGGTTGATATTGAAGTAAATAGAATGGCCCACACACACACACACACACACATATCCTTAGAACCTATAGTCGAAAGTGAAATGAACATTGATAAACTGGAATTGAAGAAATTGATTGTTGTAAATGCAACAGTTGAAAAGAGCCTAGCTGGGAATGATTTGACCACACGATATTCCTCATTTAGTATATTAATAAGAATAAGTGCCTTTTGCTTAAGGTTTATTTCTAATTGTAAAGTGAAACCAGAATTAAGGAAAACAGACTGTATACGTGCCTCTGAATTTGAAAAGGCTATTGGAGTTTTAGTAAAACACGTACAGTTAACTGAATTTTTTTCGGAAATAAAGTCTCTTAAAAACGGCCACCTATTTCTAATAATAACAAATTATCATCTTTAAAGGTATTTTTGGACATAAATGAACTATTCAGAGTGGGATCGAAACATTCTGCCCCTTCTGAATTTCAAAAACATTAAAAACTTTTACCAATGGTCCATTTCACTGAATTAATTATTGATCATTATCACAAAAAAATCCTTGCATTCTGAAATGCAGACTACATTATATTTAATAAGACAGTTGTATTGGACCCCATCTTTCGAGCGAAAAACCAAACAATAAATCAAATGATGGGAGATTTACTACGAGGCAGAATTGCGCCTCCCAAATCCTTTGAAAGAGTTGAACTGGACTATGTGGTTCCCTTAATCACTAAATCAAGTTTGAAGAGGTCAAGAGTGACTATGAAAGCATATATTTCCTGTTTTTGTACAAAGGCTGGGCAATTTGAACTTGTTTCTGATTTAACAGCATTAGTCTTTCTACTATGTCTGCGACGTTTTATCGCAAGGAGGTCCAAAACGTCCATCATCTGGAGAGACAATGCGACAAATTTCAAGAGGGCAAGAAACATCCTTAATAATTGGAATGAACTTTGTAAATACAACTTAGTTCAACGATTTAGTGCAGAAGAAGGAATTCAAAGGAAATATATTCCACCTGCCTCTCCTCATTTCGGCAGATTGTGAGAGGCAAACATAAAGTCGATGGAACTCATTTTGTAAACATTCAAAAGTAATAAAATCAGCCATTATGAACTTTGAAAAGTAACTACACTAGTAAAGTAAATCGAAGCAGTTTTGAATTCCCTCTGTTATCCTCTCAATCTTCAGATCCCAATGATTCTAATCATTTAACTCAGGGATATTTTTTGATCCTTGAGTTAATAGAATTAGTATTTCTTAGAAATGGTATTTTATGTTTTCCCGAATCATATAATGCTTCGGATTCCTTATCATGAAACTCATTCAGAGTCTTCGAGATAAGTTCTGGAACTGATGGTACATCGAATACTTGCATCACCTTCAAACCCGTTTCAAGTAGAATCCAAATGTGAGGGGGAATCAGCTTGTGCGACTAAATGACTCCAACACCAAGCCCTTGGACTGGCCCATGGGCCGCATTCTAAAGGTTTTTCCTAGAGTTGATGGTCTAGTGAGAGTAGTTGAAATAAAGACTTCTTCAGGTATCCTATACAACGCTTCATCAACAAACTAGTGTCATTACCTATTTCAGACAATCCTGCAGTTACAGGACTAAAAACTTTTAAATTTTTTCTTATTTCTTGATTTTTAATTCCATTTATATTTTTTGCCAATTTTAAAATTCAGTATTATAGATAACGTGTGTGTGATTTGAGATTTATTTTATAGAATTTAGCTAGTATTATATCTTATTATACTATTTTTATTTATTATCTTAAGATTTATCTAGTATTATTTTATTATATTTTGAGTATTATATTATTATATTTCAAATTTGATTACGTTAAAGGTAAACTTCATTGAAGTTTAAGTAAGAAGAATGGTTAAACCCACTCTCTGTTAGAGGGCGTCACTGATTGTAAGAAGACGTCGCTATAACTGATTTTTTCTCCGAGATCTTCAAGACGAGAGTGTCGACATGTATAAGTTTTTCTTTTCAATGTGTTTGTTAGTTAAATTAGTTGTAGATTAGTTGAGACGATTTGAAGAAGATTGTCACCAATTCGATTGATGACCCAAAACTGGAAGTATGGAATGAAAATATGCAACAATTGTCACCATCGTAATTTTTCTTCTATCACTTTATTAAAATCTTGCTTTTCGCGAAAACTAATATTTCTTTCTTTACTTTTCCATCTGATTATCAAATAATAAATTGAACATTTTCTCCTAGTAGACATTAGAGCTACAAAAGCCTGGTTTTTAGAGCAATGGCCAGATGATTACAGAATTCTATTTAAGGGTAGTTTAAATTAAGTTTCATAAGGCTAGATCTGAATGTCCTCATTTGTAGTAATGCGAGTGAGTCCTCACCACCACAATCGTTCAAAATTACAAAAACTTTAGCCTATAGCTCAATTTCTAATTTGAATTGTGACATCTAATAAACCAGTCAAATTTAACAGAAATGCAATTATGGATATAATTGATAGACTTATGATACTAATTAATTCAATATAAGTAGTTATACCATGTGTAAATATTTGTGCGTTTTCAAACTTATTTTGCAAAGAAAATCAACGGACTATCACTGATATGAAAGAAATTATTCCAATAGTAAATCATTCATTATCTCAGTCCAAAAAGTTTAATCAGGCGGATTCTAGGATTTCTTTACAAATGCAATTGGGTGTAAATATTCTGATACATCTGTAGACCTACTTATAGCTTGGACACCATAGATTGTTTGAAAATAATAATAACATTAAAATAGTATTTTTATGTTAATAATAATAACATAAAAATATTAAGATAATTTCCCTTCGAAAGCGCCTGACTCAAAATTACGAGATCCACCTCAGGAGTTGCTCTAGAGTAACATTCATTCAAATCGTTCCATAATCGTAGTATTTTTTTTCTGAATTTCCAATTAATATAAGTTTGAATCAACGATCTAATTAATGTAAGTCTGTGATTAATGCGAAATGATTACAATATAGGGATTTTTTTTTTTTTTTTTTAATTTTTCGTTCCAAGGGAACAATATACTGATTTTTAAAAAATGGAAATTCTTTAAACTTAATATACTTTATGATCATTTATGAAATGATAATCATTATGAAGAAACACTTTATGATTTCATCTTCTCTCGAATATATACGACAATAAATTCGTTTATCTATCTCTAACATATAAGAAAATAAAACGCACTTAAATTAGTACAAATTCTTCAGATTCTTTCATTTTCCTCTATCCAATCTTAAGACGATCAAACATTGATTTAGATGACAGATTTCATCAAATAATTTTTATTGCTTAAGAACGAAAAATTCAGGTTTCCGAGCGATTATTTCCAATAAATAACCAACCATTAGTTATTTGTAGTGAAATTACTATTTTAAAGGAACCGTTTTCTACACTGCAAAGTTTTTTCTTCTTTTTATTAAACTTTGCTTTCGGTGCATGAAATTAAGTTTAGTTTATATGAAGTAACGTAACTTTAAAACTATGCTAGAGCTATAGCTAATAAGTGTTGAGCCATTATCTAATCGCAAATACGACTTCGAGCCGATCTCCTAGCTTCCACAGTGTGAGGGTTGCTTCAATGGAACGTGTCCCAATTCTTACACACTATTCGAGAGTACGGTAGGATACGCTGGCCATGAATCTTAACCATTGGAATCGTGAAAATAAGACAAAAAGAAAAAAATTGAAATATTAATTGATAATAAAAAGTCAACTTGGATTGTTCGTACCTTATAAAAGAACATACTTTTAAATGGAAAAACATTTTCTCTAAAATTATGTCTATACCGGAATTCATTATCTGCTAAGTTTGAAGCAAATCAATTTCTATATATGCTTGCATTACTTGAGAACACGTGCACATGAAGATGGAAGAAAAATGGGTGCCTTACGTCATGACTTTAGCTTCATCTATGAAATCATCCTCTGACATAGTTCCCTCTTTCATCATTTTCACAGCAACATCGATGTGACCCCTCCACTTTCCTTTGCGAACAACCTGTTGAAGTTAAAAAAACGCTGCAAATAATTTTCCACATTATATTGTAAAACCAATAAGACAAATAAAAAAAAAGATCCTTACTCCAAACTGGCCACTTCCTAACTCCTCTAACAAGGAAAGTTCTGATGCGTCAATTTCCCATTTGTCTGTAATGAATTTGAACCTTATTAAAAAATTTTGATCTCTAAATTGAATAAACTCTTACAATAAAATAAAAAACACTAAGAAACAAAAATCGGCGCGAGAATTGTACGTGTATAAAAACAAATAAAATTTCTGGAGCACTGATCGTTTTATTTATGAGAAGCGACTACACAAAGCGAACCAATCAATAAGCCGTTACAAAAACTCTCTCCTTTCGGCAAGCAATTTATTTTGCTAAGTACTGGTTTGTAATTTAGCGACTATTACCTGAAGAGTTTCTTGAGAAACTCTTTCTTGTTGTCAAGCGAGAACCTGGCACGGCTCCTGCTCATCAGACGCTAAATGTGTTCCACTGAGGGGGAATTTGATGATCTAGCTTATCATGGAAGAGCTTTACAGGGACGAATGCATTCAGTAGAAATTATTGCAGAATGCGGTCGAATATTTTCCTGTTGAAATGCAGATCGGGAGTACAGTGAAAGGAAGAGCAGTATAGTTTGTTTGTTTCATTGGCGAAAGGACCACATTTGACCAAGCACATTCTTAAATTTACAACAACAAAAAAAGTGCATTTAATCTGAACAAAATTTTGTATATGTAAGATAGGAGAATAATGTAAGGATGGAATTACAGTAAAAATAATCGATTATAAAGAAGAATCACTAGCGCACCCATGGGGAAGTGCGACACCGAAGATTGAAAACTCCATGGGAGAGGAAAAATCACCAATCTCGGGATCGTAAGCTCCCATCTAACCTAAGGAAAGTGAGCCTCTGAGATGAAAGCGTAACATAAATGTGGCAAAATGCCGTAATCACCATGATGAAAAGATGTCAGCCAAATGTTGTATTAGCATTCCACCGTTGTCTTGGACAACCTCAGACAGATCTTCGTAGTTCCTCAAGGCTCATTTTGAAGCAAGACTCAGTACTATTACTAATTCTACTTCAGATAATAAGATTCCATTTCGAATAATCCTATCCATACTGAAAACACCCTTGTAGCGTGGATAAATGAGGAATAATTGACTCAATGAAAGTCGTGAGCTCAAATTCCGTTTCCCGGATCGCCTTTTAATGGTCCTTGCAGTCACTGATGACCCGATTACATATCTAGCTTCCTTTGGTCCAATGGCAAGCATTTTTTTTCTCAAAATGTGCATGATTCTAGTGAAAGTAAGTACTTAATTCACAAACGGTAAGTTATGCCGTAGAGAATTGGAGTTTTTCTTCACGCCATTTAGAAGCTTAGTAGAATGCTGTTGAGCTTCATTCACTGAGCCCATTGCTTCATTCCGTTAAAATTCCGTGAGTCCTTCATTCCGTTAAAATTTCATCAATTGCGTAACGGAGATCGTATAATATTTTTTCTTCAATCCCCTTCTTGATGCGGTTAGAGTGTCAACTGATTGTTATAATGAAAAGAAGAAAAAATCCCACAAAATAGAGATTATCATAAAATTGCATTTTTGACGAGCTGTTGCATAAGTGAAAAATATAGGAATTTTTCACTTCATACATAAACGTGTTAGTTTGGAATCAACAGTAATTCTCGAGGATTATAAATTGGAAATGCTATTTATTCCGATTTCAGCTGATAAACTGGTAATTAAATGTACCTAAACTCGCACCAATAGGCTTCACAATACCAAAACTTTCTAGATAGACTAAATAGTTCCCTTTATTGAAACCAATTATATTTCAAGCTGGAAAGATATTTAAAAAATGTCTCCAATTGGGGGAATAGAAGTGAGGAAATAAATGCTTTAAAATAGAATCACGTTTCTAATCAATAAATCCAGACTTTTCAATCAGTGTCAGCTCGATTTATCCGATCCCTTGAACTGTATTCAAAGACAACAAGTGGCTGTTTACTTTATTTCTTAGCCTCTTTGTGCAAACTAACTTCGGTCAAAAAACGTGGAACAAGTTGATGAGAACAAAAATTGCAAACAAGGACGAACCTCACAACGCATTAAATGGACTTTATTTGAACGCAGTTCATAGAAATGATATGTCAAATACAAATTATCGTAAAGTATGTAATGGGCTTACACGCGCATTTCCCTTAGACTAACCTCAGTACCTGCTTCATTGCGATGTTTTACATGAGAACCTTGCTTGTGAAAGAACCGTGGTAGATGTATATGGGCTTTACTATATAAGAAGAGTAGTAAATATGATGGAAGAGATAGGAGATTGAGGAATTAGAGAGAGGGAGAGATTCACATATAAATACTACACTGGTTTAAGCAACTGTGAGGAGATGTAATATGGATGTATCGAATCCTGTCACAATAAGTTTATTTGAATTGTAGCCAGTGATTTGAAGAGGACTGTTTAGAATTACATAGATAAGTAGAATTCTTCATTACAATATTTAGTTAAGGACGTATTAAATACAGCTCCAAATTATTAACTCATTTTGATATTGCTTATTAAGAGATCGAATAAAATAGTTATAGATTTCTGGCTGATTATTATCATTATGTATCTGAATCACAATGATGACAAGTCTATCAGAATTTCTATGAGATAGTCGAATGAAAACTCATTTAAGATGTTTGAAAAAAAATCAGAAATACTCCTTCACATAAACAACAATTTACCTTAATAATGCAAACTAATTTGAAATTGTAAATCTGAAAATAAAAATACTCTCTCAGGATAAGGAGACAGCTATTTTTAAATACCTCAGTAGGTTTTAATTTCGTGAACTAAATAATAGCAAGTCATACATTTTAAAACTCTTGAGGGAATCCTGGAGAATTTTTATATGAAATTCTTCTGGAACATGCAAGAATCCTTCTTTTTAAATCCCAGAAATAATCGTGCAAAAAATTTATAAAACAGATTTTGGTTGCTAATCATCTCCAAAAAGAGTTGAAAACCATTTAATACTCACCGTGACTCAGTCCAGCTGTAGTAGGAATACAAGTGACTTGACAACTCGGGGTTTGCTTGAGACGGGTCGCCAACCCTGCACTGTTGTGTTTGTGATAATATATGAGATCTTCTACAGTGGCTAATGCATGTTTCTCAGACAAGTAATATTCTCCTTTGGCGTTAGTTTTAATATGATAATGCTTTACGTGAGGTTGGGAGCTAGAAAAGAAAGAAAATACTTAAAATAGTTATAGAATTCGTTTGATTGCTTACCAATGACACTTTTTCGAATCGATTGAAGAAACAGATTAGTCAAATGCTACCATGAGAAACGGTATCCGGGGGAAAATAAGATAAAAATATTATGCTCTTTTTGAAATAAGGAAGTAGTGACTTTCTCCAACGCACCTTCTCCGCGTAACTGTTGTATTTGTGAATCTTAAAGTGCGTCCGAGAAAATCAGGCTCCAGAAAGAAACTGTGACATTTTGAAGAAGAGTTTTAAATAGATTTCTTTAACTTTAAATAATTTTCTTTTAAATCCGACGCCTGCTTTAAGAGACCGGGAAATATATCCATAACTTCTTTTTCGATGTGTGTTCCGAGCGTTCTTTCTGTCAAGTTGAATTGAGTGGGTTGGAGTTGAGATTCCTCTAAAGACCTGCCTTGTAGTCGGGTTGTTAAATATGTGGAGACCTAGCGTGATATGGAAGAAGGTGCGTAATAAAGTCTTAATATTACGATTTAATCCAAGGTACAGCAATGATTACAATTGAATTCCTTCTAATAGTTACTTTTAACACATTAGAGCCTTTTCTATTAATCAGAGTTACATCTTCGTTACTTTTAATATTGCTCAGTATTTTATGAACATAAAATACCATCACCTTGAGTTTGAAATTTATAAATATTCTCTTCTGAAGATTAGAACCTTTAATTGGTTTCTACGTATTCTTCAAATATTTCTAAATCCTTATTATGGTAATAACGTGTCAAATTACAGTTCTTCCCCTTTATTTTACATCATATCCTTAATCCGCTTCCATTTTGCTTTTGTCATTGAATTTCTTAGGAATAAAAATACTTTAGTTTCATTCTAAATAGGTTTATTTTCCCCAACCTGTAATAAACCACTTTTTTTTGAAAAATTTTAAACCTTTTCCAGGGTTTTCGCTCTTATTTTATGAGCAAACTTTGTTTTAACAGGAAAATGTAAAAAGTATCATTTTTTGCCAGATTTTGATTACTTGAACCTGAACAATTTCCATTGATAAAGGAATAAATTATATTTGAATTCAAGCTGTTGATTAACACTTATATCGCAATGAGAGAGAAATAATATATAAAGAGAGAGAGAAAATTCATAGTCTGTCATCAATAATACTATATATAATCGGTGGATGTTTTCCAAATAATTTAACTATATCTTATTGTAACGATTTATCAACATAATTTCCATCCGGAATAGCTTATTTGTTTATTTTCATTGAATAACTTAAAAGTATTATTTCTATACAAGTTGATGATGTTTGAGCCTTTAGCTATCAAACAAATGGAAACTTTCCTCGCAAATATCTTAAGGTATACACTGAAAAATGATATGTAATATAACAATATAACTCTCCAAGTTACAGTGATAAAGTTTTATACGGTGACACATATATTTTTGACCGGAATGTGATCTTTACAATACGCTAGACCAAGACTGACAGATAACGTTAATTTCAAGATTTGCGTGTATTAGGCAGACAAAAATCCTTCACTAGAAATACCCGAAGAAAAATTGAACTCCTCATTTTCCCCACTTTGTTCATTCATTTTATTGTAAATTTCCCATTCCGATCACTCCCTTTCAACAAGTTTTCTTACTCATGATACGCAAATTTTATTCAATAATTTTTAGCGACCCAACCGCAGCAGCTGCACCAAGACATAAATTTAACAAAATAAGAATTAAAAATGATAAAATAATTTCAACCAGTAAAATAAAATTAAAACTAATCAATTATTAAAAATAATAAAACAATTGAGTTTTACTAATAATGATCTGTTTCTTTATCTTTATTTGACTGAATATCCAGCATTTTGGTTAAATACGTTTCATAAGTGGATGTTTTACATTTATCAATCAATATGTGTATGTGTTAATCCTTCTTTTTTCTCAAAGCAAAATTCTGAAAACTGAATTTTGACTATCACTCACATAGACTTATTTTGGAATATAACTGATAATCAATTACACTCAGGAATATTGAAAATAGCGCACCAAAAAGGGAGCTTGTGATTGAAATGAAATTTAATACAGAGGAGGGATTCACTTGATCCCCAAATTAAGACAATGAAACAAATACAGTTTGAACAATTTTAGAAATACAGTAGCGCTTTGGACTACCTCCTGCGGCATTGAGTCGATTCGACGTCGAATGTTGTTCTCAGCAGTTGCAGTTGGATCCACAAATCTGGAACAGCTTCCTCCAACTCATGTACAGAGTGACACGGGAACATCAAGCGTTTCAGTTGATCCCATAAATGCTCTATAGGGGACTTGTCCAGGCAGCGGGCGGGCTATGGAAGTGCATAAACATGACGTAGAAAGTCTTGAGCAATTCGAGCTATATGTGGACGAGGATTATCTTGCTGAAAAATTATCATTGCAAGATCATTTAGGAACATGTCCACGGGGAGTTGAAGAATGTCATCAACTTAATGCTGGCCTGTTAAGGTTCCCCATACCACAATTAGAGTGGACCGGCTATTCTAGACTATAGATCCTAGACCATTACTCTTGCTGTGCAATCAGTGCTGTCGTGCTACAACGGGGGTGGAATTGTACTGTTCACCAGGGCACTTCCACACGAGTACGTGCTATCATCTGTCCTCAAACCGATCCGAGATTCATCATTAAACACCCTGTTTTGACAATCTGGAACATTCCACATCGCTTTGGCTTGACACCACTGTATACGGAGTTGCTCTTGGATTGCAGATTCGCTTACCCCAAGGCATCTGGAAATGGTTTGTAGAACAAGTCTAGGGGAACTAGTCATCCTGGAATGAGTTACTGTGGGATCCACAAGCGCTTGCCGCACCATTGTCTTGCCTTGTCGTCTTCATGGTCGCCCCATATCTGGTTTTCCGCTTGTGGGTGCCCTCTCATGTCCACTATTCCCAACTTGTTCTGAAAGCACTATCCGAATGATCGATATGGCAAACAACACGGCACGTCGAGCCCATGCTGATGATTAGGTCCTTCTCAGACTCACTTAACTGTGAAAAATGTCTGCGAATCTCGTTTACCTGGCATTCTTCGCTTACTAAAATTCTAGAGTCGGATATAATCGTTACGTTTATGAATCTTCCACTGTGCGTTGGTTTATATAGGACCCCCTTCCTGATTGCAGTGTCATTGCAGAGTGTGTGATCATGTGCATTATCTCCGAAATTGGATCATTTTAATATTAGACATAATTCAACTACTTTGTAAAGTTCCGAGATTGTAGCTCACTTCTTTCTTGGTGTGCTATTTTCAATGTTTTTGAATGTATTTAGAAAAAAGAAATTGTTTATAATATTGTTTTTTGGTTGTTGATCAATCAGTTTTCCTTTTTTCAATAATCCATATAATAATATGATTATATGATTCCTATTCAACTCATAGATAAGATTTGTAAACGCAAAGCTTACAAATCCTATCTATGAGTTGAATTAAAAATTCTAAATCTTGTTTGAAACAGTAAGAATTAATATCATTGTTTGAGAATAGTTAAGGCTTCGTACATCATTTGGATTTTATAATCTGCTGCATTAATCTTAGCTTTTGATCAAACATTCTTGCAGCATCTGAAGAGTAATATTGTACAGGGTAATCAATTTAAAAGAATACTCGTTTGTTTTTTTATATTATCCACATATATTATATATGTAGCGAGACCTTCCACATAATTACTTATTTAATATGTATATATTTAATGTGAGAGTATTTTCCCCCCATTTTCTAAATGCAAAACTGGTTTTTTAAGCATAAACTTGTGTGAACATCATTAGTAATTTTTTATCCAATTCTGCGCAAATGATTTGAGTAAATTATCAGCTTCTTTCAGCGTTTTTATTTTATTTCGATTTTTGAAAACTCTCATTTCGTAAAATTATGAATAGTAACAATAAAAATCGTCTGCATGAATTGATTTTAAGAAAAATGGTTCGTTAATCTGTGGAAGAATGTGTGTTTTCCTTTACGATAATTACGTTATGTCTAAATCATTTTAAAAAAATGAGTGAGAAATTTCATTTAAAGTTTCTATATAAAGACCAATACCTTCAAAATGCATCCTCTTTAAAACGGTTAAAAGATTTCGGTCAACAGCAAGTGTCACGGATGTGGATAAACAGCGAATTTGAGCTGTGTTAACACTGGGAAAGCTTGATAGCATCAAAATTTCCATGGGACAAGCCTCCGGGTAAATCCATACGGAAATTCCAGTTGGAGCAAGGGATATTTTATAGTTAGTGCATCGAGACACCATTTTA
Source organism: Nephila pilipes (assembly GCA_019974015.1). Classification (NCBI taxonomy): domain Eukaryota; kingdom Metazoa; phylum Arthropoda; class Arachnida; order Araneae; family Nephilidae; genus Nephila; species Nephila pilipes. The sequence goes on from BMAW01087029.1 coordinate 305,540, forward strand.
AATTTTACCCGTATCGTTTACAGTCTGTTCAGGAATTGTGTCCAAGAAATTGGAAAACGACTGCATTTTTGTATTTGGTTTCGGCTATTTATTCGTAACAACATTTAAAAGCTTCATGATGTTTACTTATCAGTTAAAGCTAGGTTTCACCTCAATGGCTATGTAAACGGCCAAAATTTCCGCCTATGGAATCAAGAGAATCCCCATAAGTTAAGGCAATCATCTTTACATCTAAAAGATTGATGTGTGGTATGGGCTCTCAGGACGAAAAGTGATAGGCTAATTTTTTTTATTCAAATCATCAATTCCGAAGTGTACCTGGACATGATTTAAATTTTTATCGCTTCACAGGAGATATAGAACTGTTATTGCTGGTTTTAGCAAAACGGAGACACTCCACTCACGTCAAACCTAAAAATGAAAGTGCTTACTGAATTCTTTGATGACCGTTTAATTTCAATAGTCCTTTGGCCACCAAGTCATCAGACCTCACACCGTTTGATTTTTTTTGTGGAGTTATCTCAAATATAGGGTTTTCCAGAAAAGTCCTGTAAACATCGATGAATTGAGACAAATCATAACTGAAGAAATCTTGTCAATAACACCAACAATGTTGCGAAGGGTGCCAAAAACCTTGTTTCGATATGTTCATGTTTTGCATTCAAAATGGTGGCAGACATTTTCAACATTTGCTGTAAGGAATGATAATGTAAAAAAATTGAATTAAATTATGTTTTTCAAAAATAAAAAATATCATAGGATTAAGTAACATTGTGCGTCTCCATTTTTTTTTTTTTTCCTGTTTTACCTCACAAATAGAGTTGTAACAGTCCAACAGTGTTGGAAATTATCTCCCACACTTAAAGTTCAATTATACTTCAGTGTTAGAATAGTTGCCACATCCGTCAAATTTAAGGTTAATAAGAAAAACCAACGGTACTCTTTTAAAATGATCACCTTGTAGATGAGGAATAATTCTAAATTATTTTTCAGTTGTAGAACAAATTATATATTATAAGCTCAGTCTTTAATAGCTTTTATTTTTTTCTGTTTCTCGATGCCTTTTTATTTCTCCTTTACTTCATAAATAGGAATGTAAAATTATTTTAAGGATTTCTTAATGCAAAATTTCTCCTTTAATTTTTTTTCAATAACTTTTTTTCTTTGCTTAGCTTAATTACTTTATTATAACGTAGTTCTTATAGTTTTTGTTTTCTTTATCTTTCTTTCAATTATTGGTAAGAAAAAAATTAGCTGTTGGCGAAAATTAAGCATATAATAGATACAGCGAGTCAGTGATTCAATAAAAATTATTATGACCCAGAAGAATTTACAGATCCGCATCAAAATCCTCATTGACCCTTTCAATTGTTTATGATGAAATTATCAAGTTCAGAAAAGACCAATTTCTTACAAAATTGAATTTATGATCATTCAAATTTTGATGGTTTATTTCTTTGGGTTAAAAAAAAACTATTAGAATCGATATATTCTGAATTATAATAATAATAATTTTATACTTTGTTTCAAGATACAGAGAATAGATATATTTTATAGAGCAAACATTTAACAAATTAGTTTGGTTTGGTTTTGTTAATGTCGCACTAGAAGCAATACGAGGGCTATTGGCAGAATACAAAAAGGGACCGAGCTCACCCAAAGGGCTTAGAGCTGCAATCCGGACCTCCCCGGGAGACAATCACCCTCGCACTCAGCATTTATCGACAAAAGAACGTAAGATTTTACATAATTTTGAAATCAAGGTTAAATAAAGTGTGCGAGGTATTTGCACAACAGAAAATGTACATGACAGAAATACAAGGGAAAAAAATAACAGTTGGAATTTTCTTGCAGAAATAAGATGCACAACAGGTTAAATAGCACAATACAAAAACGTCCACAAAATCGTATACAAAAGTGAAGTGTTAGGCAAAGGTATGAACATATATACAAGGTATATAATCATAGTTACACAATAAGAGAAGATTAAAATATTGAGAAATATAATAAAAATTTGAAGCAATTAAAAATTTGTTGAGTAATTTTACGAGCCGTAAGAATACATGATTTAAGCTTAGAATGCAAGTAGGGATTTTCATACACGGACCTCAGCCAAATAGGTTTTGCTTCAACAACAGGACATTTTAAAAGAAAATCTCTGATAAAGGGGCAAGAGAAAATGTAGTGGTCAACATCTCCAATAGAATCCCCAGGGACATAAATTTGTACTTTTCAAATTAAAAGGATTTAAATAAGAAATGAATGGACCATGACCAGTTAAGAAGAGAGTAATAAAACCAGAATTTGTATAAAAACTCAGATTTGGTTTAGGAAGATAGGACTGGACCAGAATATCAGTATTACAAGTTGACCACCAAACCTCCCATATAGAAAGAAGCTTATTTTTTAGAATCATAACTATATGAGATTGAGGGACAGGGACATTCACTCTCTCACCATAAGTGACAGGGAGTTTTACAAGCCCGAACCCAGTGTAAGTAATAAAAATCAGAATAAGTTGCTAGTTTTACTTTAATGGTATTAATAAAAGCCGATTTATTTCTGGTTTATCATCTATAGTAGCAATATAGATGATAAACTGTTCGAGTAAACAGAAACTTTGACGTTATGAGAGACGGCCCACAAAACGGCAAATCCGATTGCTGAAAGTTCGGCCTGGAAAACTGAATGATAAAAATTCAGTTTGAACATGTAGACTCTGTTTAGGACAACCCGGTGGAAGACACACACGGCGAACCCAATTTCGGACCCGATCCTTGATCCGCCGGTTTAAATCTCCCACTCGGAGGGTCCCGAAAATTTGTTAAGAAAAAGAATTTGTTTTTCAGGACGAACAGCTTTCAATGAGATATTTGAATCATATGGGATATTATTAATCCGGTGAAAAAAGTTGAAATTATGCCGCCTCCAAATTTGATACTTAAGAAAATGATGATCAGATGAATAGGGAGAACCCCAGCAATCACCTACAAAGCAGAAGTGGGAGATGTCCTATAGGACTTGGTAATTTTAAAAAGGCAAATTCTCTGAATGGAGTTTAACTTGGTAATTTGCGAGGAGTTCTAATCACCACCCCAAAACCCTGCACCCTAGACAATAATAGGTTTTGTAATAGATATGTACAATAGTTTTTAATTTTTGGTATTGAAATCACCGAAGGAAACCCTATTAAAATTTAATGCGAGATTATAAATTTTTACTTCAAGGTAGCTAATGTGAGGACTCCAGGACAGCCGGCAGTCTATCAGAATACCTAAATATTTATAAAATTTACAAATTTTTATGTAGGAAATGTTTAGTTTATAAATTGGGTTTCGACTGAAGACTTTGTACCACGAACTCTCTTGTTATGGATTAACGGGCATCTAAACACAACCGAGGTAGTTTACTCAATCGAGATCTCCAACATTAGCCGTACCAGATGTTCAGGAATAAGACGAATTAAGATATAGGAATTATTCTCCAAATTTCTTCTATAATTTCCGGAGGAAATAACCACCAGATCGCTCTCAAAAGATCGAACAAAAAGTTTTTGCAATTAATCTCCAAAATCGAATTAAAGTATTAATTCCACAAAGAGTATGCAAGCATCGAACCCTGAGGACAGCCTTGGGTAATTGGATGCTTCATTCTAAACATATGATTCGAAAAAAAAATATTATATCGATTTATTAAGTAAGAATAAGTAAAAACCTTAGAATTCAGATTAGAAAAAGGAAATTTCTAAAAGTTTTAAATAGAATGGACCAATTTATAATGTTGAACGCTCCCTTAATATCGATAAAAGAAACAGCAACATGTTCTGTAGATCTTTTGCGTTTGATATACAAAACTAAATGGATAATTGCGTCGTCACAGCCATGTTTTCTTTGAAACCAAATTGGAGCGGATGAAGAATATTATTTAGAGGAATCCAGAAATTTAATATATTGACAAAAACACTCTCAACAATTTCCCCTAAAGTTGGTAACAAACAGATCGGTCAGTATGATTCAACGGATGACGGGTCCTTACCAGATTTAAGGAGGAATTTCAATTCCGCGTCTTTTTAAATTATTTAGAAAATAGGAAAATTGCACACATAAATTTAGAAATTTCACTAAAAGGTTAAGGAAATTAGAAAAAAATATGCTTCCAAATTCCATAATCCAAAGAATCGAGGCCGGAAGTCTTCCCACCTCTAAGATTTTTAAAAACCAATGCTAATTCTTCGAGGGAAACCCTCGGAGGGGGAGCAGACGCCTCAAAATTCAAATCAAAAGTCTCTCCGGAGCCAGGGAAAAGAGAACGTATTAGAAATTCATTTTTTGCTATTAGGCTTATTAGATGAGCCAGGAATTATGACCTCAAGGAGCCGAGAGATCAGGGACTTGCCAAAGACAACTCAGAACTTCAGGCCAAAGTTATTGTTGCAGAAATGCTCCCAGGCTTCATTTTTAGCCGCCAGAGTGTTCCTTTTTTATAAAGATGTTTCTTTTTTTATACTGTAATTGTAAATTATCAATTCCTCTACGAGGAAAATTATTTTTAATTAATAGATAAATTTCCTTTTTAAAGCATTTATTTTACATCTAAAAATTTTTAAATTATTGCTCCACCAGGAGAAAACTGGAGTAGCAAGAACCGGATATGAAAACGGATGACCGGACGGTTGGAATCAATAAAATAGCAAACTCCTCCATTTGATCAAAATTCCGAATTGATTCAACTGTTTGAATAAGTTTGGGAAGCGATTTCTTGAAGTTTTTCAGAAATTCATTTGTACCATATTTAAATTTTTTAAATAAAATTCGGAATTATTTAAATCACATCGCATATGCACACCCACAAACCGGTGATCCCTCAGACTCCAGGTCCGAAACCTCCCACCTATCCACCAAATAAAGAATGTTATTAGATATCAAAGAAATATCTGGGTTGCCCTTTCCTGAGTGAAATAAAAAAAATAGGAACACCCAATTCAGATATTTTAAAAAATTTCAATTATGGTGTAACGCACAATCAATCAGAGAATCCCCTCGGGTATCAATAAAATCATAGCCCCACATGGGTGACCTCGCATTGAGGTCTCCAGTCAGGAGACAACTATGATTCGAAATTTTTCTTATAAAAAGAAAGTTCCTTTAAAATTGTATCAAAATCATCATAAGGAGGGAGAATATAAATTTATTAATAAAATTGAAAGTTTTTTAAATTTATGTATGACACCTATTGTATGGTCGGTTTTATTGAAGAATTTGGAGTAAAAAAAATGTATTAAAACAAACAATGAGACATTTTTTTAAATGAGAAATATTGAATTGATCCAGGAGTATTAAAGTAAAGATAAGGATCTTGGATAAACTCCAAAGTAACCACATCGGCCTGGAGATACGCAGGCCGCGAGTTATTAACATTCAGTTGCAAAATATTGATTTGATCAGCCAGTGGTGCGAAAAGCAAAAGAGTTAATGATCGATGTTAGTGTGCGAACAAACGAGAAAGTATTACAAGCCACAATCCATATGACTAAAAATAAATAAAAAAAAAAATTTCGGTATGGGACAATTCCTGTCCCTACACCCTGATTTGGATCGTGGTGAGCTCCAAAACGATGGTTATCTGCATAACAGTTTATGCATCTCACTATGCGCGTAGTTTTGTCATGAGACTCCGTTGATCCTCACCGTAGCAAATTGGATTTTTGGCACAGTGGTTTTTGGTGTGCCCAAATCCCCCACATTCCATACACGGTATGACGCTTATCAATAGATCAATTCTTACTCGTTCAAAGTGAAGGTATAAGTAAAGACAAATGCTTTACATTGTGGTAAGATTTGGGGTCGATTGTTATTACTAAATTTATGTGGGTATATATCATTTGATTTTAATTAGAAAGTTAATTTTTAAATTGTCATTGTGTTAAATATTTCATTTTTTTAAAAAAATTAAAACCTCTTTAACGAGTCGGCATTATAAGACACATCTACTCTAAACAATATAAATTGTGAAATATCTAGCCTTAGGCCTCCTTATATCATACTTTTATCAGGGAATCGATCTTCTTGTGTTCTGATTCCGGCAACTACAGATCATTCTCATCCACCAGGTTTATAGCCAAGCCTCCGAGACTAATTTTGTTGATTTGGGTTCTTTTGAGCAATAAATTCTTTTTAATGAGTTTAAAATTAACTTTGTTTTTAAGTGAATTGAAATTTCCATCAATGCGAGGGCGGACAATCGCAATCCTTTGAGGTCTAAATTATTGTTGACAAAGCGTTGAAGTAGATGTAAGGCTTGACAAGAACTGGGAGTATGTCAATTTGATGGAGGTAACCACTGTTTCAGAAGCTTCCTTGAGAATTTCAGTATTAGTGTGAAATGGTTTGTTTGTTTCCTGCAGGCTTTGGTTATTATCTTTAATTGGTTCTTTAATATTAAGAGTAAGTACATCAAAGCTTCTAAAAGGCATCCATTCAGTTCAGCATTATTCTGTCCAAGCTCTATAATCCGGTTGGAATATTCATTCAGATTAATTCTGTAATTATTTTCCTCCTCAAATTGCGAAACATAGGTTTCATGATTACTTCTACCTTTTTGAAAAATTTCGTTGAATACCTTCTAAAAAGAAGTGATGTAGCTGAATATATTTCTGATATATTAATTTTCTTATCTCCCCAGTTGCGCAAGAATGTTAAAAAAATTAATTAGCTTATCATATACCAACTTGTATTCATTAGTAGTCGGGTCGACTGGAGCAAGTTCCAGAAGTAAGCTGATTTCAGGGAAACTCTCAAAAATATTCTCCAAATTTCAAAAATGCAAGGACATCACCAACTCTAACAGACTTATTCTTAATTAATTTCATAAGATATTTAACACTTACGCCGAAAATCCAGCAGATAGTTGCAGCAGATGCAAATCAAAATAATCCAGGAAATGTAAGGTTGAACACTCACAGGAAAAAAATAAATAAATAAAAGTCAGTGAAGGTAAACGGCAAGCAGGTGCTCGAATACGAGCCCGCATTGGTTTGAGAATCCAAGCCAGAAACTCTGGCAGAGGCCCCGGCAAGAAAATACAAGTTTACCGAAGGAAGGAGTAAAAAAATGAAACGTTCGTACTGCTCAATAGCGGAGAAGGAAGTGATGGCTATTGGCGACGGACCTCGTAATTTAGAACCTCGGTCAAGTGATGAAGACGACACCTGAGCTGCTCCCTCTCCTAACTTCCACCCTACGACCATGGGAATGCTTTGTACCTCGACAGATTTAATGTGCATCAGCCGCGGCTACACGGTGGTGTTTAGTGAAACAAGGCTCAAACCTCCGACTCAACGAAGACCACCGGCCACAAATCCGTAACCATAACCAGCAGGATACCGCAGCCATATTTAATAAATAAGAGCTGTGACGAATGTTAAAAAGAAGAAGAATAGAGAGAGGTTTTACTCTAAGATTTTACTTAGTAAATATAAGTAAAAACCCTTTTATCAAACCAAGCTTTTAGTTAACGAGGGATCAAAAGGCATAAAAATAATTATTTTTGATGTACACTACGCGACATTGAAAATGCAACACCAAGAAAGAGTGACCAGAAAATTATGCAAATTTCAGAGTAGTCGCTCGTCACCGAGTTTTGCGAATGATGGGAAATGCGCACCTCTCCAGCGCACGTGCAAGAAGATATAAGGGAAGGAACTTGCGGAATGTTCAATTTTCGTGCAGTTATTTCTGCTAGGGATATCATCGTAGAAAATTTATTCTTTGTCAAAGGGCGCGTGTAATTGCAGAGAAAGCCAAGCCGTCATTAATGGAGGCAGTTCCAACAGACAGACGATTTACAAGGGGCATACTTATCAAACTGACAAGGGCAGATTGGTCCATATGACAAATCTCATCTGAAACATGCCTTTACGCGTCAACAGAGCACCGGCTATGGCGAATATGGTAGGAACAAGGAAATGTGGCAAGTTTGAGAAGTACCGGTGCAACCAGGGTGACGTCAACACACGTGGATCGACGCATCCGCCGACAAGCGGGGTTTGACTCAGAAGTCACTTCTACCACCATTCTGCAGCATGTTCAAGACACCCTAGATGTTCCTATATCGACCAGAACCATTTCCCGTCGATCGGTTGCTAGTGGCCTGCACTCATGGCATCCTTTAAGACTGTCATGATCCCACAGCATAGACGCCATCGTCTGCAATGGTTCTGGGCTCGAGCGATGTGGACGACGGTATGGCTCAGGGTTCTCAGATGAGTCACGATTCTGTTTCTTCAATGATAGTCTCCAAGTATGAGTGTGACGTCGACGTGGAGACAGGTGCAATTCGGCAGAAATTTGGAACGCCTCATTTTGAGACAACACGGCATCATGGTTTGGGGTGCAATTGCTTACGATTCCAGGTCACCTCTAGTTCGTATTCAGGGCACTATGAAATCCCAACGATACTTTACTGATGTGCTGTGGCTGGTGATACTCCCCTACCTTCAAAGGGTGCCTAATGCCTTTTTTCAGAAGGATAACGTCCGACCGCCAATGCTCGCATCAGCATACGTTCTCCACAAGGTGTACAGATTCTTCCCTGGCCACCATTCTCTCCTGATCTTTCACCAACTGAACACAGTTGAGATGTGATTGTTTGAACTGACAGCCATTTGTTCTCGCTCTGTATTATCCATATAATTTTGAAATAAATAGCTCGTGTTGCTTCTGGTGTGTGTGAACGACGTTAATAAGAACAAAATAAAAAATCGTTTCGAAATAAAGATCACTCATTGTTCGTTGTTGTCTTTCTCTGTTTGCCGAATTTCATCATTTTCTGGCCACTCCTTTTTAATGTTGCTTTTTCAATGTCTTGTAGTGTAAAATAATATATATTTCATAAAAGATTGAAGCGTTACTACTTCTTTTGATTTTACATATAAGTAAATAGATATGGAGTAGTACCTAATTAATCAGTAATTACCAAAATATCTCAATTAAGCACCTCAAACTTTTATAAATTATGTATTATTTTACATTCTAAAAATTTTCATACCTTTTAATCCATCTTTAAATATAAGCTTCATTTAATGCTTTTCACTTATTATTTACTAATTTAATATTTTTATTTATTAATTAAAATAATTATTTATTTAATTCGTTTTAGTCTGGAAATTTAAAGCTTAAAGCAATTACATGAACTATACGTGTGTGGAAAATTTCATCTCAATAGAACGTTGTTAAATTTAAGCTCCCCCACTTCCCCAACACTGCTTGAACATTATATAGTATAGTGAATCGAAGTTATACAAATACGTTTAAAATTTCAGCTAGATTAGATGATAGGGAGTGTGTTAAAATTCATGAACAAGTTTTGAACTTGAAAGACATTTTTCTTACACACATGTATATCAACATAACAAATTAAATAAAAACTCGCGAAAAATATTATTGAATAAAAGTTAACAGACGGTTATATTTTGTTTTGATATCTAAGTTCATTAGAATGTATTACTTTAAATGAACAAATTATAATTTCGAACTCTAAAATTTTATTTTCTACTGCATTTTTATTCAGTGCATTATTTTTGAAATATTATAGTGTTCCCGTATCAACGACATTTCATTCTTTAATAACAAAATTATACTTATTAACTTAAGATACTTATTTAAATTTGAGTTTTGACTAATTTATTTAAATGTTAATATCATAAACCAAGGAATCCAAGTTTAGATTCAAATATGAGAAATTAATTTCAACAATAATTTGTCACTCCCTCTCGACAACTTGATTATTCGAAAGCTGTAAAGAAGATGCACTTCGCTAAAGCCCTCGAAGATTATTAAAAAAAATAAATAAATAAATAAAACTAGGACTCAAAATAAATGAAACAATGAAAAAGTTGTAGATTGAAAAAATTTATTATTACTGTTAAAGACTATATGATAAATTATTCATTAAAACCTTTTGT